>OZ005655.1:62409657-62992657 GCA_963930645.1 Salticus scenicus
ATCAGATTATATCACTAAAATATACTATTACATGAAAATGATATACATAACTTAATTTTTATTTGATATTGGCTCACAAAAAATTTAGCTGTATTGTGTTGGCGGTAATAAAATTTCTGAAATGGATTTTTTAATTATAATTTATCATTTAAAAAACACTAGTATAATACAATGTATGATGGATTATACATAAATTTATAAATTAAATCTTTGCAGAAAAATTAAAACAAATGGCATTATATTTGACTGCAATTGCTGTAAGTATATGTGTTAACTTATTATGCATTTTTTAAGTAAAGTAAAATTCACTGTACTGTGTGGTAAAATCATGTGCTACAATACTGCATAAAACTAGTTAGAGATGGTATTACTTCATGTAATAGTTTAAATAATACTATTATTGCATTAGACTTAATACTATATTATATTACTGATAAATATCTATTAAAATAAATAACTCTGATTGCTTTCCCTTTCTATATCACGGTGATCTGAACTTGTTCATTTCACAGCTTTAAAAAAAAAAAAAAAGCGCCTTCCTTTTTCCAGTTAATAAAGTAATCCTATAGTATAATACCTTGATAGCCTTATTCAACTAAATGATTATTCTTGTTGATATATTAGTCTCAATTTTAATAGGCAGGTGAATTTTAATGTCTGAGGTAAATAATATTTTTTGCAATATTTATCTAAAGAACTAGAATGTTACATAGTGATGATTATTTAATGTTTATTTTGTCATGAGAGAATACAGTCGTCATCAGGTTGCATTTCCCAGGTAGCACATAACGTTGTTATAGCATTGCAAATAAGTCTGAACAGTAAAAAATTAGTTATAGCAATGTTAAAACAACATTATGTGCTACTGGGGTTGCTTTGCTTTGGGTAATAGCTTGGGTTTAAAGACACGAGATTGCACAGAAGCATTGTTTAGCACTGAAATGGGACAATCGATACTCTCTTCTCTCCTGAGAAGTAGATGTATATATCTTTAACCCGAGAGTCGTCAGGTCATTTTTTGTAACGCTAGTGGTCGTGTCTCGGTCTTTTCTCCACCGTCTTTAGAGTTGGGGAAAGCCGAAAGAAAGCCAGTAGAGAAAGTGCATCTATTTCAGGCGAAGTTTTTCCTGCAAAACACTGACTTGTTTGAAAAATCTGAAGAGATGGGGAAAAATGAATCAACAAATATTGGTCGCGCCACGGTCAAGTAGACTGATTTTAGAAGTAAAAGGTTATTAACTGCTCCAAAAATAGTAGGAGTGACTTGAAAACATGCTATGTTAGAGGACACCCACCCAAGGTCAGTTACACAGAGTTTCCCCACTTTATCTATAAGGTGTGATCCGTAGGATGAATTAATAAGTGATGGGCGATGAAAAGACCAATACATAACTACTAATGGGATAAAGATGGCTCAAAACTAGATGACAAAAGTAATGCAGGAGCCAGTATCTATTCAGAACATTTTTCATACTACCTTTCTTTAAGAACTGCATAAACCACTTTCAGTGATGAGGTTGCAGCAATAAGAGTCACTCTACAATACATAAATACTTTGTCTCTTTGACAAGGCCATAGTTTTCTCTGATTCTCATGCAGCAATTCTGGCTGTTTCTAACTGCTGCCAAGCCCTGCTTTTGCATCTGTGAGTCATTGTAGGTCCCTCCTA
This sequence comes from Salticus scenicus, assembly GCA_963930645.1. Lineage (NCBI taxonomy): Eukaryota > Metazoa > Arthropoda > Arachnida > Araneae > Salticidae > Salticus > Salticus scenicus. The sequence goes on from OZ005655.1 coordinate 62,411,327, forward strand.
CAATGAATAATAATCGGAAGATATTTTCAATTATAATGAAATTTAAAATAATTTACATTAGCTTTTTGGTTCATGTTGTTTTTTAGGGGTTATTTGAAAATATATCAATGTTTTAATTTTTTTTCAATTAAACTTTTGGTAAAAATTGTTTTTTATTATAAATGTTTAAAAAAGTATCTACTTTTTGTTCTTTCTTTCCAGATTTCAAATCAGTTTTTCAGTCTCAAAATTTCATTGTTAAACTTTGCATAATAAAAATATTATAAATATCCATTTTATTCTTTTTTTATGTAGTTGATGAGATATGATAGTTTAGGATTGCCTGGTGAGTCAGAAAAAGAAACTGCCCTATTCATTCCAACCCAGCCGAGAGAGAAATGGCTGAAGAAGAGGACTTCTGTCAAATTAAAAGTAAGATAATTTGAAAGATGTTGACTAAATTGTTTTCATAAACTTCAAATAATTTGTTTGAACTATAATCAAAATAATTGTATTTCAGGTTATGGGGTTTATGTATTTCAGACTTGCAAAGGAATTTTATTTGGTTTGTTTTAGTTTTGCTTAATTTTTTTTAAAAAATAAATTTCAAGTAAAAAATATTTATTAAGACAAAATATTCTTGTCAAATTTTTTTTATAATATTTTTTCAAAATCTATGATATTCTTAGCCACCCTATCATTTCATATTTTAACTAAAATTTAGTATTTTTACTGTTCTGTCTGTTATTTAAAAAAATTTTATTTTGAACCTAATTGTAATGAAATTTTTTAATTCTGCTTGAAAAATATATAATTTGGTAGTCAATTTCACTTAATTAAAATGCAAGGAAATCTCAAAACGTGTAAATTCATTGAAAACTGGAAATCAAAAGTTTTTATGTATCTTCTACTTGCTTCTTCTATACCCACAAAGTGTAGCAATAAAGACACTTTTTTAAAAAATAAGTAGCCAATTTCAGTTAATTGAAACGTAAAGAAAGCTCAAAACATATAAATTCAGCAAAAAACGGAAATCGGAATTTTTTCCGTATCGTTTACTTATACATGCAGCAGTTAGTAACAAATCCATTTTCCTTTTATTTAGTATATTAGTTGAATATTTATTGTTTAAATATCACCCTTTGAAATGAAATGTTTATGTTTACATTCGAAACTGGAAGTTTGCCATTTTTTTTTTCTGGAGTTTTGTGATTTTAAATTAAAATTTTATCAATTTTACAGAAAAAATAACTCAATCAAACACAAGTAGACAGTAACTTATATATAACTATACCCAAATATCGGAATTAAAATCAGCAGATAATTTCCGTTATTTTTTTATAATTTTTTACAAAAAATCCAATGGACGATTGACATAGAAAATCTTTTTCATGGCTCCATGGACAGACAGTGACGTCATCACTTCGCTTGCGTATAGTGATGCTACATTATACAAATTACTGTGTCTATGGTTTTATTTGAGCTTTATGAAATTGTCAGAACAACTTTCTACTTTTAGGTATTTTTTAATGTAAAGGAATACGTGTATAAAAGGGAAAAATGGGGGAAAATGCATAAAAAATAAATGTATTTTTAAATACCTTCTTGACATCGTAAGAAAATAATATTTGTATTCGCATCTTCCGGCTAACCATACCTTTCGAATGATACCATTTTCAACCCTCTACTCCTATAATTAATATGTTAAAAAGGGACAACAAATTTTATGTTTGCCTATTAATATATAGATAGAGAGATTCGAACTCTCTTAGATTAAAACGTATTTTAGAATAAACAAAGAATTAAAATAATTTAGAAAAGATGAAATATTAATTAAATTACATTTCTCATATTGATAAAATTATGAAATTTTTTAATTTAAAATTTTTTTACATTAAATAAATAAATATAGGGAGGATTGCATGCCACAATGTGACAATAAATATTCAGTGTTGTCTGAATTTTTCTATGAAAATCGTGTGAATACGGACTAGGACCCCTTAGAAAGGTCCCCTTGTAGGTCCAAGTCCCTAGTGTGTAGACAATTGACTTTAATCCCAACACCAATGCCTTTCTAAATATCACTTTCTATAAATATAAATAAATATATTTTTAATAATAACTATATGATATATCATTTGAAAAGTCTTCCGTCTACATTCATTCTATAATACAAATTGCAGTTTTCAGGGATTTTGCATGTTAGGTAGTTTCATTCATGATGTATTTACCTGGCAATATGCGGCCTCACCCAGCACTATACAAATTACTGGATAAAAAAAAATATGAGAATCTCACTGTTTTTTTTTTTTTTTTTTTTTTTTTTTTGTATGTTGTGTGTGTTAGACAGGGACGTATCCAGAGGGGGGGCTCTGGGGGCCCGAGCCCCCCCCCCCCGAAATTTTCTGAGATAATTTTTTTCATGTTCTACTGACCAAAAAAAAAATGTAAAAAAATTAATTTTTTCTCCACAATATCTTTTTTTTTGTTGTTGTTAATTTTTTGCTTGTGAAACCTTATTTATCAGCAATTTTCTGTCTTGTAAAGTCCAAATTGCCGAAATGCATATTAGCTTTTTGTAAAAAACACTAAAAAGAGAACTTTATGATACTTATTGTTGAACCCTGTAATGTGTCTCCTTTCTCTTGCCAGAAATAGCGTTTTAATTCCTTGTGAGACAAAAGATTCGTCATTAACAAAGATCACAGTTGCAAATGGAACTTCTGGTTTTGTCAGTTATGCACATAGTATACCTTCCATACCTTCATTCCTTTCTAACATAAAATAGCCAATATAAAATCTACTTTACAGAAAGACATGTGATGAAAGGTAGGCCTTAAAAAACCAACACGTTATATAAACATCTTTGTTACGATCGTCATAAAGCAGACATATCTGAGTCTGATGTAGAACGGGATGATGGGCCATCGCTTCACCCGTAACTTTCCAAACGATAACCAATAATGACGTGCAGCCACAGTTGAAGATACGCTGTGTCACATGAGACACCTGGTTGATACACACCCTGGGTACATATAGAAACGCTAGATAGTTCGATACGTACGCCATGCCAGAAGATTTTCAACAACAACAATGGGTATAACCATGGCCCCAGGGTGTGTAGAAGACACGATAAACGATAAGCCATATAAGAAGAAGTCAATGTGTTCGCCGAACATAGACATGTAATATATCTAGGTTTAGTGGACGCCAGCACACAGGTCCTCATGTTTCCAATAATATGATCTAAAGTAAGCAATATTATCTAATTAGAAAAACATGTATATATATTATTTTCTTCTACACACAAAACAAGAGAAAAATGCATTGGATTCGGAAACTTTTAGACTTCCAGTTTTCAATGTATTTACATGTTTTTAGATGCATTGAATACCATAAGACTATTTTTTGGAAACTTAGATATAAATATTTTGATAAGATTTTTGGGTATATCGCCCAGCAGATAGCGTAGCTGCACTAGATTTCTCTTTTTATGGAAAAGATATATCTCGGCTGTATTAAAAATAAGCTATATATATATATATATATAAACATGAAAAGTATTTGAAACATGGTTGTGCATGGCACATAAATCATGCGCCGTACCACTGAATTACGAAGTCAGCCAGTTTTTGGTATGTTAAATTTGAATGGACTTAACATTGCACTAAAGTTAGACAGACAACAAAGCAACGGTCTGGAATCCATTTCTAGGGTAATCCAGAATTGTGCCATCACAATTTAAAACCTCCACGGAGAAGATGCTTCCCCAATTTCAGCATACCCGAGCTATTGCATATACAAAACATGGAGGACACAACGGATTTTACGTGCAACTGATATCATTAATCTACATGACCGTATTTGGATGGCTCTAGTATCGATCACTCAATCCTTCAATTACGAGCTCGACTCCTTATTAACCGGACTACCGTGAGTCCAGTTTTTGGTGATTTTCTCTGTTTGTCAGTGGTTTACAACATCACAGATTAAAAAACTCTCTAGCTGAGACTTATGTATTTTAAAGGACTAGTTCCATCAGTTTTAGGCCCAAGGCACTTTTTAGAATTAAAACAGGAATAAACTACTACGTCAGAAACGCCAAAGAAAAATTATTCAGGTGCATACAGCTGTTTCGGTAGCCTAAAGCGTACCGTCATCAGTGCAAAAAAATAATTCTGAATCTGGAGAAGTACTCGTATATATAGGAGAGGGACCGGATTTAGTTCAACCAATAGGATTACGGAAGAGGTGGGGAGTGTGGCCAATAGGAATTAAGGAATGTGTAGCTGTGTAAACAGTAGAAAAATTAAGGAAATGTGGACTGAATGTAAAATTTCCAACAATCAGACAAATAGGGAACAGCGAAATCACAATTTACAAGGTTTTTAAAATTTTTATAAATATGAAAAGCTTCAAAGAAATCGAGTTCATGAATGGATTTAGGTCTGCAAATTATTTTAGCTGAATTAAATTTAAAATTATGATTTTCCTCCCAGCAATGTTTAGAAATAGCCGATTTATTGGTTTCTTGTTTGCGGACGTAATTCATATGTTCTTTTAGACGAAATTTAAGACTGCGTTTAGTTTGGCCAATATATGATAAACCACACTGACAGGATATACTATAAATGCCCCAAGAATTATGCATATCAATAGGATCTTTTAACTGAGAAAAGGTGAGTTTATTGGAAGGCGAAAATATTATTTTAAAATCATATTGTTTGAGAATTTTAGCTATGGTTTGACTGGTTTTAGAAAAATAGGGTAAAACAATACTGATATTAGAAGTGACTGATTTAGTAGACGAAATACGAGGGAGTTGTAATTTTTGGATAGCTTTGTCTATAATGGAAGGGTCATAACCTCTGTCAATTGCGATGGCTTTCAGGTATTTAATTTCAGATTTCAATAAAATAGGATTTGAACAAATATTAAGGGCACGGTTTACAAAAGTATAGAAAGCAGCCATTTTTTGGTTAGGTGGGTGACATGAACGCGCATGGGGAGGAAGGGAGACTGCAAAATTTTTACGATAGACAGTGGTTGAAAATCCATTTACAGTGCGAGAGACGAGGGTGTCAAGAAATGGAAGGGAGCCATTATTTTCTATTTCATATGTAAACTGGATATTACTGTCAATTGAATTTAAGGTTTCTAAGACATGGTCAATATTGTGAAGAGATATGTCAATAAGCGTGAAGGTGTCGTCAACATAACGGGTCCAAAAAGGAAAAGATATTTTCTTAAAAAGCTTGCTTTCGAAATAGTGCATGTAAATGTCTGCGAGAATGCACTATTTCGAGACATGCACTATTTCGAAAGCAAGCTTTTTAAGAAAATATCTTTTCCTTTTTGGACCCGTTATGTTGACGACACCTTCACGCTTATTGACATATCTCTTCACAATATTGACCATGTCTTAGAAACCTTAAATTCAATTGACAGTAATATCCAGTTTACATATGAAATAGAAAATAATGGCTCCCTTCCATTTCTTGACACCCTCGTCTCTCGCACTGTAAATGGATTTTCAACCACTGTCTATCGTAAAAATTTTGCAGTCTCCCTTCCTCCCCATGCGCGTTCATGTCACCCACCTAACCAAAAAATGGCTGCTTTCTATACTTTTGTAAACCGTGCCCTTAATATTTGTTCAAATCCTATTTTATTGAAATCTGAAATTAAATACCTGAAAGCCATCGCAATTGACAGAGGTTATGACCCTTCCATTATAGACAAAGCTATCCAAAAATTACAACTTCCTCGTATTTCGTCTACTAAATCAGTCACTTCTAATATCAGTATTGTTTTACCCTATTTTTCTAAAACCAGTCAAACCATAGCTAAAATTCTCAAACAATATGATTTTAAAATAATATTTTCGCCTTCCAATAAACTCACCTTTTCTCAGTTAAAAGATCCTATTGATATGCATAATTCTTGGGGCATTTATAGTATATCCTGTCAGTGTGGTTTATCATATATTGGCCAAACTAAACGCAGTCTTAAATTTCGTCTAAAAGAACATATGAATTACGTCCGCAAACAAGAAACCAATAAATCGGCTATTTCTAAACATTGCTGGGAGGAAAATCATAATTTTAAATTTAATTCAGCTAAAATAATTTGCAGACCTAAATCCATTCATGAACTCGATTTCTTTGAAGCTTTTCATATTTATAAAAATTTTAAAAACCTTGTAAATTGTGATTTCGCTGTTCCCTATTTGTCTGATTGTTGGAAATTTTACATTCAGTCCACATTTCCTTAATTTTTCTACTGTTTACACAGCTACACATTCCTTAATTCCTATTGGCCACACTCCCCACCTCTTCCGTAATCCTATTGGTTGAACTAAATCCGGTCCCTCTCCTATATATACGAGTACTTCTCCAGATTCAGAATTATTTTTTTGCACTGATGACGGTACGCTTTAGGCTACCGAAACAGCTGTATGCACCTGAATAATTTTTCTTTGGCGTTTCTGACGTAGTAGTTTATTCCTGTTTTAATATTCCAACGCCAAGTCTCCTGCTATTACTTTTTAGAATTATTATCATTAAATCTTTTCTTGCCATTTCCGATTTTAGGAACATTAATTCCATTGTTTACCGACATGCGGCGTTGTAATTGATCTTATTTATAGCGCATAACCATTTTACTATGCCTAGATATGAAGCTTAAGATAACAACTTATATTTTTCTTAAAGTTAAGGTGATTGGGGGGGGGGGAGGACAAACTTTAGCGTACACGCTCTTGGTGTGTACACGTGCGGGTGCACGACCAACATCTTAGTGAAAGTTGGGCCCCCTCCGAAATTTTTTTCTGGATACGCCCTTGGTGTTAGATGTTGTCTCAAAATCAGGGAGCACATAGAAATTCGATTTTGTCTAACAGAAACATAAATGTTTATATTTTTGCATAATTTCTTAAATCAAAACTTGCATTTTAATTAATGGTTGAAAGCAAGGCTTAAACCGAAAACTTAATTGGGGGGGGGGGGGAACTAAAAATGTGAGAAAAGTTACCATTAAAAAAAAAAAATTCAACTGCAAATTTCTTTGTTTACATTAAAAATTCAATTGTGGATTAGAAGTATTTGCAGATTATAGGTTTGTGGATTAATGGGAATTGATTATCTATCTCTATATATATATATATATGCACATACATACATAAATAAAGGTAAATGTTTCATTATTTTATCATTTACTGTTATTTTTCTTATAGAATGTAACTGCTAATCATCGAGCAAACGATGTGATTGTTAAAGAAGGTGCTCCACAGACATTGATTGCACGTTTCATGTATGGCCCTCTTGATATGGTTGCTTTAACTGGTGAAAAGGTATTTGCTAAGATAAAATTTAAAATATTGAATTATTTCTTTATTTTTATCCAATTTCTTTCTTTCTTTTTCATCAAATTTATTTTTTTTTTTATGTATTCATTTATTCGTTATGTTGTATGAATGCTTTGTGCATGAAAAAAGTTGATATAATTTTGCACTATAACAGTAAAAAATTAATTGTATTTTCATTCAAATTTTTCTTGCTTTGGGATATAGATTTTTTTATACCATTTCATATGAGAAATACCAGTCTTCATTTCACAAATTAATAATTGTACTAATTCAAAGTTTAAATTGATTTAAGAAAATTCATGTTGTGAATTGCTGTTGATATTTAGTCAGTAAAGCACGCCATTTACGATCTGGCGCAACATTATTGCATATCTCTCTGTCTTTTTTAAATGTTTCTAATCCCATAAATGTAATGAGAAGGGATAAGGTATAGTTGATGTACAATTTTTATATTACTTTGTTGTATAAATCCTCTATAAATTCTTAAAAAAAGAAAAAAAAAATCTTTCTTTTTCTGTTGCATTTCTCTGACTAAAATTATTAATTTTTAAACTTTTCCAATAAAGTATTTTTTATAACAAAGCATTTAATTTTTTAAATTAGGTTGATATTCATGTTATGAAAGATACACGGGAGGGTGAGTGGACTTATTTGGCTACTGAAGTTACTGATAAAAATGGCAGACTTACTTACACAATACCTAGAGACAGAGCTCTAAATTATGGAATGTATCCAGTTAAATTAGTTGTCAGGTATTTATTAGTTTACTTCCTATTTCTGTTGATATATATTATTTGCTTTAATTTAGTGCTTTATTTAAGACTGACTTATAAAATAAGGCAAAATTTAATTGTAGTACAAAATAAGAGTTAAAGTATTAAAATTTTAATTTCATTATATTACAGCGTAGAAGAAAAACTGCCAAGTTTGCACATATTGTACTACCTATACTTAAAATCTTTTGGCATAATTTTTAACCATTCTGTAATATTCTTATCAAAAAGTTCATTTTGATATGAAAGTATGAATAAACAAATTTTAATTCTTTAATTAAATATTTTCTGTGTTTTTAAACTATAAAACACACACACACACACATATATATATATTTGCTAACTTATTCTAAGATTTTCTGAACAAAATTCGTTATATTTTTCTTTTTTTAACAGTATCCAAAAAAAGAAATTGATTAAAACTGCAAACATAATTTGTTAAGTTGTTTTGGTTGCTTTAAAAATGTTTTTTATTAGATATAAAAAACAATTTCGCTGCAAGAGAAGTATATTACTAGCACTTTAAAAAAAAATTGCCAAAATTTCTTCAATTTTATTTTAAATAACAATTTTTTTTCCCCTCATTCTCTTGCCCATAATTCATGTATGATAGAAGTGATGTGAAGTTTTAAGGCTAATTGTCTGTGCTAGGTACTTAGGCTATGTGGAATGTAATGTATCTGAATCTTTCTAACTAGTCTTAGCTTGTATTCATGCTTTAATAATGAAATTAACATATATTTTTTATATGTACTGGGTGACCTCCCTCCAAAAAAAAAACTTAAGTTTGGTCAGTCCTATTACGAATTTTTTGTTGTTGGTGATATTTTTTTTTTGCACAGTGGGATGGCCTGTTAAAAATGCTACATATATAATGTATTGTAAAATTTTTTAGTATTTCATTCTTTTTTTTCAAATGTCTAAACAAAGAGAAAATTTTTTAGAATTACATGAAAAAGGAATGCGCAATTGTGTCATTGCACGAAGGCTCGGTATTGCAGCGCCGAACGTCAACCGAACAATCAAACAAATTGAAAAGCATGGCTATACTGTATGTCAACCAGGGAGTGGAATAAAGCGAACCATCAACATGCCGAGGGTCTGTCAGATCATCACGAAGTGGCTGCAGCGAAATCCCAGAGTCTCGATGAGAAAACTTGCTTGCATGATTAATATTTCACGTGAGACAGCCTACCGAATAGCCAAAGAGCACCTTAAAGCCAAGCCTTACAAGCTTCAAAATGCTCAACTGTTAACGGACAATAACAAACATGTACGACTTCAAAGATGTCAACTCCTTCGTCGTACCAGTCCTCTCCCTTGGAATCAGATTTTGCACACAGATGAGAAACTTTTCACAGTTGAGCAAGCTCACAACTATCAAAATGACAGGATATGGTGTGTTAATGTTCTGGGTACTTCTGCTATGGTAGAGCATCGTCAAAATCCTCAGTCTGTGATGGTTTGGGCCGGAATTTGCTCAACTGAAAAAAAACCCTTGGTTCCTTGATTTTTTTGGATCAAGGGGTGAAAATTAACCAAGAAATTTTTCCACCGCAAAATTCTTGAAGCCGTTGTCCTTCCATAGGCTGAACAATATTTCAGTGATGTAAACTGGACATTCCAGCAAGATTCTGCTCCAACGCATAGGGCAAAAGCAACACAAGGTTGGTGCAAAGCTCATTTTCTGGATTTCATCTCATCCAGGGAATGACTCCTCTACTCGCCGGATCTTAATCCGATGGATTATGGGAGCTTGTCAGTTTTGCAGGCCAGAGCCTGTGTGAAACCTCACAAAAGTTTGGAGCCGCTAACGAAGTCATTGCTCTGTGAGTGGAATAGAATATCTGTGGAAGAGCTTCGGCGCGTGGCCTTAAATTTTTGGAAGCGTTTTACGTTATGTGTTTGCAGAAGGCAGCCCTTTTCGAGACAAAATAGTTATTTTTGTTAACAATAATATTAGTTATTATTGTTTGTTGGAAAAAAGATTTTCTTCCATTTAATAAAGTTTTTATGGCAAGATATTTTGTTACCATTTTTTTTGGGGTAACCCTGTGGCATATTTCTTACAAATGCTTGCAAAATCATTCATCATTGATATACTGAACCCCACAAAAGTATTGAGATAAAAGAGTTTTAGAGTTGAAAATTGCTGACAAGGCATTTCAAGTTGTGTTATTTTTTTTTTTTTTTTTTTTTAGCAGCTTGTTAAATTTAAATAAACTGTGTGGTGTGTATGTAATTTGTAGGCATGCAGGTTAACTGGATGCATAATTTAACTGACTATAAGAATGTATGATTTAACAGAAAAAAAATTAAAATCTCATTAAAATGTGCAAATTTCTAAGTAGCCATCTTCAGAGAACAGTTTGTGACATGCTAAATTCTGATCGTGGCTCACACTCAATGGCGCCTGCAGTTCACTTAATCTAGTGCATTACTTTAAACAGTTTTGATATACAAACACTACCTAGCTATTTACTCCTCATGACCACAGTAAACCATGCTTGCAAGTATATGCAGCAATATCTTCCTTTGGCATACACTATCAGACTGTTTGCATCTCATGAAAAATCGGACTGTTGAAACTCACACTTGTTGGTACTCTCAATCTAATGTATTGCAGTAAACTTTTCCACATAACTTACTACCTAAAATAAGAATAGTATTAATGAATACATTATTTTTTTTCCCACCAATTTTTCACATGTAAATATATATTGCCACTTAACCATGTCATTTTTCAGACTTGATAAATATTTGAAATCAAATATGATGCTAATTTCGCATTTTCCTTTCTCTTGTTCATTTTTCACATTTAAATATTACACTAAGCTTCTTAATCATGTCATTTTCTACAGATTTTGGGAAACATAAAATAGCTCGAAAATAAAATCAAAAATCAGGTTTGGTACATGATCAGATCTTGTATAGGTACACCTGTTCACACATTTTGATAAATCTATTTTGGTTACTCCTTTCTAAGTGAAAATGTGCTTACAAACATAGGTAGGCAAAAGTAAAACTAAATGCTCTCCTTAAAATTCATTTATCCATGTTAACAGCGCAAAATCTAAAGTAAAGGTTTGTAGGTTTCTTTTATCTATATTTAAAAAAGATACTATTTGCCAATCTACAGTTTCATCTACAGTTTCAGCAGGGAATATATAAAGCACAATAATCAAGGGGGGGGGGGATCAAGAAATTTGATCAGAGAATGTCTGTAAATTTAAATGCAAATAGTGGCCACCCTGATTAATAAATTAATAACTCTTTCCTTTTTAACAAGATAAAAGAATTGTTGAACACTTATACTTGCATAATTTTAAATCTTTTTATATTTTATAGTATAAAAGATTTTTTTTTTCCTTTTGGGAGGAGGGATGATATTGAAAGTGCTCATTTAAGACACAAGTTATTTCTTTAATGTATTATTATTATGGATTCTATTTTTGAGTTAGAAGAAATTATGTATCTGTATAATTAAAATGATTAAATGCAGTGTATATATAGTTTAAAAATCATAACTCATATTTAAAGTGAAATGTACTATGAGTTTTGTTATATTGTAGTTAGTAGTGTTTGTTTGCTAATATAGTTTTTTCTACAAGTTATAGAGGTTTAAAATATTTAATTTTAATGCAAGACACAACAACGGCAGCATGCAATTTAAATTACATTTAATTTTATTTGAAAATTACCATACATACTTGAATTTGAAGTGGAAACATTATGTTTTAGAATTTTAGATCTTTCTTATCTGTAATAAAATTTCATTTTTATTAGGGGTGATCATACATCTGTTGATTTCTTTTTAACTGTGATTCCTCCTAAGACAGAGTGCGTTGTCTTTAGCATTGATGGTTCCTTCACTGCTAGTGTATCAGTAACTGGCAGAGATCCAAAAGTGAGGGCAGGTGCAGTTGACGTCGTAAGGTATGTAATGTCTTTTGTTATAAACTGAAAAATTTGAGCTACATATTTTGAATAATCTTTTATGAAGAATAATTTTATTAATTTTGTATATAATGTACTTAAAACATTTGCTGCCGATCTCACGTGACTAATATTTGAAACAACATTTTTTTCCTTTAACCTGCCGATTATGTTTGGCGTATTTCACAAGAGTGCTACATCGCCAGATGTTATGGGTTTTGTGTTTACCTTTGCTTGTTTGCGTAATGTGTTACATCAATACGCTGTATGACGTCAAACGTATGAAAATTCGTCTGCTCAGTAAAAGCAAACTCTGGAGCTAATAGCTAATGAGTAATAAGTTAAATTTCCTTAGCAAATAGTTTCGTTAGTACTAAGCGGATAAAATATTAAATCACTGACGTCATCACTTTGGTCGCGTATTGAGCATACTTGTTTTATTAGAGAGAAAGCATTCTATTTTGAAATATTCTTCCGGTAGGAACAAAATTTCGATGGCATGCTTCCGGACCACCTCTAGGGTCGTGATTTCAGACCGTCACCAATTGCCTATTGCGCAGCACTAGTGTGACGTAAAATCTAACCAACCATCTATTTTGAAATATGAATATTTCTGATGTTGGCGTTAGTGTTGTTTGGCTGGTTGAATAGTGTTGGAATTTAAGGTTGGTTGAGTTTTACGTCACACTAATGCTGCACAATGGGCAATTGGCGACTGTCTGAGCTACCCCTCGATATGTTCTGGAAACATACCATAAAAAATTTTATCCTTCACGGAAGGGAAATTAGAATTTAAGAGATACTTTTGAATTTTAGAGGCATATTTTTGAATTTCATGCCAATACTGATTGCTGCTGTACAAAACTTCGCATATTTTTTAATCTCATGCATTTTGGGATAGGGGTTATAGATCAGAGGGTAAACAGATCAGAGTACCATTATTATACAAACCCGTTAAAATTTGCTATAATTATTCAGTAGCGGATGTATTTTTTCATTTTTAACAAAGGAGGACTATAAGTAAAATATTAATGATAAATCATTTACTTTATACAATTTTTGAAAAGAAAGAAACTGTAGTATCGCTTCGATCACATCAATTAACCGCGTTTTGGTGTACAACTACGTGTTAGGTTGGTGGTACTTTAACATTTGGTGTAACTGTATGATCTAAGTTTTATTCTTTTATTTGTGATTAGTAATGAATTCGTAATTATTTCATAATTCTTTTTTATTCTATTTTATAAAAAAATTCCTTTTGTTCTGTGTTTTTTTATATTTTTTTTATACGATATTTTTTCTCCCAATGCATCTCTTTGTTAGGTTAGATCGTCGGTGTTCGTTCGTACGCCGCCGGTGGAGGGTTGCTGTTCGGAACACGATGGGAAATGTCTTGGCAAATTTCGAAATTTCGCCAAGCGGCAGCCTAAAGTAAATTTTCACCTGTAAAGCAATACATCACATCCTGCACTAGCGCGGGATCGGCAGCGAACGTGTTAAGTTTGTTTGAGAATCCTAACCTAACCATGACATTCCTTCTCTACCCCAGAAGAAGGCGGCTGTATGTTTTTGTTTACTAAGGTGTTCTTTAGGTGTATGGCAGGTTAAAAGTATTCTATAAAAAAAATGAGTAGTTTTTAAAACTCATAAACCTTGCAAAAGCTTTACAGTAAAAACAATTGAGGTTTGATAATCTTTTTGGACTGTTTCATGGTTTTGAAATTTAAAGCACAGAAATTTTGCATTTATTTATTATTTAGCATATTCTAAATTTTTACATTTTTATGAATCTGAGAGTGTTCTTTTTTTTCCAACTTACATAAGTTTTAAATTAACGTTCCAGTACAAACAGATTTAATTAAATATAGATTACTAGACTTTTTCGTACAAATAAATTTCTATTGTGATAAAAAAAAAATCTATGAAACACAAAAATCAATTTAATGCCTAATACTGCTCTAGCTAAATAATCTCTTCTGACTGGAATATCAATATTTGTACCAATGTATTTTCCATCCTTTAATGCAGCAATTGAAGAAAATAACGTCATCGCTTTGGTTTTTGCACAACTTTGAAGTGTTCTTTTCAGTTTTTTTACTTTCGCACCATTCACTTGATATTGAGCTTTTTCTCTGTCAAAAGTGTATAAATTCAAATTTTATCATAGGTATTATTGTATTTTAAAGAGTTTTATTTATTGTTTTTAATTTATTTGTGTGTTTAAATATTTATCTCTGTCCTTTTAAAAAGTATTGTAACTAAAATAGATTGTTATAAAAAAAATTGAAAAGATAGAAATGCAAAAAATTTGCAACAATTGTTCCTGGTCAAAATAAAACACAGAACTTTATCAAGCAAACAAAGTAGGCACAACTGCTGCAGAACAAAGCAGCAACACACAAAAATGTTTTTAGTGTTGAGAGAAAACAAATAAAACCAATCGTTAATATAAATACTGATGTGACAAGAATTATGAAAAGAAAAGACTAAATAAATAAAAATAATAAATACTAAATTTAAATAAAAATAAGAGCAAACCAGGGGGGAGGGGGAGGGGAAGAAAGTTATGGGAGTAACTTCGAAGCATGAGACAGGAAAGGCTGATGTCATTGTTTTACACTTGTCATTGTCGTTTCTTCCACACCTTTCCTGTCTGATTCTTGGAAGTTACTCCCATAACTTTTTTTTTTTTGCTTTTTTTTCATTTGCTTTTGATATAATGTTTTTTCTTTTAATTTATTATTATTATTTTATTCTTTTTTTGTCTTTTCTTTTTATAATTCTTGTCACCTAGTATGTATATTAATATTCAGTTTTATTTGTTTTCTGCATTGCTGCTTTGTTTTCCAGTACTCATGCCTACTTTGTCCACCTGACAAAGGGTTGTTTTGTTTAGACCAGAACAGTTGTTGCAAGTTTTTTTTTTTCCATTTTATAGTGTTTATTAAACATTTTTATTTATTACTTTTCAGCACCAGTCTTCTGGTGCACTTGTATTATTAGAAGGGATCT
Source organism: Salticus scenicus (assembly GCA_963930645.1). Lineage (NCBI taxonomy): Eukaryota > Metazoa > Arthropoda > Arachnida > Araneae > Salticidae > Salticus > Salticus scenicus. The sequence continues at coordinate 62,426,393 of OZ005655.1, forward strand.
AATGCATTCACAAATTTTATATAAAATTATGATTAGTTAATTTATATTAAATGATTCATTAAAGATGCTTTCAAAGTAAAAGTTTGTAGAAGTTTGATTATTAAATTTTTTCTTTTCCAGGCACTGGCAAGACCTTGGTTATTTAATACTGTACATAACAGGCCGACCTGATATGCAACAAAGACGTGTTATGTCTTGGCTTTCACAACATAATTTTCCTCTTGGGTTAGTTTATTTTGCTGATGGCATATCTACTGATCCTCTACGCCATAAAGGAGAATACTTGCGCCGTTTGCAGACAGAAGTAAGACCTATTACTTTTTTCATTTCTTAAATACTTAAATAATTCTTTTGCAATAGTTCTTTTTTTCCTTGTATCTTTAACTTTGTTTTGTTTTAACAATGGTTTTTCTATTCTTTTCTGTCTTTAATAGCCTGTGATGTATATTCTTGTTAGAATTAATGCTTTTAATGTTTGTTAATTCATTTTAAATATCACTTTTTGTGACTCTTCAGTAACTTTTTAAGCATATAACTAAAGATTGTTTTGAAATTCCCCCCCCCCCCCCCCTAAAAAAGAGAAAAAAAATATATTTATGCATGCATGTGGCTCTGTGTAAATGTGTCTTGCATAACTCAAAAATGATTGGGCATAGAATGTTGCAAATTCATATGTAGGTTTCTTTAGCATCTTGTTGTGCACCTCCCTTTTCAGAAAAAAAAAGAAAAAACTTTGCAACTCTCAATTATAAATTTTTTGTTATATAATTTTTGATAAAATATTAGAAAAATATATTAATTAGATATCAATTTATTTGTTTGGAATGGATGAACGAAGCAAGAGGGCCATGTGTGCTGAATGAAAGGGAGGGAGAAGCGTTATCGTATAGTGGTGGCTCAAGGCCAAAAGAATGATTCAGGGATCAAGACAGCATTGCGTTTGTTTATAGAACAGCGGACATAAAAAATTGCGGCGATTTTTCTTAGTGCCGTTTATCGGCAGACGGCAGGAAATATACTCTCTTGCTGATTAATTATCTAAAAAAAGGCATGGTCATCAAAAAATATAAAAGACAAATATTGAAAGAGCTTACCTTCAACTCTGAAATGTAAATGAACATTAAACTGATGTTAATACACAAATAAGAACACCATTAAATCACTTAAATTGACTCTATTTATTGCCATAATTATAAAAATAAATATATTAGGACCGGCACCCAATATCACATTGATAAGTAATAAGAATTACAACAAATTAACATTTTCACTATTTTACTTAAATTATTTCTTTGGCATCAATATTCTCATTATTTAACTGAAGTTTACTAAAAAAAAAATTCTTATTTGTTATTTCACTTATTTTACTAACGTTCCTCAGTTTTGAATTATTATTAAAATGTTCACAGTTTATTATTTACGATAGCATGAAATCGTTTATTTTTATACACTTGGCGCATTGCCTTTTCGTAAATAAGAGAATTGATAGAAGCACATGTTGATGTAATTCAATTTATGATGAATAATAAATGATGTTGGCAGACGATGCCGATAATCACTTGTAAATGCATTATAGCATGAATTATTACGATAAATTATTCGATGACATTTATTCTGTTGGATTTGGAATGATCTTGAATAACTGTGGAAGTTTGATTATATTATCGTCGATCTATCATGATGCACATATTGCAGCGTCATCGTAAGAGCAGCTCCCACCAATATGAAACTTCTGGATAAGCAACACTTGTTGTAATTAAAAATTTATTTCTCCTGAGAATCAGCTACTGGGAACGACACACATAGACGATTAAGAAGCAATTCGAGCGACATCGTTGATGGTTTCAAACTTCTGATGGATCCGGTAATTGATGTGTAGAAATGTACGTGGTGAAAATATTTTGCTTATTAATATTCTAAACAATAATGAGAAAATACATCACTTAAAAATTATAGGAAGGGACGCTACGATTCGGGCCAAACCCGGCGACCATATCTAACGGCAGAGCCGCTAGGCCGACCTCGAACCGCACGTCCTTACAGTACGATGTTTTTCGTCAGAATGTCTCGGCGTTCCTTCCCAAATCTCCCGCCTAGAAGTGTTGATTTACTGGCGAATTAGTACGCGCTCAAATAGCTCACTCAATTACTTTTTTATTGGAGTTGATTTTATGAATAAAAGTTAATTAAGGTTGATGAAAGTGAATTATCTTTATTTACCATTTATTTATTTTTGATTTATTGAAAGAGTAATTCATTTTTTCTATTTTTTATTGAAAATTTTGTAATGACGCTATCTTTTGAAAATGTGTAGGAGTACATCCGGAGTGCATTGAACTTAAGCAAAAATTCTTGGAATGAGTGACGTCATGGCGTCGGCTCTGAGAGAGAAAACGATGTCTTTTTGAAAACACAAAATATCAGAGCTATTTTTTTGAAATAAATAGAAGAATCCAGAACTTATTTAAATAAATTTTCATATGCTAATTCACCAAATAATTTGAGATTTATTCGTATTTTGGGAAATATTTATTATTTATTTTCTGAGTTTATTAAATAATTTTTCAGAGCATATTAACTGAAAAAATAGATTTTTCTGGATTTTAAATAAATTACCGTAATTTCGCGCGCATAGTCCGCACCATCGTATAGTCCGCAGGTGAAGGTTTATGTAAAAATTATTTTAAATATCGTCAGATTGTCCGCACTACCGTATAGTCCGCAGGAGAAAAATATAACCCCAAGAAAACAGCAAGTAAATCACTATTATGTAGTTTTATATGAAAATATTAAAGCATTCCCACTATTAAAATAAATAGTATAAAGAAAAGAAGTACTTGTTATTAATAAACCCTATTTTAAAAATTATACATTAAAAGAAACCTTTAAAGTTGATGTTTACATTTTCTATCGGAATTCCCGGTTGAATGGTTGAGTCATTGAGTGAGTTTTACTTTCCTACTAGAAATACAGTATGGCTGATTGTATGTGATTCAGCACTCTAGGAGATATATTTTTTGGAAGATTATCACAAAGTTTGTCATTGGTAGTGTTCAGCAGTAAAACTTCAACGATATTTTGCGAACATGATTTAAAAAATAACAGTACAGGAATATTCAGCAGCATGCTATCCTAATAGTGATCTTTTGCTTTATGCTCCATGGTTCGCTACCGATACAATGTTTTCTTTGTGTCTTATTCTTTTGTTTATGTTTATATTTGATCGTCAGAATCGGCAGTTCGTAGTATTCGCATGTTTAATTCTGATTTTGAGGATTTGAACTGAGAATAACTAGCAGATAATCCGCACCACCGTATAGTCCGCGGGTGAAAAAATTTACCTTTTAAACACACATAGTCCGCGGACTATACGCGCGAAATTACGGTATTTCCAGAGTTTAAATATTTATTTCCGATTTTAATTTTTTAAGTAAATCATCTCCGTTTTTATTATTTTATATTAAAAATTCATGATATCTGAATTTTGGAAGGAAGTTTTAAAATAATAATTTTTTAAATAAAATGTTAAAAGTTTTTACCTTTTAACATACTTCCCCCCTTTAAAAAAAAAGAGTAAAAAAACATGACGCGAACGGGGAGTTGGGAAGAAGCCTTGGCTGTGACAATATAATATAAACAATAATATTACAATTGACTAAGTCTGAAGGTAAGTACATAAAAAAATTATGATGACCATATGTGATCCATATGCATACCAAAATAAGAAAAAAAAAAAATATATATATATATAATGCAATACCAAAAGCAATTTCCACTTTTTTATTTTATGAAGAGTGATATCTTCATAACAATATTCACAGGTAATTTTTTACCTTCGTTATTCCCATTTTATAGTTAATTATCTAGGAATTTTACGATATTGGAGTCTTATGGTCTGGGAGTGAAGCATGGTGAGTAAATTTGTGTTCATGTTATATTAAAGATTTTATAATAAAGACAAACTTTGTGTCTGTTTTCTTTTTGAACACAATTTCATAATTCGCTACGACGTGAAAAAATAAATTTGAGATCCCAGTGGAAAGTATGCTGTGCCCAAGTGAATCATTGAATGACCAAGCAGTCTGAAATTTCTTCGCAACCTATTTAACATGCACAAATCAGGACCACTAATGAGTAATATTAATTTAGGACAATGTTAGTATCTAGGTTCTACTCTTGTAGCTAGTAAGCACTTGCTTAAACTCTAGGCTAACAATCCGTAAAAGATGGGAAAAAAAATTTAGTGACCTAAATGTAGTGCAGTCTCTCAACTTTGAGAAAATTTTTAAGTGAACACTTGTTCATGGCTACGTACAAATGCGTGAAACTCAATGTTATCTAGTGATCAGTTAGTTAACATATCGGACTAAAAGAGGTGATCAGCAACTAATAGTCAAAAAGAGCATAATCGGCAGATGCAGCAGTATATAAATTTTTTAAAAGCGGTTACATAATTGAAAAGTAACAGAGGCTTATGAATCATAACGATAGACAGTAGGCAAAAAAAATAATAAAAATGAGCATATGTAGCTACATAATGTGCACATAAAAAAGTAAATATATATATTTATAATATATTATTTTCAAGCACCTTTTATTTATTTATTTATATATGTCATCTTTCATGAGATGAATTTGGTGCGAAAAATAAAAAAATATAAAAAAACATATTTCACTACTGGGGCGTTTCAGAGAAATGAGGAGAGGGTTGTGAGGCCTCCGCGCATCCTCCTATCAAAAATTTCACTTATGTAGCATTGATTTTTTATTCATTTATTTGTTCATTTATTATTATTTTTATCTAGCAAGGGCAATTTTTTTATTCCCTTTGCCTTACACAATTTTTTTTTTTTTTTTTTTTTTTTAAATATTTATTTTAAATATATTTTATTTGCAAACTCACCATGAGTAATCTTTTTAATTTATCATTTTCATTATTTTATTTTCTTTCCCATTTATTTTTATTTATCAATAAAATAATTTTCAGTATTACTAGTTAAAAAAGAAGTGGAATTGCAAGAATTCATAAAAGTAGAATAAATATGTAATGTAAATAATGACAGCACAATAAATGTAAATACAACATAACACCATAAATTGACTGAATACACATAAAATATAATTGGTGGAATGGGGCACTAAACAATCTATATTTATGCATTTTTTTTTATTTTTTTATTTTTTTTTTTTTATTATTATTTTTTTTAATCAGGAATAATATTAGTTATTAATTTTACTAATCTCACTTAGAGATTTAATACCTGCAATTATATTAATTTTACCAGGGACTCTGTTAAATTTTTTGAAAGGATTCTTTTCTATTATGCTTTCACTTGAAAGCCATGTAACTCTTTGTTACTAATTAAAATTATATATTTAAGAATCCTATATTAGACCAGAGACCCTCTTTTCAGTCATGAACCAGCCATAACTGTCAAGCAAAGAGGAGCGTGCACAAATTCTCCCCACGAGAATCCAATCCAATACTAAAGCTGGTAGAGGTTAAATAACAGAGATACCCCCCTTGGCAAAATACTAATAAGTGCCAGGAAAATATATACATGAAAGATAAATAATGTCGGGCATAATTTTATATCTTATTTTTATTATTATTACCAATTTATTTCCTTTTATTTTTATTATTATTATTATTAATGGTTCTATTTTTACTATCTTGAACCAATATTATGGTCAGAATTTTTTGTTTCTGATCAGAAATTCCCCCGATCAAGCTAATTTATTATTTTATTTAAATGAAAACATGAAATGATGACACTAAATAAATATGAAATAAAAAAATAAAATATTCATAACACAAATATTTAGTATGCATATGGTATAAAAAATAATAAAACTGCACGAAAAATATCGGCGTTATTTATTTAATTTAATTTTTTTTTTTTTTTTTTTTAAACACATTTTAATTTTATTATAAATAATTTCACAAATCAGCTAGAGCATAATTAAATCGCGATATGTATAAAAAATATTAAAGATTGATATGTTTAATGCAAGAAAAAATAAAATCGCCGCGAAAATAATAACGATCGTTTATTTATTTTATTACATTTATTTATATTTTACGATCGTTATGTCCGAAAACTTAATAACCAAGATCCTCAACCCTTAGAGAGAAAAAACTTTTTTTTGTCACAGCTCCATGATAAAATATTAGAAAAATATATTAATTAGATATCAATTTATTTGTTTGGAATGGATGAACGAAGCAAGCAGGGCCATGTGTGCTGAATGAAAGGGAGGGAGAAGCGTTATCGTATAGTGGTGGCTCAAGGCCAAAAGAATGATTCAGGGATCAAGACAGCATTGCGTTTGTTTATAGAACAGCGGACATAAAAAATTGCGGCGATTTTTCTTAGTGCCGTTTATCGGCAGACGGCAGGAAATATACTCTCTTGCTGATTAATTATCTAAAAAAAAGCATGGTCATCAAAAAATATAAAAGACAAATATTGAAAGAGCTTACCTTCAACTCTGAAATGTAAATGAACATTAAACTGATGTTAATACACAAATAAGAACACCATTAAATCACTTAAATTGACTCTATTTATTGCCATAATTATAAAAATAAATATATTAGGACCGGCACCCAATATCACATTGATAAGTAATCCGCGATTGTAATGAAATGCTCGCCCTCTGGTGGGCTAAGGTGAAATTATCACACCACTGCATATCCTCATATTATGCAATCGACTTTCCATGATGAAATGCCGGAGAAAGAATAATAATTACACGTGGCTGTTATATTTACTAACAACTGCAGTGTTCAGAGAGCGCCATCTATCGATCATTACAAACGCGGATAAGAATTACAACAAATTAACATTTTCACTATTTTACTTAAATTATTTCTTTGGCATCAATATTCTCATTATTTAACTGAAGTTTACTAAAAAAAAATTTCTTATTTTATTTGTTATTTCACTTATTTTACTAACGTTCCTCAGTTTTGAATTATTATTAAAATGTTCACAGTTTATTATTTACGATAGCATGAAATCGTTTATTTTTATACACTTGGCGCATTGCCTTTTCGTAAATAAGAGAATTGATAGAAGCACATGTTGATGTAATTCAATTTATGATGAATAATAAATGATGTTGGCAGACGATGCCGATAATCACTTGTAAATGCATTATAGCATGAATTATTACGATAAATTATTCGATGACATTTATTCTGTTGGGTTTGGAATGATCTTGAATAACTATGGAAGTTTGATTATATTATCGTCGATCTATCATGATGCACATATTGCAGCGTCATCGTAAGAGCAGCTCCCACCAATATGAAACTTCTGGATAAGCAACACTTGTTGTAATTAAAAATTTATTTCTCCTGAGAATCAGCTACTGGGAACGACACACATAGACGATTAAGAAGCAATTCGAGGGACATCGTTGATGGTTTCAAACTTCTGATGGATCCGGTAATTGATGTGTAGAAATGTACGTGGTGAAAATATTTTGCTTATTAATATTCTAAACAATAATGAGAAAATACATCACTTAAAAATTATAGGAAGGGACGCTACGATTCGGGCCAAACCCGGCGACCATATCTAACGGCAGAGCCGCTAGGCCGACCTCGAACCGCACGTCCTTACAGTACGATGTTTTTCGTCAGAATTAGAGATGGGAAGGAAAACGAAGAACATGTTCTTTGCAACAGTTCTTGCCGAAAAAACGAACGAACTGTTTCTTCTCGCCAAAAAGAACTGTTCTTTTCGAGCCAAATTTTTATCATCGCAATATGACGCGCTTTCTTTTTCAACCGTGATTGGTTGTGACGTAAGAAATATGCCAAGCAACGGAAGTTTGTTCATTGAGCTTCTCATAAATATCGTCAATAAAGAGCCAGAATGTTGTAAGTATCGCTTTTTAACGATGCCAAGTCAGAGGAGAGTTCAGAACACATTCTACGAAGAAAAAAAGTAAACAGGTTTTCCTTTGCATTTTCGCGCAGCAGGTTGTAGAGAAGTGGAAAAAAAACAGGTGGGGGAAAAGTGGAAAAAAGAACAGGTCGGAGAGGGTGGAAAAAAGAGTGGAAAAAAAAAACAGGACAGAAAGAACAGATCATGTGCAAAAGAACAGCTCACAGCAGAAACAAACACAAGTACATGGAAGGAGGGGAAGGGAGAAATAGATCTTTGCTGCCGTTTTCTATTATTGCTTTCATAGTAGAAAGAATTTTATGCCTGCCTGGTGCATTTTGCTTGAAAAGGGTAGAAGAGGCGGTTCTCTAATTTTTATTTTTAATTGTTAGCGAAAAGACTTGTCGGAAAGAAGAGGGTAAATTTCATGTTTGACAGCTGAAAACGTATTTAGGAATACATTATATCATCTTTTATTATTGATGTTTAATATTTAAATCAAAGTGTAAATTCAATTTATTAGCGAATAAATCATTCCAAATAGAATTTACTTTTTCAAAATATGAGAGTTTTGTTTCTTTTTTCATTCATTTTTTTTTTTTTTTAGATGAAAGATATACTTACTATTCATTAAAAATTTTATTTATTTATTTATTTTTTTAAATAAATAATAAAATTGTGAAAGGATTAGGGAAATGAAATTACTTTTACTTTTCCTCTGTAAAATATTAATAATAAATATTTGATTAAAAATATTTACATAAAGTCTTATTTTTTTTCTTATTATCATCCCTAACAGACAATTAAAAAAATAAAAAACCAACATAGTAAAATAAATCTTTATTTTTAATTAAGCATCGAAATAAGAATTATTTATATACAAATACAGCGAAAAAAGAGTTTTACGTATATAAGGGCAAAAATATGTTAATGATGCGTATATCTCTAAAAATATCTAGACATGTTATATTTTTAATGAAATATCTCATACTGTCAAACAAAAAAACTGACTGTGAAATGTATATTATTCATATATGTTCTCATATAAAAAGTCCCTACCTTTAACATATTTCTAAATTCTACATATTCGTGAATTAAAGATTTAGGTATATATATGTTATATTCATAATTCATATAATAGAAAATAAAATCCCCTTTCTAAAAAAAAAAAAAAAGAAAAGTATAGTTGTATTTATTTAAATAAATCGTTTTTTTTTTTTTTTTTTTTGTGTGTGTGTGTAAATAAAGATAAAAGATTAGTTTATTACAGTTGAACCTTGTTAATGTTAATCTCAAGGGGAATAAAAATTGTTTCATGTTATCAGTAGTTTATTCTATCACTTATCAGTAACTTATGTTCATATAACTAAACTAATCTTCATTTTGACGGGGATTTTGTAAACAATTCATGTTAAAAGGAATTCACATTAACGAAGTTCGACTGCATTTATAAAACATCTTTTACGTAAATTGAGGCACTAATACAAAATACATAAAAACGTTCTTTAAAAAATGATGGAAGTTTTTTTTTTTTTTTTTTGTAAATTACTGTTCTTAGAGTTATGAAAATTTGCATTCACATGCATTGAAATATAATAATATTAAGTATATTAAAATTTCTCACAAAATATTTCAATTAAAAACCAATTAATATTCCTTTTTTTTTTTTTTTTTTTTTTCTTTCAAATGTTTTAACACATAAATTTTTAACTTTTCTCATCGATCTTAAACTATTTTAGATTAACAATCTATTCTAGCTCTTCAGAAGGCCAAAAACTTCTGCTTTCATACGGCAGACGGAAGGTGTCGGGTTTAAACCCAAATCACGCAAGTTACCGTAGTCGTTAAGAATTTCCTTTCCTTATATATATATGTATTTTTTTTTTTTCTTTCTTTTGGCGAAACTTGCATGAAACACGAGAGGGTCCATTAGAAAGTCTTTGAAGGAGGACAATTTCTCGGACCTATGCTATTATAGCGGAAAATCGGTCTTGAACAGTACAGCAACACCAACAATATACACTAATCATATTTGGGTATTACTTCGTATACACTTAAATATGATTAGAGTACATACAAAGTAAGTAGATTAGAATATATATGAAGAGTATATATGGAGTATATATGAATTTCAAATTTACATGATTATAGAGTTAAACTGCAATTATGTGAATCTTATTTATTTATGTATTGGTAATTTAAAATAACCAATGAATATTTATTGGTTATTTAAATTAATAATGAATAAATATAATACTATTTATTCATTGGTAAGTTGAAATTTTAAAAATATTTTTACATTTGAATGCTAAAATTTAATACAAATTTTTAATATTCAAATATAAAAATATTTTTAAACAATAACTATCAGTGAAACCACAAATACACAAATTTATTCAGAATAAATTGTTAAATTATAATTACGTAAATATTAATAATAAAAAAAAAGCAGGTGGAGATAGAAGAAGAAACTTTTTTTGCTGCCGTTTTGAAAGCGTTGTTATTTTTTAGATATATTATTTTATAGATTCTCACGGAGGTATTTGGGAGTAAGTTGGATTTTCTACATAAGGGTACTAGAACGGTTTGCCATCCCTGAGGGTCTTTTAAAGGGGTCCTAATTCCTTGCTTGTATTTACACACGTTCCGGGGAAAACTACGGAAAACTCCGAGCGGCTAGGTCCATGAGTGCGACTTGGAATCGAAACGGACAATTCTAGCTTTTAATGCAAAGTCTCTCTACCCACTGTCATCGCCAGAATTTTTTTCAGACGAGGGCAAATTTAAAGCTGCAAAAGTTTCGCTATATTTTAGAATTCAGTTTCTTCATTACACTCGCCACTGCATGATCCCCAGAAAAACTCACAAATAAAAAATTGAAATAAATGATGTCTGTCTATAATGTACTAAAACAAGAAGATTCTTACTTACAGGGTGTCTCTAAATTGATGGCGAGAACTTTAAATTTAGGTATGAACCCCCCCCCCCTTTTTTTTTTTATCAATATAGGGGCGGAAATGTAAATCTTTGAGCCCTCCCCACCGCCGCTTCATTTATTTATTTACATTTCTTGTCTATTATTTATTTATTTTCGGATTGGTGTTAGTAATTTGATTCACCCCCCCCCCCTTTTTTTTTTTTCTTTTTTAATGCTGTTTTCTATGACTTTTTTTACATTTTCTCAGTTTTGTTTTCCCATTTTGAAATGCAGTTCGTTTCTTGTTTTTCTGTCTGCACTTTTCATTTCCGACCACATATTGCTATACAAAAAATGCTTCTTTACATATGTTTTACCTATTACTATCGTGTTTTTAATCGAAAATTAAAGGTATTTGCAGATGTAGTATATTTGCACTCGTAGTATGTATAAATTACAAAATAGTTTTTATTTTATTTATTTATTTTAATATACTTTTGATGTAAAACCTAGTTTGTTATTATTTAGACACACACCCATATATATAACTTAAGTCTGAAGTAAAAGTATAGTCTAGCTTTTATATATTTTTAGGCGCTACGAATTATTTCATTCAACAAGTATAAACAAAATGAAAAATCATAGAGAAACTTAGCCATTGGATGAATATCAATTTTGTAACCTTGTGGAATTAATTTAGATACCTGCCAACATAAGAGTTTAAGATTTTTGTCTTGCTTTTAGAAAAACCTCGAAGCATTTTAATAGCTACAGGTGGTCCAAAGTATTAAATTAAAATCTGTAAAAGACGGATTTATTGGAACAAGATGACAATTTCGTTAAGACAGGGAGAAGAAGGACTGTCATCATTTTACCGTAAATAACTTTGAAAAAAGCACGCAAGATGTCCAGCATCACCCAGTAAAATAATAAATAAATAGATAAAATATAAACGAATAATCCAAATTAAATAATGCTTAGAATTTAATTTTACTTTTTTTTTTTTTTCTTTCTTAAAGAAAAAAGTATATAAAAAAGCATTTATTTATTTATTTTAATTTTAAAATATTCTTATATTAATTCACTTTATTTTTGTCACCTGTAAATTAATGCAAATCTATATACTGAGTATTTATATTAAACATCATTTGAAATATCAATATAACAATAAATGAAGATACTTTTTAAATACTCATTATCATAGACATGAATCTAATTGTAAAATAAAATCAATTTATTACAGCTCAGTCTTCTAGGAATATTTGAAATATATACATATATATATATACATATAATCTTTTTATATATCTTATATATATTTTTTAATATTTTTACTCGGAATAAACCCATCCACACATTCCTAAACTTCCGTTCTGTTGTACTGTAACATTGTTGGTTAACCCTCAACCAGTTTCATGATATTAATAATAACAAAGGAAGAAAAGATAAAGAGCTGTTTATTGAACAATCAATGAAGACATCGTCATCCGCAGTCGAAGCATGAAAGGGTTTCTAGAAGCAAGCGGGAGAAAAAAAAGCAGCTCAGGCAGTCTGTTTCGGAAAACGGTGGCCTGTTCTTCTAAAACATGTGAGAAAAAAAAAACAGGTCCAGCGAGCAATCTCTTTCGAAAAATGATGACCTGTTCTTTTGCAGCAGTTGAAAAGAACAGTTGCAACATTTAGAAGAACAGTTCGTTTTCATTTTCCAAAAAGAACAGAAACGCCCATCACTAGTCAGAATGTCTCGGCGTTCCTTCCCAAATCTCCTGCCTAGAAGTGTTGATTTACTGGCGAATTAGTAGGCGCTCAAATAGCTCACTCAATTATTTTTTTATTGGAGTTGATTTTATGAATAAAAGTTAATTAAGGTTGATGAAAGTGAATTATCTTTATTCACCATTTATTTATTTTTGATTTATTGAAAGAGTAATTCATTTTTTCTATTTTTTATTGAAAATTTTGTAATGACGCTATCTTTTGAAAATGCGTAGGAGTACATCCGGAGTGCATTGAACTTAAGCAAAAATTCTTGGAATGAGTGACGTCATGGCGTCGGCTCTGAGAGAGAAAACGATGTCTTTTTGAAAACACAAAATATCAGAGCTATTTTTTTTTAAATAAATAGAAGAATCCAGAACTTATTTAAATAAATTTTCATATGCTAATTCACCAAATAATTTGAGATTTATTCGTATTTTGGGAAATATTTATTTATTTTCTGAGTTTATTAAATAATTTTTCAGAGCATATTAACTGAAAAAATAGATTTTTCTGGATTTTAAATAAATTATTTCCAGAGTTTAAATATTTATTTCCGATTTTAATTTTTTAAATAAATCATCTCCGTTTTTATTATTTTATATTAAAAATTCATGATATCTGAATTTTGGAAGGAAGTTTTAAAATAATAATTTTTTAAATAAAATGTTAAAAGTTTTTACCTTTTAACAATTTTGAAGGTTTGAAACATTTAGATTATTTATAAATAAATTATATTGTATTGCAGAAAGATTAAAACTGCGCTTATAGACTATAAAGTTAATCCTAAAGCGAGTTTTTTAATGTATACAGTACGGAGCCAAAAATCCGGAATCGGCAAAAATCTGGACAATTTCGGCCACATTAATCATCATCATCAACAGCTTTTTTTTTTTTTTAAGTATAAATATATCTAAAAGAAAGAACCGGAAATGTATTTTATTTCTTATTAATCTTCAAAACCGGCATTTGCAAAGTCTGGAAGAGGAGGGGAAAGAAAGTTATAATAATAGTGACAATTCTTAAACATTTATTTGAGAGCTAAATTCTATATACTATTTCAGTTATGCCCAAACTTTTAATTGAAAAAATTTAAAATAATACTTAAAAAAAAAAAAAAAAAAAAAAAAAAATCACAGAAATGTTTTTTTTTTTTTTTTTTGTAACTTGTACTACACTGGTCAAAAAAATTAAGGATCAGCCCGTTTTCTCTTTCTCTTCTTTTGCACATAATTTTTAAACAAATAAACATATGAACATAAAATTTGGATGGCCTGTTCATTATCATATTATTAACCGAATCTTATGTAATTTTAGCATAAGGATAATTTTTAAGCTAATAAATATTCAGTTTTCTCTCAAAAGTAAGCTTTAAAAAAAATGAAAAATTTCAATAATTTTAGGAAAGAACACTTAATGAAAAATGGTCATAAGGATGCCTTACAGATAGGTAAAGACGCACACGCGTTCCTATGTTAGATTACAACGAAATCTTTCTACCTGATTCATTTTCTGTTTCTTCTTTTTTCTTCTTCTTTTCGCATGTGAATAACTTTTTAAAAAATATGCATACAAACATGAAAATTGGATAAGATGTTCATTATACAATTATTTTTCGACATCATTATTATTCTAGTGCTGAGTATAGTTTACAAATTAGTAATTATATATTTTTAAAAAGTTCATTATAAAAGTAAAAGAAAAGTTAATACAAAAAGAAAAATCGAGATTTAGTTTAACATTTCAAGATATGTGCGTCTTTACCTATCTCTAATGCATTCTTAACACCACTTTTCATTATGTGTTCTTTCCTAAATTTGTTGAAATTTTTCATTTTTTCCAAAGCTTACTTTTGCGAGAAAAATGAATATTTATTAGCTTAAAAATTATTCTTATGCTAAAATTACATAAGATTCAGTTAATAATATGATAATGAACAGGCCATCCAAATTTTATGTTCATATGTTTATTTGTTTAAAAATTATGTGCAAAAGAAGAGAAAGAGAAAACGGGCTGATCCTTTAATTTTTTTGACCAGTGTAATTTCTGTATGCAAATATTTCATTAAATCTTTTGTTTTTCAAATTTAATTTATAAACTTATTTATTTATTGTTATAGTCGATAAAAAGAATATTACAGAATATGTTTAAAAATTGTAATATATTATTTTTTACTTGAATTTGCATATTATCCAAGTACTTAACCCAAAACATATTTTTTAGGCATGACCAAAAATCTGGAAAATCCGGAATCGCCGCAGTACCGACGATTCCGGATTTTCGACTTTTTACTGTAATATGAAAATTTTTACTTATTAATAAAGAAGCCAATATAATTGACCTTAAAAGTTATAGAGCTATGTGGAATTTAACTTAAAATCATCTGTTAATGTTTATTTATTTACTTGTCGTTTATTAAATTATGAGGGCTGTCTGAAAAGTTTCTGAACTTGATATAAAGATGGCAGCCCTAATCAATCAAAGTTAGTAACCCTTGATAGAGAGAGACTGGACATTGAACAAAGATGGTGGACGCTCGTTCAATGATCACTCGTTCGCTGTAGAACATAAAATACTTTTACCCGAGTCTGACACTTTTCTTTTAATTAAAATCACAGGAAATAGTTTGGTTTATCTTTAGTGAACCATGCACAGAATCATTCAAGATATTTTCATGACATAATGGTATCATATATAATAGCCTGAACAAACATGGCAGATCAACTAGCAGGTCAATGTCCAGTCTCTTATAATGTAGGGTCTCTAATCAAAGTAGGGTAACTTGTTTGGGCATTCTTTGCTAACTCCCAAACAAAATTTCAGCCATTTTGAATGCTTTTTTTTTTGTTTCTTTACAATTGTTTTTGTGAGTTGATATGACTATTTTTGCAAAAATAGAAAAGAGCAAGTATTGAGCTATCATTTAGTACTTGTTTTTGAAAGATAGTACACCTACACAGATTAAAGAGGAATTAGATGCTATGTATGAGGACTCTCTCTGCACTCTTATTTATTACTGTGAAATTTTGGGCAGTGAATTTAAACGTGGCTGTAACAGCTAGGGTGACAATGAATAAGATGGCAGAAATTGCGATCACTGATGAAAACTTCACCAAATGGTGCTAGATAATTATTGAGTTTAGGTTAGTGAGTTAGCATGGGCTATGAGCATGTTTAAAGAACATGTTTGCCACATATTGAACCATGATTTAGGCATGTGCATGCTGGCTGCCTCGTTTGCTCACTTTGGACAAAAAAAAAAAAAAAAGTTCAAATTAACATTTGCACTGCTCTGTTGGTGCAATAAATCAGAGTTGTTTCAATAACTAATAACTGTAAATGAAACTTGGATTCATCATTACAGCCCAGAAGCAAAAATGTAATCAAAACAGCGTACTGCAAAGTATGAATCAGCTCTAAAAAGGTAGACTGTTATTTTCTGCTGGGAAAGTGATGGCAACAGTTTTCTGGGATAGCCATAGAATTGTCTCAATAGATTATCTTGTCCAGGAAAAAATATTACCAGAGCATGCTACCCAACATTATGTGACAAACTGAAGGCAGAATTTACAGAAAAAGGCCACATTTGCGAAAGAAAAAAAAAATTGTTTCACCAAGACAATGCTCCATCGCACACCTCAGCGATTGCTTTGGGCAAAGTTCCATGAATTATGATTTGAACTGCTTAATCATCCAACCTACTTGCCAGACCTAGCCCAAAGTGATATCTTTCTTGTTCCCTAAACTAAAAGAAGCACTTAAATGACAAAGAGTTTCTTCAAATGATATTTACAAACTTCATCAATAACGATTTTACAGAGAAAGATTCTGCGTATTATTTGAACGGGTTAAAAGGATGAGAGCATCACTGGGAGAAATGTATAGACTTACAAGGAGACTATGTCAAAAAATAAACTTAATTTGGAAAGAAAATTATTTTTCTTTGTTATGTCAGAAACTTTTCAGTCTGTCGTATCTCACATTTATGTTTATAAAGATTTATGTGAATTAGATACATTTTACTTAAAAATTTTCAAATCAAGCTTTAATGTGTAATTTCTGCCAATAACACATACATATACAGAAAGAAAGAAAAAATGTATCTCTTTAAATTGTTTACTTATACATATTAGATTTTTAAAGTGATTAACTATGGATCTGTTGTACGTTTTCGTACTGAGTATATGTTTGATTCGTGTAGTGACATTGTGAAATCAACTAACTGCACTACTCAAGGAATACCTGTATTTAACTAATATTAAAATCACTTTTACATGTTACAGTATTCTCATGATAAACTGAATTGTATTTAAATTTTAGAAAATTGAGTCAAATATTTTTAATGAAACATTTTTCATTTTATTAAATTTCATCATACCTTCAAAACCTTTTTTCTAAGACAATTATGATGATTTCATATTAGATAATAGTACAAAAAGATAATTTTTATGTACACAATTTAAAACTAAAATAGAAATATTTGTTTATCAATAAAATTAAACTATAAATTGGATTAGTAGACATTTATTTTGAATAAAGCTCAAATGCTATTTATCGTAACAATTTTGCATGTAAAATTAATTTTCTTTTTTTGAATTTTCTAGGCTGAAGTAATAATCCATTTAGGGTATGGTTCAAGTAAGGACATTTCTGTATATTCTGCAGTTGGTTTAAGACCTGAACAAATATATGTTGTTGGTAAAGCATCTAAAAAGCAACATCTATCTGCTAAAGTAAGTATATATTTTATATTTATTATTTTACAGTTGTTAATTGTACAACATGCAGCATCCAGTTAAGCATTTACATATATATATTTAAAAGTTATTTATTAATTTGTATTGGAATATACGCATATTTACATATTTTAACTCGAATAAATAAAATAACATAAACTTTCTGATTGAATTTAATGGAATATATCAATTTCAATAATCAAATTTAATTTTCTTTGTGCATCAGCAAAAATTATGGTGATAAGTTTATTTACTGTCTTTTTGATTCTTGTATTTCTTTGATTTTTTCTGTTTTTATCTTGTACTAGCTGACTTTGCCTGCTTCACTGGTCACCATATTCAAATGAAACCTTTATATAATAATCTCACTCTCTCTCTTTTTATTCCTATATTTATTAATAAGCCTAAAAAATTTGAACATTTATTGTTTGCTACAAATTATTTCAAAACAGGGTTGGCACGGTTTAAACCAATTGGTTTAAACCATGATTTAAACCACGGTTTAAACCAACTGGTTTTTTTCCCATAAAAACCAATTGGATTTTTTTGGTTTTTTCCCTTTTCAAAAAATTCAAAATTTTTATTCTGTTGTCTATTTTTTTAAATGAAATTTATAAATTATTTTTATGTAAATGATGTTTACTTTTAATTCAACTTATTTCACCTGTAATATTGCTTCAGAGAAGGTTTTAGTTATGTGTTTTAAGTGTGACTGGCTGGCTGTATTAAAAGTTGTGTATGTAATGTAGAACAATAACAACAAAAGATCTAGAAATTGTAAAAGAAAAATGTTTATATTAATTATCTTAAAAAAAAAAAATATATATATAAATGAAATTGTCTAAGGCTAAATGCAGTAAAGTAAAATAAAATAAATAAAGTGGAAAGCACGCTTATTTTATACAAGACATAAGGTGAAAATTGTATAATTAAAAAAACTGCTCTATCTTTGTTTTATTTACAATTGAACAAAGTTGTCTTTAACTGGCTATTTGTTATAATATGGTAATCAATAGCAGCCCATTTTCTTATCTATATAGTAAATCTAAAAGCAACATATGCTGATTTTGAACTATCAAATAAAAAATAAAAAATTCTAAAAAAAAAAAAAAAAAAAAAAAAATGCATTAGATGTCCAGGCAGTTAAAAAAAAAACACTTTGATTTTAAACTTTCAAACAAAAAGTTCTCCATTCAAGGACATTTTGTGAATTATTTTATTAAAATGTGACAGTAGTAGAATTAAGAAAATGACAGTAAAAATTTTAATATCTAAATATAGGAAAATTTTGGAATAATTCTAATCGCAAAAGATTCTACAACAGGTGTAGTGTGTTTTCTTAAAATAGAAAATTTAATTTGAAAAAAGCTATAAAACTTGTAATTTTATTTGAAATATTAAATTTAAATTCTATTCAATAATTAACTTTCAAATGGATCACAATATTCCATTACATAATCCAAAA
This sequence comes from Salticus scenicus, assembly GCA_963930645.1. Classification (NCBI taxonomy): domain Eukaryota; kingdom Metazoa; phylum Arthropoda; class Arachnida; order Araneae; family Salticidae; genus Salticus; species Salticus scenicus. The sequence goes on from OZ005655.1 coordinate 62,445,167, forward strand.
TTATAATTTTTTGTTAAGTCTCTTCCTATAACTCTTTTTAAATGTATTGGAGTTTTTTTTCTTTTTTTTTTTCCCCTAGTTCATTAAATTAAGAATTTTAGTGTTATTAAGTTAATTTGTTATTATTAAATTGTAGGAAAAGGTATGTTAGATTTAACATTCATTCTGAAAAAACAAAATTTTTGTCAACTCACAGTAATTCTGTTATTTCCATTAACATCATTTTAATGAAAAGTCAATACTGTAATTATGGAATATTTATAGAAATTTTGAATATAAAAGGATTTAGCTATAATAAAATTTAATGCACTTTGATAAAACGACAGTTCTTATTCAAGAATGAGATTGCCAAAAGTGTAAAAATAAATAACTTTATGAAAAAGCAAAATATAAGAATTAAGGTGGCAAAAACCTGAATTACAGAAATAAATTATTTGATTGTTTTATCTTTAAACATAAAGATAATTAAATGTTTTATTAATATGGCTATGTGAAAACTTATTTAATTAGATGAGATATAACAGAATTTCATGTCTGAAAGTACAAGCTTTCATTTACAAAGTACAAGGTTTGTTTCTTGTACATTGTTACAGAAAGAAATTCACAACCTATGAAAAAGGCTTAAAAAATCTCATACCTGTTTATTGTTAGTAATTTAAATTATTTTTAAATGAGGTAATAATTAATATTAGAGTATTAATTACTTCTAAAAATGGTAATTTAATTTACAAATATGTATAATATAACTGAAAAACATATATTAATAAAAACCTGGTTTAAACAAAAAAAAACCGGGTTTTTTGGCTTTTTTGAAAAAAACCTGGTTTTTTGCCAACCCTGTTTCAAAATAATTCATTCTGTTTTACAAATGAATTATTTCAAATTAATTCATTTGTAAGACAGAACTTTCTAATGACAACACTCTTAAAAAAGAAAAATTATTGTTCTAAGGAAAGAACTTGTATTTGTTATTCAGATCTATAAAATATTTATTTGTAACGTGGAAAAACCTTCTTTTATCTCTCTATACAATGACAAAATATCACTGGATTTACTCATTCATATATCAACAATGAGTCCAAATTACCAACGCTAAAATAGGGTGTTTGAACCATACATATAGTAATATATATAGATATATCATCCCCATGTAATCGTGCAAAAAATTTTGATGCCGAAAAAAAGTTCTAAAATCAGCCATTAGAGAGTATTGAAAAAAAGAATAATGAATTTGAAACTGTATCTGGAGTTTTTCATTCACCTTTAGTAAATAAATTATTCATAAATTTTATTTACTAAATTATCCGTGTGTATTCCTGTGTGTGATTTACTCAGGGAAAGGCAGCCATTAGAGTGACTTTTCCCGAAAAAAAAAAAAGGGCATCTCTTTTTCCCTCTCGCTGATCAATCTATGTCTTATTACTATATCTATGGTTTGAACAGTTGGCTCTTTTCATGACATAAGGGCTTGTTATAAACAGATTTAACAAAATTTAACTCTTAGGGGTTGAAAAAAGAAGTCAAATTTTTTTTTTATCTTTTCGCCATTCTCGGGACGGCCCTACGTGGACTTCGGTCCTCGTATAACTCAACACCGCTCTTCGAGCGGTGAGCCGGGGTCGTTCCCCTGTTCAATCTTTTCGCCATATTTCTGCAGTTGTTTCCAACAGAAACTTGAAGTTTAGCAAAATAAGTTATGATTACTATTTCTTACAAGTTAATCTACAGGTAGTAAATAAAAGCCCCACACAATCATACTAAAGTGAGGCAATTTTTTCTATTAAAATTCACTTTACCTGTCAAATAACTTCTAAGAAATAACTTCATTTTCAAAAACAATAGATCAATAAGTTTATCAAACTCATTTCTACACTAGACCTGTCTAATTATAAAAATTGTTTGTTCTATCTTTTTCTGTTTTGGAGATATGATGGTCAGACATACACGTGCACTAATTTCCAAAAAACTTTGGATTTTTTGGATTCTGGAGAACTATAAAAATATAAATCAGGAAATATTCGATAGTGAATACAGTAAAAATGTAAATCAGGAAATATTCGATAGTGAATACAGTAAAAATATAAATCAGGAAATATTCAATAGTGAATACAGTATTGAATACTTACCTACTGGAATTGGGAGTATAAAAAAGATAAGGAGAGTTTTCAAGTTTTTGGAAATGGTTCAGAATTACATAATATTCAGGTAAATGGAGAATTTTTTTTTTTTTTTTTTTTTTCTGCGAGCTGGCATTTTAAAATTATTTGTCTTGCGCGTAAGTCCCCTCTACTCCCTCCATTTACGCACACACACACACACTTCATATTCAGTCTCTTTGTCCTAATTTTTTCAATTTATATGTGACTATGTATATTGGTGTTATATATAAATAGTTTTTATTGACAGTTTGCTTCATCAAACATAACATATGTAGAATTCTCTGTCTTTATCACAAGTATTATTTAATAAAAAAACTTATAAATTGTTAATAACAGTTGCGACTAATTTATTATATATATAATAAAGATGATCTATTAAGCATAGTAGAAGCCGAGCAACAGATACAAGATCACTGAAACACCAATGACCAATAAGATTAAAATTTTTTTATCAGTGAATGAAATACACTAATGTAAAGAAACCAGATCTATTAATTAACAGCCTGCAAAACAAATGAATCAATAAAGTAATACAACAAATCTTAACCCAAAACCTTAAACTTATCAAAATTAATGAAAAAATATCCTAAGAAACACAAGATAGGAAGGAAGGAGGCAGGCGGCAAGACTTGTGACTATATATATTTTAGCTTTAAGAAATTTTTTCTTTTTCTTTCTTTATTTTTTTTTAGCAATTTTATCACCATAGTAGGCTTTATTTAAGTGTGTATAATTATTTATAATAATATACAATGTTCTGATGCTACTTTATTTGGCTACTATACAGATATTGACTGATGGCTATGCTGCTCATCTTGCTGATTTGAAAGCACCGGGATTATCTAGACCAGCTCAAGGAAATGCTCGGATGATTTTATTTCGAGGTTGCTTTGGATTACCGGGACAATCAGGTTCCACTATACGTCAGCGTCGTTCTGCAAATCGAACTACATCTTTTCCACTTTCTGGACAGAGTCAAGATCTGCGATCAGCTGTTGAAAGAGCTAATGAAGCCAATAGATTATCAGAAGGCTGTAGGCAATAAATTCACAAACTCCAGACTTTTCATGGTATTTGCATTTCTAGTGGTTCAATAAAGCAAGTGATATATATTTTTTAAATTTTTACTTGACATGGATATCTGTGGTGGATTTGCCATAGAATGAAATTTGTGCACTTTAATGGGTGTAACTATTAAAATGTTGAATTGATATTTCTGCCATGTGCTATATTTTTAATTATTACAAATGTAAACACTTTCAAATTGAAAAAGACAGTTTTATTCCTTTTAAGCTTGTATTTAAAAATCTAAATTTGCAAAAAGTTAAAGATTAGTAGAATATGTAAACAGGGGTGAAACTACCTAACATGCAAAAACCCTAAAAATTATTCCTTGGCTGCTGAATAAATGGCAAGGAGAGATTAATTAATGATATATCATATGACTATTATTAATAATATTTATTTATACTTATAATAAATGATATTTAAAGAGTCTTTAATACATTCTAAGACAAAATAAACATTCAAAATGAGAAAGTTCTATAAAAACAAAATAATTAATATGAAATTTAGAGTAAGCAGAAATTTTAAAAGGCCAGAAATCAGGGGTAGCCATTGAAAAGTTTCACTCCTGTGTAAATTACTAAATCATTCTTTAAATGAATAATTTATTTAGACAAGCTAGACAAAATGCTGTTGGTTTCAATCTTTATATCTATGCATATAACTTGTGCTATAACTTAACTTTTTGAACAGCTCATTGATCTTGAAATGGTGTTTGTGTGACAATATGTATAAGATAAAACTCGAATGAAAACAAGTGAGAATTCATAATTCCATACCTATTTGTCATTCAAATAATCTACCACAGATTATCGACTCTTTAGTTTTTAAACATAGTTTGTCAGTTTTTCTTTTTGTTGTTTATTACCAAAGACTTACTAAGTTCAAATCCTATTTATTTTCATGATTTTTAAATATATATATATATATTGTAATACTTCCAAAGAGATATATCTGAAGATTTGTGATTGTGCTTGATATGTGAACTATTAAAGTTACATAATTGTATATTTTATAATAGTTAGAAAACATCTTTTTCTTTCGAATAAACTTATTTGATATAAAGTAAAATATCAGAACTTGCATTTTATGTGTAAAAAATTCTAATTTATCCAAAAAATAAAAAAAGTTCAGATATTAAAAACTAAGAAAATATAGTTGGATTTTTGGTTATAGTGCTAACAGAAGAACAAAAGCTGCTCGATTGCTGAAGTTGTAACTAATAAAATAGACTGAATTGTGATACATATTACAGCTATATTTCTTAAATATCAGTATAAAAGAAATATTGCACAACTGTAGTTGCTATAGCTTAATTCAACTGTATATACTGTTGTGATAATTCCTAAAGTATGCAGCATATGCAAACTTTTATATAATTGCATAAAAGGTTTTTGCAAGCTTTTTTAAAACATACAGATAATGTAAAGGTTCTATAATATTTTGAGACAAAGGCATTAAAATTTTTTAAACTGTTCTTCACTTTAGTTTTCAAGATGGGAGAGGAGATAATACAAATACAATCAATGTAATTTAATTTAGAAGAAACAGTGTTATATGTGAAAATATATTTAACGTACTGTTTGAAATATCAAAATATAGTTGTTGGAACAATGATAAATGTTTGTAAATAGCTATAATTCTTTACACATTCGCAAGCACAGAGACAATATCTTTGGATGTATTGACTGTTTCACTGTGTTTTCCTAGTCATAAAATTTTTATTTCTAATTTATGATATATGTATATAATGTTGTATAAAGTTTGTAAATATATTTATGCTTGTACAATGAATGTTAATATATATATATGTATGTATGTTACCCTGAGACCAAATGCTTTATTTATTAAATTTTATTCATAATCATCAGCTTCTATGTCACTTGCTACTTTTTATACGATGAAGTACTTTGTAGCATATTTTTTATCTGTTTCCATCATGTTTCAAGCCAAAACTTATTTACAGATCGAAATTGGCTGAAAAATTATTTTTGGAGAAATTAAATATTGTAAAATATAAAAGCTGTTTTGGAAAACCTGTTGTACAAATGTATATTAGAATGTCATCTGATACATTGCATGTATTTACATATGTATTGCTAAATTACTTGGTCACAATTTTACATTAAACAATTATATTTATTTACATTAAAAATAAAACTGTTCTTGACAACTCATAAACTTTTGTCATTTTTTATTGCTCTCTTTTTTAGGTCTCCAATAAAATTAACCCTAGTATTTTTTCCCCCAAACATTGTTTAAGAATTTGATAATTCCTTAAAAATAATGAAAGGTCATTTTCATCATAATTTGTGAATAAATTTGTCCATCATTGTTATGTCACATTACTTTCTTTTTGAGAAATTATTTTTTGGTGAGTGACACATCTTAAGGTCTTACATTTTTATTTATTAAAGTTGATTGATTGTTATTAAATATGAGATATTATGAGATTTGCAATTTTGTAAATATATATTTATTTACAAAATTTGTTTATTTTTAATAATCTGTTTGTTTGCGTATATGACGTGTGTGTTTGTGGAATACAAATGATAATTAAGATCTAGTTTTTTTTTTTTTTTTTTTTAAATGTTTTGAGGTCAGAGCTATGTTACCTATTTTTAAGTATTCTTTTAATTTGATTTTAAATTCAAAATGTACTTAAAATGAGAAGCCATTGAACAAAAATTATTGAATACGTTATAGATTACAACATACTACTCAAATATAGATAGATGCATAAAATTTATTTATGGTGGTCTTTTATAATACTGTGTTTACTTACGTAATAGTCTGCTTTGAAGCAGAAAAAATTGTTCAAATACTTTCCCTGCATAAAAGGAAACCATAAAAAATGCCTCTTGTTTTGTGTGTGCAACTGATGAAAATACTATTTCATAAACTGTACATAAACTACAAACATTTGGTAAGTTGCTAATTTTATTATGTTTTGATATACCAGTAAGGTTTCAGCATTAGAGTGCATAATAGTCGCAGCTGGATTTTTCACAATAAAAAATTGGCAAAAAAAGTGCGACTATTATGTGAGTAAACATGGTATATATGTATTTCACATTTCTATAGATCCTATTCATCTTATCTCTCTTTTTGCAACTTTATATTTCTTTCAAAGTAATATATTATGTTATTTTATATATATAGATATGTGAATTTAATAGAATGTTGTAGATTTTGAAAAATTATAAAAATTGCATGGAATACATTTTTAATAGCATATTAATACGACTTATTTTAAATCTAAAATGTCTCTAGGTATTTTATTTTAATAAAGTAAAATTATTATTTTTTTGTTTTCAAAATGTTTTGTGAAAAATAAATCACTTGAATAAAATTTAAATGACTTTCAATAAGCATTTTCAACTCCTATAGTATTTTATGACTAAAGGAAACTAAAAATGATCTGTGATGCTATTCCAAAAATTTTTTTAATGTCATATTTGAGCTGCTGCATTTATGAATGAAAATATATATTGAAATCAGAAGTTTATTCTGGTTCTAATGTATAAGGTTTTGTTGTTTTTCATGAAAATAATAGTTCACAACATACAATGTGTTATACAGTCAAAGATCAATTCTAGCTGGAAAAAAAAAAAAATAATAATAATTTTTTTCCTCTTAAAAAAAAAAAAATAAAAAAATAAATAAATAAAATAAACCTAAAATAATTGTTGTAAAAAAGCATATAAAATTGATGCATTGATTTTCAAAAATAATTTACAATAGATCAAAGTCTTCAATTATGATTTATTTCAGGATATTTGAAAACAAAATTCTGCATTTCATTAAAAGACCAAAGAGAGCAATAAAGACAAATGTAGTGTTAATAAAATTATTAAACTGCGAAAAATATGTTGCAGCTGCTGCATTTCTAATAAATAAATGTGATAGCTTGTTGGTGAATTTTCTTTTTATTACCTAGGTGTAAAAATAAATTTTTATGAAAGAAGGAGGAGGGAAATCAGTGTTTTTAAAAAAATGCAAATATTTGTTGTATTACGTGTTGTTGCACTATAATTTAGTTGAAAAATAAAAATATTTATCAAAAGCACTTGGATTATATATATTTTTCAAATGTTATGAAGCATCTCGAAATAAAAACGTGATTCTAAATGTTATATCTTTTCCCAAAGTATATTGCAAAAGTAGGTATTTAGATAAATATAATGGTGTTGTTACCTACACTTTCATATGATAGTGGTAAAATATAATAGCTCAGGCAAGAATTTGAAATAATTTATATTCTTTATAATATTACTGAAATAAAATGCTTTACATTAGTGTTTTTATGATTTTTTGTCTTAACAGAACTGAGAAAGATTTTATGTTCTTTAGACGTTTTATGTATGCTATTCAAATTAATCTTTATAGCAGTCTTTGTTTACTGTAATTGTTTACTATTACTGCTTTTAAAATAATTAATAGTGTATTTATTGTGAATATTTGTTTTGTGTTCACAGAATTGTTAAAAAGTAATTATTAGTCATTTATATTAATGCAGACTTTAATGAGTTGCATCAAATTAAAAATATGCTCTGTCTTCTTTATAACATATTGAAATACTTTTTGAAGGAAAATTTCCCAATTAGTGATAAGCACAAACTTTCTAGTCACAGTTGCTTTTTATGTTAAGCTTTCTCTTTAAAAATAAATAAATAAATAAAATTTAAACTTCATTTTTTTTTTCTTTCTTATAAGTTAAATATTTATGGCTGAAGGGAAATTACAATATCAAGTCTTGCATTAATAGTTCTATGCTCTCTAAATTGTTTAACACATTATTTTTTTTTGTGTGTGCATTTGTCTCCAAAAATCATATTCTTGTAATTCATTTAGCAGAAATCTATTTCAATTATTATATTTTAAATTATACACTACAATAAACACAATAATTTAAGAACTAAAATACGTATAAAAATATATGTGTGCAGTTTTGTATTTCTTCCATATTTTAAATTACCAAAAATAAAAATTCTAGCTATCAACTGAAATCTAAGTACCATTATTAAAAAATGCTTTCAGAATATACATTTTTAATTAATGTGGTTGCTATTTAAAGCTGTTGTTATTTATTGTTTCTGCTCTCAAAAAGTTGAGAATATTTATATTATTTCAGAAATATTAAAATTATTCTAAAATAAACTTTATTAGTTTTGCGGTTTTTACTTTGTTTCTAAATAACAATTTTTTTTTTTTTTTTGTCAGAATTATTTGACACTAGTCATTGTGAAACAATGAAAATGATAATATACTGCTACTTTCATAAGTAAATACTGTTTAAATTAAGTTATAAAATAAGTAAATTAAAATTTTTTGAACAAGCAATTTCTACTTAAAAATGTACTTATTACACATAAGGTACACATTTGATTAGTTTTAATCGGGAGTATAAATTTCTTTATTTTAAAAATTTCAATATTATATGAATGTAATGTTGTGACTTTATTTCATTTATTTATTTTTATTTCTGTTAAAAACTCCAATTTTGAAATGAATATTTCAAATTGTAAAATTTTTAGCTCAAAATCCTAAAGAAACTTGTACATACAAAGTAAGTTTCTAGGTTAGGAGATTAATCTTTGTAATTTATTTACTTATCCATTTTATAAAATAAGTTTAGTAACATTTCCGTTAGATGCCTGCCATAATTTTTTATGCCTTTGGTGTAGTGTTTAACCTGTCAAAAAATTTTCTTTAGTATTTTAGCTAAAACACTTGAGAAGTATTTTAGCTTTTTTGAAAGCCTTTAGCTTTTCCTTTTAGGAAGGAGAAAAGGAGCTGAAAGCATGGAAATTTTTTTTTATAAAGTTTATTTCTTGTGAAAGGGTCAGTTTTATGAAAAGTCCATATTAATTTAAATTTTGCGAAAGGGCCCATTTTTTTATGGATTTGAATTAAATAGAGGAGCCCTTTTTTATGATGTTGAATTTTGTGAAGGGGCAGAAAAAAGGTCCAAATTTAATTTGTGCATGGATCAACCCCTGCTGAGGATCCATTGTTTAGCTTTTAATAATAGTAAAAGAAACAGCTATATCATGTGTGTAAAACAAAAAAGTGATTTAAAAGTGAAGTAAGTGGCAATGGAATAGGAATAGATCATTGTGCAATAGTAATACTAAGAATGCTTCTATGAAGCAGAATCCAAATTCTGACCCGTTTAAAAAATTTTATATTTAAATTCATCTGTTAAAAATTTAAATTAAATCCAAATATGCTAAATAAATATTATCATTCCTATTTTCTGTGGTTTTGTAATTTTAGACCATGAATATTTGATTAAAAATTCAAGATTATTACACGGAGATATTTCATGAAAATTTCCAATTGTTACTTTTTATTGAAAATGTTGCTCACATATTTTTGCAAAATACACTTTTTAGCAAAATGAAAAAAAAAAAAAGAAAAAAAAAAAAAAAAAAAAACTGACAGTTTAAACCTTGCTTTGATGGCTCAAACACATGCTGAATGAAAATACAGCTATTATTTGTGTTAAACATTTATTAAAATAACTGTCAAATAAAAATTGTTAATCTAATCTCTCTTAATCTTCTTAAAAATATAAGTCTTGGTTTCCTGCGGCTAACACTAGAAAATGATTTCATTGCTTTAAAAAAAAAAAGCATTGGAATAAAGAAAGTAAAATTCTATGCATGGTTACTATGTGTGTATTTCAATTTAATAAAATAATAAAAAATAATAATTAATAAAAAAAATAAAAATAAAAATCACAATTACAGCAATATATTGCGATAACAAAAATATCAATGGTGTGCATGGCTTTAGAAAATTTGTTTACTGATTCAAATAATAAATTAAACATACAAAAGTCATTGGTTCATTTACAGAAATATCTTATTTAAAAAAAATGTATAGTGTATAGTTGTAAGAACAGAAAACAAAGCTTGAATAAAACAGAACAATTTCTGTTTTCATATTCGTGACGTGCCCTTAGTGTAATGTGCCCCTAACATAAGGGGTTGGAATTAAGGAAGGAGGAATAGAAGAATACGTGCCCTTAGTGCAAATAATAATTATCCAAATTTTATGACTATTTCAGTGAACAATGGTTGGGGAATCCTAGAATTTCTCTTTATATAGATTGTATACGGACAAAGTCATCACACTAATAATCCTGTGGAAAGCTGGTATGGCAGGATAACACTACATTGAAATTGAAAACATCTTATATTTATTTGCTTATAAATAAATAAGCTCATTAAACAACATGCAGAATATGTAGATTACATAGCATGATATCCAAAAGTGGGTGATTAACCAACTATAAGAAAAAACTATATTCATGTCAGTGAAAAAAGAAAAACAATATTCAGTAAATTGGAAGAAAATGGAGACTTGGGAAAGTGTTTGAGAGCACTTACATATACACAGTTGCAGTGAAATGATAACTAATAATCCATCATTTTGCTATTACATATCAGTACTAACACTATTTTAGATTATTTTTTAAGTAAATTGAGTTTTATCTTACTTTATTGATTATGATTTAATCGGCAATGTATCTTTATAGTATTGGAATTCAGGGTAAGAGAAAGTTGTGTGAGATTATTTATTGTAGGAATGCCAGATTATTTATTGTATGAATGTGAAACAAAGGACATTGCTTCAATTTTTAAATGCTACTATTTTGTGATAATTTACTTCTGAAACCAAATAGTCAATCCTAAGTCTGGATATAGTGTGAAGGAAAATTGAAAAGTTAATTTTTTTTTCTTTATTTTTTTTTTAAAACTTATTACTGATTTACGCTAAAGGCACTTAAGCTAAAAGCACGTCACCAAGGGGAATAACATTTATGCTAAGGACACAGGTTTATAGATTTACGCTAAAGGCACTGTCGCTAAGGGCATGGCCCCTTTAGAATAAGCTCTTTTGGTTGTTATGCAGAATTTTAATACATCAGGGTAAAATAATAAATATGAATGTTAAATTATATTCCTAGAAATTAATAATCTAAATAAATAGACAATTGGTTATAAAATTTTAATTAAAGGATTACAATGTTATTTTTACTTTCTTAGAACCAATTGAACTTTAAAACATTTAAATATAATGATGCAAAATACGATGCCATTTAAAAATAAATAAACCACTGTTTAGTAATTTGAACTGGCAAAGTGAAATTTTGGGAATACATGTGTAAAAACTGAGTGCATTGCAGGCACATCCCAACTAATATAGAATTGGAAATAATAGTACTACTTTTATGATATTTATTTTTTATTTGGTGCATTAATGAATCATTTTCCTTTTTATAAATATCATTAAATAAACAAATAAATAAACTAGCAAAAAAAATAAAAAAGTTAAACAAATAGTGTTTATTGTATACAGAAAACATGGTTTTTAACAACAGATTTTCTAAGTATAGCACATTAATTATTAAATATGTTGCTCAAAAATATGAATGTATTGTAAGATTTAATTTTAAATTCAGTAATAGTGTGATGAGTCATTTATTTTAAACAATTTTCACAAAAAAGTTTGGAATTATAAGATTAAACTATAAAATTATTTCTTTTTATAGTACTTATAATGTACTACGCTGATCAACTGTACAATTAAGAAATTTGTCTAACTGTATGGTGGCATATGTCTAACGGAAAAAAGTACTTAATTTTTATTTTCAAACTAAAATGATAAAAATTTCAATCTTAATCATTTACTTAGATTTAAATTTATATTTTAAAAAGCTTTTTTTTTTTTTTTTTTTCCTTTCTTGCTCTTTAATAATTTCTAATGCTCATTGTTAACATTGTTCTTGCAAGCTAAAGTAAAAATACTGGATGAAATAAATTACTTGACATTGAATTTTTCTAATTAAAAAGAATTGAATTTGCATTGTAAGTGACAAAGAATTAAATCATCTTAAAATACTGGATTAAAGAAATTTTATATTAAAAAAAAAAAAAAAAAAAACTATACATATGTTAATAATGTGTAATTTAATTTGTAACAAACTTTTGCTAAACTTCTATCACTTTTACAGAATAAATATTTCCCCAGAAATGTGTAAAATTTGAAAATCAGAATGTGCTACAAGTTTGTCATGTTTCTAGTTTATTTGTTCAAAATTATTTTCTTATGAAATCATAAACTTCAGTGTTCAAATGTGTCATAGCAAAACAAATTAGATCACTTTGTAACCATGTTCTCAAGGTGTACATAAAATACATATTCTACAATGTGTCTGTTATTATTTCTTCATTTTGATGTCATATTAACATTAATACCACAGTGTTGAAATGTCAGTTTCAGTTGTAATTAATAGTTATAAAATTTTGATGAACTCAATGTATATATATAGTTTATTTTTTCTTACTCTCAGGGTCAGGTGGGGACAATTTTTACCACTTTCTACATCTTTTATTATTTTCTAATGAAATTAATTTCATTTAAAATAATTAGGGGATAACTTTAATCTTTAAAAAACACCCTATTAAATTTTATTTCATCAGGCTTCTTTATTGAAATTAATGGGGGGTAATTATGACCACTAGTAGGAAAAGCATAAACACACTGTGGTTTTCTCTTTATACTGACTAATATAGATTATGTTTTGGGTTTTGAGACCACTACTGTTTTGATATGGTGTTAAATTATTTCTAACTGTACATAATTCTAATATTTGTTGTTTGAAAAGTTACCTTATAAATACAAAAAATGTCTCCCTTTTTTTAAGTGTGGTTAGGGGAAGGGGATTCTTATAGGGAGGAGTAAAAAATTCATTGAAAATAGCATGGAAATAAAAGAAAAATGCACAATCATAAGTGTGAAAAGAAAAAAAAGTTAGAAAATGCAGGAAAAATAGACAAGAAAAAGAAACTGAAGCTCGGGAAGGGTGGACATAGGGGCTCTGAAGCTAGATTGAGGCTTAGCTATGCCTCGCCTAATATTTGAAGAGCTTGTTTCCAAAAGGCGTTAAGTCAAAAATTTCAAAAATTGACTTTTCGATGCAAAAGATTGCAGCAGATGTCTAACAGTGTATTTTCAATAAGTAGAAGTTCCAAACACAGTTTATTTGTATTGAAAACAGAGGGTAAAATTCGTGTTTTTTTCTGAAAAGAATTAAGTGACAAGTAAGTTTTGTGCCAAAAGGAATTAAGTAAAGTTTAACCAATTGCAGCATGCCTTAAGATCACGTGGTTTGTCTGGCCTTGGTGAAAAGTCAAAAGTACCGAAAAGAATGTTGTTGTAGGTTGTCACATTTTGCTAATAAGGCTAAGTTGGAAAGAATATTATGAGTGATTCAAATGAAGAAGCTGTGGTATTCTGCACCCGAGAAAGTGTAAACGTAATCAAAGTCTTTGGGGAGAAAAAAGAAAAAAACTTCTGTCGTTGTCCAGAAAGCATGGAACAGTCGTTTGCAGTCATATTGACTGTGTTTTGTAAGGCAAATATCCTCACAAACGATGTTATCGAAGGAGCATTTAAGGCCATGTACATACTGATAAACATGCAATACTGATAAACAGCGACAAGATAATTTTTTGTGATCTCATATGAAAATTACACCTAAGAAAGCATATTGTCCATGGAAAAATGAACCAAAACTAAGGCAGATAAGTATCAAGTGCTTTATTCCTAATGATGATACAGAGGTTCCTGTATGTGCTATCACACTTCCATCCCTTTTCTGTGTGTGAGCAAAAAGGGTTGGAAATATTGCAAATTTTTTTTTCAAGAATAAAACTGAGAAACCGGAACGTAGAGGTAGAAAACGCATCAAATTTGATGTTGAAGACAAACAGAAATTGATATCTGAGCACATACTAAGTTTTCGTTGTCGTTCTAGTCATTATGGGAGAAAAAAGACGCCTCACAGAAAATACCTTATTGCGATACTTAACATTAGAAAAATGTAGAAAATAGTCATAGAAAAATATAAAAGGGAGTGTACTTATAACCTGTATTATAATGTGTTTGTAAAAGATTTTAATCTTGGTTTTAGAACCCCGAAAAAAGACATTTATTCCTTCTGTATTAGGAAAAAAATACAAATGAATTCAGAAAAATGTACAGAAAAAGAAAAAAAAAAGACCCTGTCATCCGAACTTTTGATTTATAAACAACAAAGTAAAAAAAATATATATTCACTTTTAGGGGAAAAGCTTATAGGAGAAGATGAAATCCCAGTGTGTTTTGAAGCATTGGCTGCTCAAAAGGACCTTAACTTTACATACTACTTCCCAGTCACTTATTCTTACCAGCAGACAGTGGCAGATCCAGAACTTGACTTTTGGGGGGGGGGGGGAGGGCTGAGATTTTTCAAAATGTTATTCTACACAAATAAAAAATTTACAATTGCAATTTTCAATTGTGAATGTCAGTGTTTTTTTTCTTTTTTTTTTTTTTTCTTTGCCCCCCCCCCCCCCCTTAAATCCGTCACTGCCAGCAGATAGCATTTGGTCTAGTGGAGAATAGCTTAAAGAAAGTGAATACAAATTTACCACCTAATGAATATTTTAAACATTTCTCTAAGGTTGGAAAGCTTTTCGAGTATAAGAAACAGTGGAATATTTTTGATTTGAAAAACTTTGATCATAGTCATCTGAAAAGTAAACAAGGTTTCTTGATTTCAGAGGCAAAAGTACTGGAAATTACGAAGCGAGATGTGGGATTCAAGACAACGTACTGTGGTTCGTTTAGTCGTCACAAGATCCTGAAATGTGGGAAAAAAATTCTCCCGTGAGCTCTTTCTAAAATAAAACCAAAAAACATTATGAAACAAGCAAAAAAATCGGATGTTTTGAAATTACTTGAAGCTTTGGGAATTAACAAATTGCACGAATATTTTTATTTTTATGAACAAAACTGATTTCTCAAAAATGAGCAAAATTGTCTCAAAATGGCTCCGAAACAATACATACTTAAATTTGAAAACCCATGTACTCATTTTTGAGTATATTTGCATGCTAAAAAATAGAGATATTGGGATTCTTAGTGGTCAACCCGATTTTTGATCATGTCAGTATACTCAAAAATGAGTACATGTGATTTTCAAATTTAAGTATATATTGTTTCGGAGCTATTTTGAGACAATTTTGCTCATTTTTGCGAAACCATTTTTAACAGTGGATACACCTAACTCTAACATAAGTGAAAATAATGATAGCGATGAAGAAATAGAATTTGTAAATGAAGATTTGTGGTAATTAACTACCTTCCAAAATTGTGTATCTAAAATTTATGCTGTATTTACATGAAAAAAAAAAAAAAAAAAAAAAAAAAAAAACTTTGATTACTTTCAAATGGAAGTATAAGTAATTTCATTTCGTTATTTGTTTGTGCCAAAAGGGTGTAAGTCATAGTTTTGTTACCAAAGGGGTTAAGTCATTTTTTTTCTTTCTAAATAACTATACTGTCAGGATTTTTGTAACTATATAATTTAATGTTATTTTCATCTATAGTAGATTACTAGGAAAAATTATCTTTTCCTTAAATTCTATAATAAATCTTGCATAACAAAATCATGTTTTTTCAAGAATGAAAAAAAAAATGACTTAACACCATTTGGAAACAAGCTCTTCATTTGTGGCTTGATTCTATGTGTTTCCAAAAACCAAAATATCTGTGGTTGGTTTTTGAAAACATATAGAGACAAAGAAGACATACTTTGATATTGACATACTTAGTTATGAACTTTGAGATTCAATAATTTTCCAGCTTCTCTTTGACATTTCTTTTTTTTCTTCACCATATTAACTGCTTCTCAAAAGTGATAAATAAAGTGAAAGGAAATGGAAGCTTCTTCATTTAATATGATCTAAGCATTCTGAAGCAGAATAATTAAAAATATCTTTGATATTTCTACTGTTACTATTTTATTAGTGTGATCATAATTATCTCACTTTTGAAAAACAAAGGAGTAGTTATGATCATGCATTTTAATAAAATTGAAAGCATGTGAGATATACAGAAATGCATTACTAACATGCTTTTAAATACGAGTTATCTGACTCGAAATATTTTACTTTTAGACTAAATAACTTTAAACATTGAGATGTAAAATTTATTTTTCAAAAATTTTGGTAGGCTGTTAAATTAACACTTGTAACTGCTTTAATGTGCGTCAAATTAACGATGGATATCTATAATGGAAAATACATTATAAGGTTCATATCTATAGCTTTGAAAAAAATTTACAATTTTCTTGAAAATGGTATTGGTCACAATTACCCCATGGTCATAATTACTGATAACTGACTCTATATTGTATAGAAAAAATTGTTTTAAGGGTGGAATTTTTAAAATTGAGTTTTTGTGATAATTACATGATTTCAAGTGCCCTGAATCTGGAAATCCAGTTTACAGTGGCTGGTCTTTGTCACAAGAGTTGCTACAAAATAAATAGAACAAAAATAGTTGCTTTAGTAGCCTAGAAGCATTAAATTAGTTACTTAAATAGCAGCGTAACAAAAATATTAAATATTATATGCTAACAAAAATTAAAGAGTAAAAAAATAATCATACATACTATTCAAATTAAGTATACCATTAACCTTTTGAGATCTTTAGTCATATATGGAATTTAGTTTTTTATAATCACTATCATTAAAAAAAGGATATAAAATTTAAAACAAACTATTCACTGCAGAATTTCTCCATAAGAAAAAGGTTAATTTATAATTTAGCTGAACTGATAATGGTATTTACAGTGTACAGTTAGGAATATGAACTGCCATTTTTTTTCCCTCACTGTAAAGAAACTGTCCCCGAAGATATTAAATAAATTTTCAAAATAAAATACAGTTTTAAGAAATAATAGCAATAGCATATTCTTAGAAATGTGAGACTTTCTAAGTAATTCATAAAAATAGAAGAAGAATATTCAGTGAACTCTCATTAAGATAGCCTTTCTCAGTATTATGCATGCAGACATTCTTCCTTTAAGGGATACAGAAATTGCACATGATAGACATTATTTTATATAGTTCATTCATTAAGATGTTTTTTTTTTTTTTTTTTTTTTTTTTTAATTTCAGAAAGGGGGGGGGGTGTTCGAAAAGTCTGCTCACAATATTTTTCAAAGTTTTTTTTTTTTTTTTTTTTTTTTTTTTACATGAAGATTTACCATAATAAAAGATTTCATTTTATAACATCATAGGAAGTAACAGTAGAGATCTATTACCTAGATACCCTGAAAGAAAAGCAAGCAATAGGGCTGAGCTGTGGGTCATTTATTTGCTTCTACTTCTACTTTGATTGTGAAGACTTTTTTTTTTTTTTAAAGATATATACAAATTATATACTAAGGTAAGCACTACAATAAATATATATTTTTCATTATTAAGCTATTTTCACATATTGTTTTTCCTTAGTTATAATTTTTATTGAAGTAACATTGACAAGATTTGAGAAAACATTCATTTGAATTAATATGTAAATGTACATATTTCATACTGTCATGTAAAACTTCAAGTTTATGATTTCCAGTTATAATGAACAAAAATCATTGCCATTTAACTATTTATCTTCATGAGAGTTTACTGTAACACCTGGAAAACAAAGTTGAAAAAAAAAAACAAAAAAAAAAAAACCATGAACTAAAGTTCTAGTTGATAGAAGAAATAATAATTACAAAGGATGGATATTCTCTATGTATAATAACAGATGCATGTGTCCATTGTTTGTAAACAAACAGCTAATGCAGAGCTACAGAATTTTGCACGGAGAGCTGTTTTGACCTGTCTTGATGCTCCTCAAAGCGATTTCTGAATTTTAGATTAGTTAATTAAAATACATAAATTTCTGAAATCAGCGACTTTGGAGATGATAAACATAAATGTAAAAAGTTTTTTATAGCCTATAAGCACATTTGGTTAGAGCAGAGACAAAGGAAGTAAAACTCCATCTAGAACGACAAAAAAATAATTGGGAAGCAGACAGCTGTTTTGGTAGCATTTAGTGTATGCTAAATGCTACCAAAACAGCTGTCTGCTTCTCAATTTTTTCTTTGGTGCTCTAGACGTTGTAGTTTTACTTGGTTTTATCGATCCAGCACCAGGTCTCCTTTTAATGTAATAACACAAAGGTTGTGGATTTGATCCTCCAAGGGCTAATGTGTTAACTTTTTGCTGATAATTAACAGTAAAGCTGTCAATTGATAAAAGGAAATCATTCAGTGTCTTCACAATATTCTAAACCATATGTGCTATGATTTTTGAGCATAACATTCTCAAATTTTATAATAATAAAAAAAAATATATATATATATGGCTTTTTGCATATCTATTTTGTTGATGGTTGATTTTAGATTTTGTTAATCAGACTTAGAGGCCATGAAAAATTATTTGTATAGAATTAATACATTGCATTGTAAACAATATATATATATATATATATATATATATATATATATATATATATATTACACGTGATTGATCTGAATTAAAATAAAAGCATTGACATCCAGAGCAAAAATAAATGAAATAGACAAGATAAAATATGACTTACCAAATATCTTTTATTTATGTAAAGAACATGATATCAATACTATTAATGTGGTAGCTACCATGGAAAGGACACTTTTCAGAAGTAGTAAATTTGATTGAACACAATAAATATTTTTATAACACGCATTATGTCAATAGTGCTGCTCTAATTAATCTGAAATCAATAGAGTTATTCAAGATAGTTCATTCAGTTTCTGTCCATATTTACTTAGAAATGGATATGGAAAAATTTTGTTATCTGGAACAGGAGCAACTCTAATATTACCAATGTGGAAGGTTATTTTCGAGTTTTAACTGGAGTATTATTCGATTCATTGATCCGACACTATGGTTGAAGACATTTTAGATACCTGTGATTAGTAACAGCCACGAGAATATCGACAAAGGAATCATCGCAAATTATGAGTTCAATCTTTAAACATCAGCATACATATTCTTGCTATCTCATCTATAAATATACATCAAATAAATTTTAGGTTTACTGTGATCCAGATGGAAATATTATTTTGAATTAAGCAAGCTTATTATTTAATAGGATTATATTTCGGAAGAGACAAAAAAAAAAAGCTACTGAGAGCTTCAACGTACACATCCTGCCTTCATGGTGGAATTTTGCGACTGGCGCGGAGAAACCCTGGACTCGTGAAAGACTCCACACTGTCCTCTTCAAGACTTTTTGTCAGAAAGAATTCTCATTTGCCGAGCTACGAGTGCTCTCTCTCACGGACCAATCCGCAAGCATGAGAGAGACGCTAGACTCGATACCAAACGGCAAAACGAACTTTCTCAAAAATTCGAGAATGAAGTACTTTCCCCCTTTTTTGGAGGGAAAGTTAAATAAAATTGCTGATAAAATGGCTGCCTGTGAAATATGAGATTTTTCAGAGTTATAAAAGACAGCTTTTTAGAGTTAGATTTTTTGAAGTAAAAGCCAAAATATTTCATTTCTTTAACATGAAATATGATAAATTTGAAGAGGCTTTTTACGGAAATTAAAAATGAATTGATTTAAAGTAGTCAAAATAATTATTATTATGAAAAATACAAAATGACCATTGGAATAGAATTAAGTCACAATTCGATTTTTTGAATACAATAAAATAATGACTTTAGCAATCTAAGTTCTAAAATATTTAAAAACTCCATTTTAAAGTCAGAGTTATGAAATAAATTCATTTTAATTCCATTCAAATGAATTTTCTAGCCAATGAAATCATTTCATAGAAAATTTATAATTTTTGAAGCATTTAAGGTTTTTGGAATACTGTTGAAATTTCCTAAATACAATTATTTTAAAGAATAGGTTTTTCTGGATTTTCCAAAATTAAAGTCAAATTCGATTTTTGAAAATTTAAAGTTTTTTTTTTTTAATTGAGGAAAAAGGAGTGTTATGATTTTTGAGCATAACAATATGGATGATGAGAAAGTGATCAAAAACAAATTTAAACATGAGTTGGTCACTTTGTATGCAAACAGCTGATCACAGAGCGACATAATTTTGCATGGAAGTTCATTTTGACCTTTCCTGATGCACCTTGAAGCCCAATTTTTGAATTTATTCTTTTGAATTAACTTTTTGCAGCTCCCAAGGAGATTGCTGCTGTTGCCATCTGCTGTCATAAGGTGAAGATGATAATGTGCCTGTCTAAAATACCAGGGATGATTGTGAATTCATGTAAAAATACCTGAAATTTTAGCGAGAAAATTTTTCCGTATTGGTAGAAAACATAATTTATTACAGAGAGCTCCAATCCTCTCATTATGAAAAGTATTAATTTTAATTAGGTTAAGCAGTCATATGAATTTGATATTTTAGCCTTATTTTATGAATTTAACTACTAAAAAAATCAAAATTTAGGTACTAAAAATGAAAAAAAAAATGTGAAATCAGGTAAAATACTTGAACATAATCACCCCTGAAAATACATAGTTCTTGAATAATAGCAGTGCCACTCATTCTCCAGTTAATACCTGAATTAAAATGTACGGTTAACACGTTGAACCCCGTGCAAATTCTTAAGGTAATCCCCTGTTAGACCATGTACGCTGGTATTGTGGTATAGCAATGCATTTTTATGTTTACTGTGTTTCAATAAAATTCATTAAAATGCCTTAATGATATAATCTTGTAATAAAAAAAAATTAAGTAAATTTTAAATAAATTTTCAGTAATTACTTAAAACAATTAAATTTTTTAGTTTTATGTTATATATTACACTGTTAACCACTGGTGGTTGATGAAGCCTAAATGGAAAGTTCAGTGTCAGCCACCGATGGCTGAGGTAGCACTCAACGTGTTAAGACTCAAATACAGGCACTGTAGGCCCAGAACCAATATTTCATTTCAATGGTATTTTTTTTCTATTTATAAAGATATTTAAAATATGGTGATTCATGTTTTTTGAAAATTCCTTTAAATGTAATTACTAGTGAAGCATGCAAAGCCTGCTAGTATCTTCAACCCTTTTTCTTGCGACTACAGGAGCTTCTGCGCAAGTGCTGACTCAATGAGTCCACTATTAAAATAGGGGTAATAACCATATAATAAATATAAACACCTTAAAATTTTACTTCGTTTATGGCAGAAGAGCTCTTTTCGGAAGGGGGGCCCCCTCCTTCATCGGTGCCGTCCGCACTCCGTGGCTGGCGGTCTTCTCTTTGATGTTCTTCTCTTTTAAATAGGTGACGCCATATCTCTCCTATCTCAGCTGACTCGTGGTCATTGATTGCGTAATTATTTTGATGCGCGATTTCGATGCTCTCACGGATATACGCGTAGGTTGGGTTATTGTAATTTGCTATTTTCGCGACGTTTTCAAAGTCAATTTCCATATTGTTTTCAAAATAATTTCTGGCAAGCGCGGTTGTGTTACGGTTAAATTTAATGTCATTTTTATGTTCTTTTATTCTGGTTTTTATCTTCCTTTTAGTAACGCCTATATATTTAAATTCTATGTTTTCCTGGTTTTTCATGGGAATTTTGTAGATACCTGCAGTTTCTGTGGGGGGGGATCGGATCTTTATCACTTCTTATTAGTTGGAATATGTTAGGATTGGGTTTAATAGGAATGTTTACGTTAAATTTACTAGCGGTATTTTTTATTTTGTTTGATGTGCCGTGGTTATAGGGAATGGAAAAAGTATATTTTGTGGAAGTTTTTTGGGCATCTGGAATATTGTTTAGTTGTTTTATTCGTTTTCTATATAACTGGTTTACTATTGTTTTGGGGTAGCCTGCGTCAATTGTTAATTTATTAATGAAATGTAACTCTTTTTTTAATTCGTATTCATCAGAACAAATCAGGATGAGCTACGTATGGTATTGATTTTGTATCTGTAGGGTGTTTTACTTTTATTACTAATGATTTCATTGCTTGCTGTGGGCTTCCGGTATACAGTGGTTTTTAAATTATTATCGTCTTTAATGATTTTAACGTCTAGGTAGTTAATTAACTACCTAGACGGTAAAAACTGCAGGTATCTACAAAATTCCTATGAAAAACCAAGAAAACAAAGAATTTAAATATATAGGCGTTACTAAAAGGAAGATAAAAACCAGAATAAAAGAACATAAAAATGACATTAAATTTAACTGTAACACAACCGCGCTTGCCAGAAATTATTTTGAAAACAATATGGAAATTGACTTTGAAAATGTCGCGAAAATAGCAAATTACAATAACCCAACCTACACGTATATCCGTGAGAGCATCGAAATCGCGCATCAAAATAATGACGCAATCAATGACCACGAGTCGGCTGAGATAGGAGAGATATGGCGTCACCTATTTAAAAGAGAAGAACATCAAAGACAAGACCACAAGCCACAGAGTGCGGACGGCATCGATGAAGGAGGGGGCCCCCCTTCCGAAAAGAGCTCTTCTGCCATAAACGAAGTAAAATTTTAAGGTATTTATATTTATTATATGTCTATTAACTTCGTTAAAATTGTAAAATTATAAGGGGTAATAACTCTTCTGTTTGAGAGAAAATAGCGAAAAGGAAATGCCGAATGACTGGACATTTACCAAATCTCAACCTATCGGTCAATTTGGCACCCCTCCAAGCCTTTGGACTCGCCTTCAAAGCTAGTTTCGAGAAACGTGGTTACACTATAAATAAATAAAAGCATATCTCGGAGAGAGAGAGAGGGAAAAAATTATTGAAAAGCACTTTATTGAACTAATTACATTTTAAGCATTTTAAACATGAATGATCGTCTCATATAGTGTTTAATTTGATTAACAATTTGTTTTTTGTTAATTAGCTTTGTGTTTTTTGTTTCAGCTGAAGGCTCTTCAATCATGCCTTGATCTATTGATCTACATATATTTAACATTAAGAGCTTGTTTCAGTCTTTTGTTTGCTTCTTCAGGCAGCTTATCAGTTATTTCTTTTATTCTTTTCCTGATTTACTAAGAATGCTTTCTTTTCTAATTTAGTTATTTTTTTTCTGTGAAATCAGGATGAGAGTGGGTGTAACATGGGTGACAGAAGTGTACTAGTAATCAATTTCAATAAACAAATTGGTGAGCTTGTTAGTAACATATGATGTCTAGTTTAGTTTTTTCTGTGAATGTTTTATCTGCTTAAACCAATATCAAATGTATGTCATTCTTTAGGGTGAAAACGCTAAGCGATAAGATTTTTTATGAAATGAATAGAAAATATTCCTGTCTGAAAGATTTTCCTGCTACTTCTGGGAAAAAAGAATTTTGCAAAAAAAAAAAAAAAAAAAAAAAAAAAAAATCCAATAGTCACTTTTTTGTGAAAATAGCTGCTTTTTCAACCTTTTTAGACAAATACTTTTTAATAGCTTGTGGCAATCCTGCCATAACTTAAAAACAAATGCTAGCGAAAAGTCCAAACTTTTTTTTTAACTGCTTGAATTTAATAAAAATTTAGAGTTGGGGTTTTTTTGAGATCTCAGTTCGATCTGAATTATTTTATGTTCAGGAAAATTGCATTATTAGACAAAATAATTGACAATTAGCAATAAAACGATTTCTTATTTCAGTAGGCCACAGAATTATCCCGTACTTCAAGAAACAGCATTAAAAAAATAAATTTTATTTATTAGTAAATGTAATAATCGCATATTTCAGTAACTGTTCACATTATTAAGCATAAATTTTGACATTAGTGGCAATATAATTCCATATTTGAATAATATGCTGCAAAATTATCCTGAGTAATGAAAGTAATTTTGAAAAAAATGTAAATTTTATCAATTAAACACTAAACAATCATCTACTGGTATACTTATTTAAAGGTGGCTACCATTTTTTATGACTGGTAGCCAGTGGCTACTACTCATAATTGCCACTCTACAGCATTACAGTCGAGACTAATCTATTTTATGTTTTAAAAGGTTAGTCCAGCTAGACTGGCAAAGCCACATTAGTCATGATATAACCTTCCTACTCAATCTTAATATGTATCAGATAATAATTTAATAAAACTGGAATGTTATATGTATCTAGAGATGCCAACTACTACGGTTTATCTGTAATTATAACGGAAATACAACAATAATTATGGCCTTACAGACAGCATATAAAAATTACGGATTATACGCTTTTAAAAAAGCTGCGGATATTGTTCGTTAAAAAAAAGGAACCCTACTAACGATCAACGATCAAACGCATGACGGAAGCTTTCTGATTTCTAATCTTTCTCCATCCACAACATAAATGTCAATACTCATTTTAAACTTGCTTTATAAGATTCTAGGAACTATAAAGAAATATAATTGTTCAATATTTCTCGCTTATGTAATTATTTTTTGACCCCCCCCCCTCTCTTTTCTTATCTCCAACTACTAGCGATCATTGATAAAAAAAAACACTCTGCAGAAGCCCAATCTTTCTATAACAGCAATATGAATGTCAACATTCATTTTAAACTTGCTTTATTAGGTTTTAGAACCTATAAAGAAGTAGAATTGTTTAATTTTTCCTACATCTATTTACTTTTGACTGCCCCCCCCCCCTCCCATTTACAGCTAGTGATCAAGGAATATCTATTTACAGTAAATAGATGTTACATATATAACTAAATTTGTTTAGAGTATATCACAAAAATATTTTGAGTAATTCCAGTAATTTTGCAATTCTGATCTATTCATGCAGGCGTTAATTTAATAACAAAAAGTTTTGAGTTGTATAGCATGAGATTCAGTGTCAGATTTTATTTTTGATTTTAAAAAGTAAATAACAAAATGAACTGTTTAGTGCATAAATAATTTTTGAATGCATAGCATTTAAAATATTTTTTAAATCTGAACTTAAATTTACATTAGTTGAGACCGACCTACCAAACTACTGACAAGTACCCAAAACTACCGAAATTTTTCTTGTCTACCACTGAAAATTGTCCTACAAAGTTGGCATCTATCAAGTTGAGAAAATATTTTTTGAATTACTAGCAGGGGATACACAAAAATATTTGCATACTGTGAAAATGTGGTTCTTTGTAGAAATTAGATGCTTGAGTATATGGTCGTTATTCTGAAATATGTTCTTTTAATTATAATTGTCTTGAAATATTGAGATTGGAAATTTCGTATAGTGTAAAAAAAACATTAATAAAGTTATTTCTATGGTATTGAGATTCAAGAGTTCGTAAGAATTAAATAAAAAATATTATACATTGCACTTATAACAATAACCACTAAATTTTGTAGAGCTTCGTCAAGACGCTTTTTAGAAAAGATTCCCGGATCGAAAAGTACAAATAAAACATCTTACTTGATAAAACAGGTAAGTCAAGGAAAAGATGAGGCCAACTTGGAGGGTAATATTTCTTTATTTATAATTCCAATTTTCTTGAAAAAGTTTCGGAACATCAAGAGTTGATTCCAGTCAGAATTTCTTTAAAATTGTAGATTAAAAAAAAAGGCTTGAATAATATTCATATTATTTATTTATAGATTATTTTAATGTTATTTATTATGATCGGTTTTGATTTGGATTAAAATCTTTATCTATTTAAAAAAACAAACTTTTTAAGAACGAGAATGCGGCCGTCATTCAAAAGAACGACTTCTCCCCGCGTGATTAATTACTTCCTCACATTACAGCAGCCGTAGCTTAAGTGACGTTCATCCACGCCGCATCAGCTAGAGAGAATTTTTAACTCGATCACGTGACAAGCAATGCTCTCATTTGAACGCACGCACGCGCCGAAAGAAAATCGGAAACATGACGCAATATGGCTGAGAGAGAAAAATTACGATCTGGTTTAGCAAAACGGAACCAAAGAGATTGCGCGCTTCGGAAATCTTTTCACGGTTAATTAAATACCGAAATGTGTTTAAGATACTAAGAATGACAAGTTTAATGATTAAATTAATAACCAATTACGGCAAGTAAATAAATAATTTCGTACTTAATTAAATTTTAAAGTTATTCACAAGCTGAACTAATTAAAAAAAGGAAATAAAAACAAACAGTTATTTTAATTGAATTAATGAGAACAAAAACATTGTCATGCTACATGACACATACATTTCTAAGTCTTATTGTTTTAAATATTTTTTCTCTATTGTTCTTGTTCCCTCTCTCTTTAATAAATCTTTCCAAATCTTTTCTTTTTTACTCCTTATTCCCATCAATTTTTTTCAAGTCTGTAAAAAAAGTTCCTATATTCTTTGATGAAATTTACGAAAATATCTAAACAGAATGAAAGTTTCATTATCTAACTGCTGAAATGTCTGTGGAGGTTTCCATGTAGAGACTTAAAATGATTTTGGGTTCTGTTTGTCTGCGATAGTGGCTGTAAAAATGACTTGCAATTTGGTACACGTGTTCATGAGCCACACGAAATTAACTGTATAATTTTGGGAGTATATTCTGTTTGTAGTTCATGTACAGGGGCATGCTAAAGTTTTTCTTATCATTACGGCCTACGAACAAAATTTCTGTGTATTGCAATAGTGGATACAAAAAACACTTGATTGGCTTGCAAATTTGTACACATGTTCATAAGCCACACATAATTAGTTGTGTTGTTTTGGATGCATATTCTGTTTGTGGTTCATGTACAGAAACACACCAAAAATTTTCTTATAATTACGGCCTATGGACAGAACTTCTCTGTACTGGAATAGCAGCCTAAAAAATCTCCCGACTGAAATGCAAATTGGAACACATGCTCACGCACCATACAGAAATAGTCGTACAGTTTTTGGTGCGAATATTGTTTATGGTTTGTGTACAGCACCACACCAAAGAATTTCTTATCATTATGGCTTGTGGGCAGAATTTTGTTTAAACGCATCATATAATGATTACACAGCGTTCAACCAAAAAAAAAAAATCAACATGCATTATTAAGATGTCAAGTTTTCTGTAGAAAATGTGTGCTTAGACTTAATAATTAATGTACAGGACTTTACAAAAGTATTTCGAAAATGTCACGTAATCCCTTTCAAACAATTTTTCATGAGCTACATAGAATACACGTTGTGTAGTTTTTAATGGTGTATATAATGTTTATGGCTCATTTACATGGACACAAAAAAGAATTTTGTGACATTAGAACCTACAGACAAATTTCTGTTTAAATGCATTTCAACTACATTCAACATAATGGAATTAACATACATTATGAAGATTCTTAAAAGCATGTTTTGTTTTCTAGAATAAAGATATGTATAAACTAAATAATTTATTTACAGGATCACACAAAAGAATTCAGTTACCATTCTGTAACCATCCAAATGATGTCAAATATGGTTCAAATATTAATGAGTTACAATAAATTAATTGTATTATTTTTATATATACATAATTACTGTAGCTCGTGTACAGGAACATACAAAAGAATTTCGTATTCTTACTGTCTGTAGACAGTGTTTCTTAACATCCTTACGCTTCATTAAACATAATAAAATAAACAAGTTATTAGACTAATAAGTACAAAACTTTGAATAAACACTGAATTGCATTTTATGGTGATTATTCAAAGTTTTGTACTTATTAAGTTATTAGACTGTTCAAAAGCATGTTTTCAGTGGAAAACAGCAGGCATAAAACTGGCAATTAGTGTACAGGGCTACACAAAATAATTCTGATAAATTATACAATCATTTCGCATCAAATTTGGTACAAGCATTTGAGTTGCAAGGGAATACATATACAGATATATATATCGACAGACAGATATTGCAGGGGTTTGCAGGGGGTGGTAGCTCCCCTCAGTATAATTATGGGTATATATATCTATATAATTGTTTTAAATAATAAAAGTGATCTGCTGAGTGATGCATATAGGACATTGATGCTCCTGATCTGCAGATCTACTAGTTATATTATTTTGTCGTTAATACAGAAATAAAAAATGCAAAACATAAATCTAATATTTTTTTTATTGAACCAAAAAATAAATATTCTAATTTGTATAAAATTCATAGTTATATATATACATATTAACATTATAGCATTCATTCACACATTGTCTCCTCGTTCTTTTAAAAATTCTCTTCTGTATTTTAATTTTGAATAAGCAGTTGATGTAAATACTGAGTCAGGAGGATCAGACATTTTAGGATCATCATATTTAGTTGATATAAAAAATGATGAGTCGGAATCAAACGATCTTCTTCGTCTCCTCTTAATGTGTGGTTCACGGCATAATTTTACACCACGATAGCTGAAAATGAATAAATAAGCAGTTAAATTACATATATAAAGAGCAGGAAAAATAAAGAACATTTTAATAATAAATAACTTATAAATTGACAGAAATAAGGATTGCATCAATTATCATCATTAAAAACTGATTACAGTGTAATTAAATCTTTCTTTATTGTGATTTATTAGCTAAGAAACATAACTTATGCAAAAGTACTAAACGCAAAAAAAAAAAAAAAAAAAAAAAAAAAAATCTCGATATCATTATTAGGATAAAATACAGTCTTACTACCAATATCAAGATCAACCAAAAAATGATTTGGTTCTCTTTGAAAATTTTAAAACTTTTTCAGTTTAAAAAAAAAAAAAACTGAAAAAGTTATTTAGTTTCACACTAACTTTACATTTTTCCATATTCAAATATTTTCTAGTACATAAATTGTATTAAATTTTTTTTAAAATAAATAAATAAAAATTAATTGCAATCAGTAAATATTCAAATGCTACTTCTATTAGGTATGGAAATTCATAGGCAAACTTGTATCAAAATTAGTTTCTGAAGACCACAAGGCAAAAACTCATATTATCACTTGAAAACTTCCCTTTTCAAATCACGTAGCTGTTTTTTTTTTTTTTTTTTTTTTTTTAATAATTTTTAGGTAGCAGCTACCAGACATATTTAACTATTACTAAAAGTTATTCTTTTACTTAATCACAAGTAGTTGAAATTGTGATTTATTTTAAAATTTGCCTTAGCTTCAAATTTGATTTTGCACTTTCTAAGTATAAGGAAATATATTACAAATAAAGCATGATAATAATTATGATTTGCACCAACAATAAGTTTTAGTGGTTATAAAAGCAGAATTAGCTGGGTTGTACCTATTTTTTTTTTTTTTTTTTTTTTTTTTTATATAAATTCAAAATAAATTATTTAAAAGCAATTCAAATTAATTTTTTAAGTATTTATAAAGCAAACGGTTTATTAAAAAAAAAAATAATAATAATAATAACTTTTATAAACATAAGATTTAGCAGTGCCTTCTTCACTTACTTCTGTAGTGCTATAACTAAAAATGACACTTTTCACAACAATTTCAAACTTGAATATAGGTTGCTTTTTACTTTAAACTGATCACAAAAAAAAAAAAAAAAAAAAAAATCTAAATTTCTAAAGTCTAGAGTTAAAACTAGCTTATCTTCTTAACTGAGAGTTATGTTACATCTAATCATTTGAAGATACTAAGATTGTATAACCATATATCATCTTATGTGAAAAATGATAAAGCTATTTAAATGCACTCTTAATGACAAAAAAAAGAAAGCATGTTTCTGCAACAACTTCAAAATTCAAATTCACATGGTAGAAAGCTTATTTAAGACTGGATTTGCTTAAATTTTAATATATACACCTAGCCTATTGAAAATTGAAAGAACATTTTTGAATAAGAACAATCAATAAACTGTTTATACATAGTGACTCATTTAAAATAACTGTATCTTTTCCTTTTTGATGATATGATGTTAATCGGGCAATTCCCTGTTTGAGATGGGAATTCTTTGATGTGCAATTTTAATATTTTTTGTTTATTTATTTATTTTTTAAATTATAAAATTCTTGAACTGACACTACTAATTTAAAGAGAGTAATATGGGAATAAAACAAATTGACAGTGATAGAAAAGACCTATTCACCTGATACAAAACTGATTATTTAGAAATTAATTAATATGAATAGATCTACTGTTTCTAATTGTAACAAAAGTCAAAAATGAGAATGATAAAAATGCTTCATTAAAAGGTTCCCCATCACATTTATTAATGAACTTGATCTGCTAATTTCTTTCTAAATGATAGATACTGTAAAATATGGGAGCCATTTGAATCAGGTTGCTACTTGTAAATTTGTCATTGCGATAGCTTCTGATGTAGTGAATTAATTCAAACCAAAGTTGGACTTATTGTACACATATCTTAGATAAGTTTATTTGGTAACATGATCCACCAATTTGTTATCAAGTGGCAGTGACTTGAAAAATTTAAACTAAAATCTTCAAAAACAGATTTGCTTAAAATTTGATGTATGTATAGCCTATATCAGGGTCTCAACCAAACTTATCTGCCATCTTGTTTCAAAATAGCACTTACATGAAATAAGATGTCGATTTGAAAATTTTTTTATGAGAGTAATTTTTAAAATCTTGAATTAATACAAATCAAATTTGGACAGTAGACTTATCTTAAAATAAGTTCATTGGCCAATTTAATCAGCTATCTGGTTTCCAAGTGTCAGATAACTGAAAGCTGCAATTTCAAATGAAAAACTTATTATTCATAAAAACTATTTATGAATCGATTTGCTTAAAACCATGTACATAGCCATATCGAAGTCTCATCCAAGTATATTAATATACTTGGATGATTAGCAATTAGATGATGATAAATTATCCGCCATCTTGCTTCAAAATGGCAGCCACTTTATAAGGAAAAAGAAAATAACATACTCTTCTGGGTGAGATGGAAGGAACACTGCAAACTGCTAAAGCACACAGTTAGTTCAGATAAAAATAATTAAATACAATGTATCATGTAAAAAAGTAGCCACATCAATACAATACAGTGGATTTAAAGTAACACTACTACAGAGCTTTGAAGATTTACAAAATCTACAAGGTGACCAATGAGCAATTATTAGCAATGCTTACCAAAGAAACTAAAATTGGAGTTTGGTTTTTGATAAGATTATGTTACTGACTATAAATATCAAAAATATATTTGTTTCTATTCTTTTTCTTTTTAAATTACAAATTGAAGAAAAAGTATTTAGGTGATAAATTTGTCGTCCACAGGGTGGCTACAAAAATTCAGAAAAAAAGTTCCCTGATTAATTCTGATAGATTTTCATGATTACCTTTACCTATTATATGCATTCCATAATTTTGTGTACATCTCTAAACCATTGTGATTCAAAAAACTATATTGATGGGCAAAAAAATCTCAGTTTTATTTTTTCTCTGTTTATTTTGTTAATATATAGAAAAAAGAAAATAAAATGGAAAAATTTTAAATTTGGAAGAAATTAACAAAATTATAAAAATATGAATAATTTTAATTGCACGACATATTAACATCAGAACATAAAATCATTCCTCAAGTTGTTGCACTAAAAATATTTAATTAAAAAAAGATTTTTTTTTTTTTTTAATGTTAACTTGGCAATATTCAACTAAAAAGCAGCCAATTCTGTGCAATGATGGCTAAGATAACACCTGTTTGGTGACCTTTCAGTCATGTTTGCAGAGCAAAAATGAAAATTTCTATGATTTTCAGGTGTTTTTACAGTACCCTGATTTTTCTATAATTTCCCTGGTTATCACCATCCTGATCCCCATGTGTAATTTTGGGGACTTTTGCTGATGACTTGGCAACAATTGTTGC
The DNA here is from genome assembly GCA_963930645.1 of Salticus scenicus. Taxonomy (NCBI): domain Eukaryota; kingdom Metazoa; phylum Arthropoda; class Arachnida; order Araneae; family Salticidae; genus Salticus; species Salticus scenicus. The sequence goes on from OZ005655.1 coordinate 62,476,955, forward strand.
TATGTTCACATGTACCCTAATACTTCACAAAAAAAAAAAAAAAAACTGCAGTAACTATTAAGGTGGCAATCAAATGTATAAATCAATATTTATTTACCCAAATCCTTTTTTGTCTGTAGGCTTTTGACCATCATTAGGTATTGGTTCAGCAATTCCAGCACAATTTTTACCTATTCCTAGTCCTTGTTTCCAGCCTTGGGCTTCCATAAGTTTGCGTCCAAATCCCTAGAAAAATAAGCATCGTGAGAAAAAAGTTATATTTCATTAAAATAAATAAATCAGGGTTTGTACAAAGTTGAGAGAAAAAATTCTAAGAATACATAAAAACTTATTCTATTTTTTTGTTCATACTGCATTCTTGCGTGAGACACACATTAATTTTTAATTTCCTTTTTTGTGATGGAAAAAAAAAAAAAAAACTATATTTCAATCTAATTATTAGAGCTAAAATTGCACAGCACCTGTTTATTGGCTTTGTAAATTTATTTACAAAATAATCAACCATTTTTGCCTTAAAAAAATGCATTATAATAGAAGTATTCAAGAAAAATTAGTAATTTAACCAAGTGATTTTACTATGTTTATTAAAAGTATAATACAAATAAGAATACATTTTTAAAGTTTTCTGAGACATATTTTCAATTTTCTCTCCCAAAGGAAAAAAAAAAAAAGGTTGTGAAAAGTAGATGTTACTATTATGGTGAAGCAAGTCACCATATTGTGTGCTGTAGTTCAGTTGAATGACATGCCAAAAATATTACCAGACATTTTGTAATCACAATGTTTTTTCCTCTTCAGAAATAAAACATGTTTGAAACAGCTAAATTTAATAAGAATTTTCAATTATGATAATTTAAGGAGTTTATAGGGGGTTGTAACTACTCTTTGGAAAGTTATTTAGTAAGTACTGAAGAATTTCTTAAGGAGTATAAATAATCTGCATGCACATTGCTTAAATGCAACCAACATTTAAAAAAAAAAAAAAAAAAAAAAAAAAAACATGCTTTTAATAAATTTATTGTAAAATATTTTGTATATAAAACAGAAACTTATCTCGGTTGTTAAAACAAGCTAAAAGATAAAAATCTGGTGTGAAACAACCACACGACTTCCATAACTTACTATTACATGTATTTTTTGGAGATAATATGATCAGAAGACATAAAATTGACCTAACAAATTAGACAACTAAAAATTTTCTGGTAAGAGAAAGCTTTTACACTCGTAACAATATATAAAATAGATTTACATAGTGAATTTAATAATTATAAGATAAAAAACTTTTTATAAACCATGTTTTTAAATTTTCTGTTGAATCATAGCTATAGAACTAACTACATTAGCACTTTATCAATGCGTATTGTTACGAAATTGTAAATAATTGTATTTATTTTTGTATAAATTCTTTCAAAAAGGCTTATAAATAGTAAGTTGATAAAATGCCATTTTTCTGCATTTCCAGCTCTTTTTCGTGTTAAAATAGCTTAATTTTCTCTTTAAAACGCATTAAAAAGCTCCAATAGGCAGGTAATGGATTTGGTGCCAAATTTGGCAACTTTTGGCGAGAAAATCCTTATTATCGATATTCCAAAGGTGGACGTTCTAATGTGATTGGTTAAAGAGTTACGGGAAATTTTAGTAAAAAAAAAGTTGGTTTTAAAAATAAAATATTAATCCTTTCAGAACAACATATATTTGCATCATGAACTACATTAGCACTTTACCAATGTGTAGAAAATCTTTAAAGTGATAATGACGTCAATTTTTGCCAGTTGCATAATTTAACTTTTTACAGTTTTTTAACATTCATGTTTAATTAAATGTATTTATTTTTATGTCAAAAGAAAATGAACTCGTAAATTTTTTTTGGCAACAATTAAATTATAGCTAATATTTTAATGACTATTTTTATTGCTATTAGGAGCTTATCATTTTCATATTTTAATTAATTAAAAGAAAACTATTCGAAAATCTGACTTTGAAGTATTGTGTTGTCACCGGGTTCTGAGCTACTGTGAAAGTTTCAAGGAAGTTAGTAGTTAGTTAAAAATAGATTGCAAGATTTGTACCGGACAAACAAACAAGAATAGAAGTTAATAAAAACATGGTAATAAAATAGTGAAGAAAAATATCAGTTTAGCCATTTTTCGAAACGTTAATTTCCGACATCTAAAACTGATCTATCTAATCAGGATGACAGTTAATTTTCCTTTCATAAGAAAGGATATCTAAAATGGATTTATGTAATAATTTTCAAGAAAATTATTAGAGACATTTTTGAGATATACAGACTTTTCCCAAAACTTGGCATACTCAATTATTCAGCGGAAAACAATATTTACATACAAAAGAATATGTAAATGGTAGTTAATATGGCAAGTTTGAAAAAAAAATTGTGCAGCCGTTTTTAAAAAGGAACGCACTTGCAAGGCCTGAAATTGAACTATTTATACCGGACGTCTATCAATTTTCCTGAACAAACCAACTATATCATTCGAAAGGACATCTAATAGAGTGTTTATATAGCAACTTAGAAGAAAATCGTTAGAGCCATTTTTCTTTTATTTATGTATTATTACATCTTGAGCTTAAGAAAGAACTTTTAAGCATTAGTCGCTCAGTATTCAGAAACCATCCAAGAAAATTTCAGAATATAATATTTTACAAGGAGTTTACTTGGAAAATGGCAACAGATGCAGTAGTAGTTTCTTTATTAGCATACTAAGATTTTTAGAAACTAGATTTGTGTTAGAATACAGTTAAAGATACATAAATAATAATAGTAACAATAATAAAGTCAACTCATTTTATAGACAAAAGGACACTATGATGCATATTAGGGACCCCAATAACATTTTCCCAAAGATAAGTGAATTCTAAATTTTAATTTCAAGCCATGCACTTTTAATTCTTTTTTTAATTAATAGGTCGATCATACATTAAAATGGTTACACAAATAGTTAGTAAATCGTAAATACATATGTATTTCAAACAGTTTCAATTAAAAGAATTTTTTTAAAAATCTTGAAGAAAAGAAAACATTAATGTTATTTTATTGGCAGAAATAATTATCTTTGTTAGCTATCTATCCTCTTATAAAACTATATTTTATGAACAATAACAAAAAATAAACTTATGTTACCTTGCTATATTTTTCAAAACCAGCAAAGTCATACAAGCGATCTATTTCAGTTTCAGTTCCATTTCTCATTGATTCTTCTAATCTCATTCGTAACAGATCTCTAGAATCTTTATCACAATCCATGCCTAAAAAGGAAATTAAAATTCATAGGTTTAATTAAAGTTTTTAAACAATTGCACATAAATTTATACTGTTTTCATATTTTAAAAATCTGATGTGGACACCACATGACTTCTGGGTACACTCATTCAAATTTGCACTTGTTGTTAGAAAAACATTGACATTTTTCTGTGTAATAAGTGGTTTGTAAATAAACAATGCAGTTCTAGTCGATGAATGCACCTTATTTAATGAATATTCTTGAAACAATCCAATAAAACTAATTATCCATACCACAAAAACAGCATTATACACTCTACAGAGTATGAATATTGCTTGCTCAGGAACAATAATTACTTAATAGCTTACCACAGTCTTTCAACAACGAACACATAGCTCTGAATTCACTTTAATTATTTTGTAAATATATAACCACACTAAAAAATAAGTTGAGTACATAATATGATACAGAAGTGAAATCTCTCTATTAGGGTCGGATGATATTAGATATCGCAGTATATCCCCATATAGATATTTGTTACTTTTTAAAAACAAATGAATACCAATTTTAATGTATAGTAGTAGAGTGTTTCCTATATATTTTCTGGTATATTACTTCCATAGCTTTTTTATTCTTTAGAGAATGCACAAAAAATAAATCAATGTTTTGTGTTTAATAATTGAAAGACTTTGAATAAATACCATGAAATGCAAAAAAACTCGTAACAATTGTTTTGTGTCTGCAACACTTGTGTGCCTACTTTGTTCACCGGTGGAAGAGTTGTGTTTTCTTTCAACCTGAAACAATTGCTGCAAGTTCTTAAAAAAAAAAAAAAACTTTTTACTTTGAAATTTTATTTTGTTAGATAATTAAAATAACTTATTTTGCATTTAAACTTCATTTTATTTAAAGTGCGGCTTAATAATAATAATAAAAAAAATTGCTGGAAAGAAAAAAGTAATAAAATGTTCAGTATTATATCATATTTCAGTAGAAAAACAGTCTCTATAAAATTACTGAAGACAAAAATCTATTTTACAAGTATTTTCAGCTATTATTTTACCATTTTCATCTCCAGGACATCCAAAATATTTTCATATATTGCTGTTTGCATTTTTTTTAAATACCACTTGATGATATTTCGGACAATCAATGCAATTTCTAAGACACTCTTTATATTCAATATTCAAACTCATTCATTTGCGTAAACCACTGCACTACATTCAGAAAAGATATCAATGAGTGAATATCAGGTAAGCTATTGATATATCAACTCTGGTTGCAATCACAACTCTCACCAATAGAGTATGGGAGCAGAAGCAGAACGTCTACTAATATAGCATATATTGAGATAAGGGTATTTCCTGTTTCGACCAAATGCATGTCTTTTTCATGTTCAAACATCTTTCCCAATGAACACGGCTAGATTGTAGGGATGTAGGCTAGTGAATGTATCAGAATATATTGGAATATATCTAAAGAGAGTAATGGAGATAGTATTTCCTTCTGGCAGTATAACGGAGTGTAAGTAATTAAATGGAAGCGTTTCCACTTATTCATGCGATAATCAAAGCAGATGGCTTTCAATAAATGTCAGTTTATTTTTTTTTTTATTGTACGATGGTTTATTTGTTTTGAGACATCTTTATGAAATTTCAGTGCAGGAAAAATATATCATGAGAAAAGAAATATATCAGCGAAATAAAATTTAAAATATCGTTATCATGATGTTAAAGAAAAATCAATATTTATTGATATATTAATGCTTAATCCAGCCCTACTCTCTATATATTGATGCTTGAGTTTAATACTTTGACAATGGTGGAACTAGCCATCTGTGTATCATCAAAAAATGAGTTGCCATTGTTCTAGCTATACTATATCATTAGGAATTCTCCATCTTCAGTGAGCCTATTCTGGTGTAACCAAATCGATAAAAGCAGTCAAAATTTTATATTGGCCCAATGCAAGTTTACTACTGCTTTTATCAATATGATCAAAACAGTATAGGCCTTCTATAGTTGTTTGCTTTTTTAACAATGAAGTCTACCAATTCTTCAGATAAAAATATCTAAAAATATTGCAGAACTTTCCATGAACTTGTATTTATTAGATTGTTGTTGTGTAAAATCATGAATTATTGGCATGATGCTTTTCAATGTCCATGCAATATTTGACAGATTATAATTGGCGTCAGTTGTGAAAAAAAAAAAAAAAAAGAAAAGAAAAAAAAAATGTTTTGATGCACATGAATCACAAACATAAAAACAAATTTTGGCAATACAGTAATTAGTGCACCTATATTAAACCAAAAAAATATCACTGAAAAAACACGATTCTGATGAAAATGAAATGCACACATACAAAGAAAGAAAGAAAAACTAACAATTAGTGCATACATATTAAACTAAAAAAAGAACATTGCTGAAAATCTCAATTTCGATATACATAAGTCATAAAAACATAAAAGGATGAGGGTCCATAAGAAGGTTTTTCGGCCCTGAGGAATTTCCAGTTCCTATTTTGTTATATGAATGGTTAAACCATTATAAATAAAAAACAATGCAGCTCCAAAAATTCAGTATAACAGCTATGAAATATGACAACAATGTGTATGCAGCCCCTCAGGGTCATTGTTACATAATGTTAAACATAAGCTCTGTCTGTGGGCGTTACTGTTGACAGTTACTTAATTTTAGAACAGGATTTTATGTTTATATTCAAAATGAATATAGATTATAACTATACTATTTCTAATCAAAGTATTTGTATCGATTGTACATTAATTGTAGAACGACCAATATTGGGTGTATTTTTAACTGTCTGATTGTCGCCGACGGCCACTAAGCTGTTCCTTTTTCGACAATACACTTATAATTCAAAATTACATAATTTTAAAATTTAGCTTCTTTTTAAAATTTAGAGGTCTTAAGTGTCTTAAATAACAGTCATAACGATTATAATCATGTGCACAGTTATATTTTTAATCCCAAGTGGAAATGAACATTATTTTAGTACGTTGAAACAACAGTGTAGTGAAAACATTACAATATTGCCCTTTTCAAAGGCAGTCAGGGCCCTGCATGGGTCGGGTGAACCTGACAGATGAATTTTATATCAACCCGAACCCGACCTGAAACCCAAAAACTAAATAAAAATTACTTATTCATCTAAAAATCATACAAAACTTTTTTTAATTATAAAATGAGGTAAATTTTCATTGTCATACAGTTGGTAAATTATTTTAAAACGAATTTGAAATGTAATTACTAATTGTTTAATTTAAAAATTAAAAAATCTGAAAAATAGATCAATAATAATTTTAACCATTTATATGAGTTGTGAACTTCAAGAGTAAACTAGTGTGTTGTGGCCACCACAAGACTTTCTTCTATACTTTCCAATATTTTAGTGAGTGCAAATAATTTATTAAAAATATTATTTTTTAAAATTATCTAACAGGATGAATGCAAACAATTTTCATCTTAGAGACAATTAACACTAAATATCCAAAGTAAGACAGTTTTTTGCCTATAAATAGCATCTTAAAAAGTACGTTTTTATAATGGTTATCTCACATATCAGGTTTTGTACAGTTATATGCCATAGAAGTTGAGATATAGCCTTCCCATTATCGAGGGATATTGCAGTATAGCAGTTCCACCTATTGTCCGATTAGCATCCAGATTGACTCAACCAACATAATATCTCATTATGGCTTTCTCACATATCAAGTTTTGTTTGATTATACACAATAGAACCTGAGATATAGCCTCCCATTAAATTGCAAATATTGCATATAGCAGCGCCACCTGTTGAGCAGTTGACACCAAAAGTTGAGACACTAATTTAGGTCAAGGTGCATATACATATAAATTTATATGCAATTTTTTGCAGTTGTTCCTGAGACATAGCCTTCCCTTAAACTGCCGAAATCGCTGTACAGCAGCGCCACTTGTTGGCTGATAAGAATTCAAATTGAAGCATCATAATGTCTCATAATAGTCTTTCCAAATATCAAGCTTTGTTTGATTATACTCAATAGAACCTGAGATGTAGCCTCATCTTAAATCTTGGAAATTGCTGCATAGCAGCGCCACCTGTTGATTGGTTGACAAAAATTGATAGGCATTAATTTAGGTGAAGGTGCCTCTACATATAAATTCATATATAATTCGGAACAGTAGTTCCGGAGATACAGTCGCCACAAAATTTTTGTCACAGACAGACAAAACATTTTCTATAAATGGTAAATTTGTGTTCTAGACCTCTCAAAACGTGTAAATCCGTTGAAAACTGGAAGTAAAAAATTTTTATGAATCCATTACTTTCTTCTATTGAATTTAGAAGAAAGTAAAAAATGCACTTCAATTTAAATGTTCGTAATTTATTGTTTAATACTTATAGTCTGGAAAAAAAATAAAGATGTATTATTCTTTATTGCTTTTGTCCGATGTGGATGTTTACTTTACTGTAATAATTTGTGTAGCATGTATGTGATTCACAGTTAAACATCTGACTTTTAAGGATCACTGATCTCTTTAAATTTGCATAATCAACAACTTAGCTTTTCCGGTTTCAGTTTTGCTTGGTGCATTATTTATTTGTTCTAGATAAGAGAAAAAGAATATAATCTGCCTAGATAGTATTCGGTTCCTTTATGTGTTTATTTTACATTACTTTTTTTTAATTAAACCACAACAAGTATTCCCTGTATATTTGCTGTATATGCAAATGTAAACGGAAGAAAATTCAAAATTTCGTTAACATAAGAGCAAGGATTAAAAATCTTAAAAAAAAAAAAAAAAGATGCAAATTGAGAAATAATTTAAATTTCCAAAATGTAAAAGCAAGGTTATGTTGTATTTCTTTTATATTTATATATATTAACAACATAAATATATATAAAAGTCAATAAAAATTTATACAGTACTTTAAAATGTTCATACAATTTCTACAGATGATCAGTTTTAGATTTGTTGAAGAAAAGGAAACATATACGGATTTTTTTTCTCATGCTTATATGGATTTCTTTTTTTTTTCTTTTCAGGTGGATATTCGCGTATAGGAATACGGAGCTCTGACACATGTCTAAAATCAGTTAAAGAGCTATAATTATGTCTACAAATTTATGCTTTCAATTGTAATTTTTTTTTTTGAAAGGTGTTCTCAAGTCGACCCGACTCGTAGAAAGCTAAACTCGACCCAAACCCGAACCGCAAGAAAAGAAATTCAGTTAATCCGACCCCGCAAGATGAAAAGATCATTCAACCCGACCTGAGTCCAACCTGCAAGAGAAAAAAAATTCTCAACCCGACCTGAACGGGTAAAATCGGGTTATCTGACCCGATGCAGGACTTTAGTCAGGGGGTGTGAAGTCATTCCTTCACATATATGAGTTTTAATTATAACTTTAAATAAAGGCAATAAGTAATTATTATATTTTCAATAAATTAAATGGCTAATAAAAATATATAACGAAATTTTAAATTACTTTTATTTATTCGCTTTTGTCTATAATAAATATCTTAATTCTAATAATACTTTATCCCTTATGCTATTAATAAATCGTCTGAGAACAAAAACATATTCCTTTTAAATGACATCTCTCAAATTTATAAGCTCTTCTAAATCATTTAATAAATAAAATATAAAAAAAAATATTATTTTGTTTATAAACCGTTGGATACATAATTACTTTATATTTCTTTTAAATTGCGCGAGTCCACTTGGTTATAAATAAATTAGGCAATGTGTTTATGTTCGAAAGTCATTAAAGGGTAATTTAGTTTTTTTTATCACAGGATGTGCAATCATTTGCAGACTTTTGGTCTAAAGAACTTGCTAAATTCAAAATATTTATATTAAATTATTCTACAAACAAAGGAATATCTTTGGCTATAAAATTTGGCACTTTTTCAAAATTCTTGGCGTAATTCAACAGTCTGATCTTAATTGCAATAGAGTCAACTAGGGGATTCGCTCTGCAACTGTTGACAGTATAACATGTGACCCCGTAGCTCTCTCTCTCACCCCTATCTTTTGCATTCTCGTAACTTATGGTCATGCTGAAATTCCACTATTAATGTACTGTTGATTTTCTTATGAAAACTCTATAAAATAAAATAAATATGTTTTACTGCGAACTATTAGTTCTTTTTGTTTCAACGGCCTTCTTTTTCAGCTATAAGGACCTGGATAATAAATTGAACTTTCGACAGTAGAATCTCAGGATATCTACTTAATATAAATAACCCGATGCAGGACTCTAGTCAGGGGGTTAAGAAATATTTTAACATACAGATTAAAAAAAAAAAAAAAAAAAAAAAAAAAGACATAGACAGACTTCCAAAATTCACAGATTTGACTTTCCACACTGAAAGTGCTAATATTGTTTAACCCTTTAGCCGTGTTGAGTTTTTTAGCATATCTGTTTAGTAACTCATAAAATCAATACTAAGTGAAGTAGGAATAAAGCATATTAGTTTTTGAAATCAATGGATATTCAGTAATCTTGTGTCCTAGGAAAAAATATCATATTTTTCCAAAATTTGCTACATTAGCCTCTTATTTCAACTATTAAGTGACGGAAAAAGCCGTTTGCAACGGTTAAAGTATAAACTGTACAGAAAAATAAATAAATAAATAAATAAAGACTTAAATATCTTTTAAAGAATATTAATAAAAATGAGATTTAAATAGAATTTTATTAAATGGATTCGTTTCATCAGTTTCATCTCTGTGAAAAGTAGTAGTATATGCAATGCGTAGCATTCCCTGTAATCAAATCACACTGTAACCAATAACGTAGCATTCACTGTAATCAAGCGTATGTAATGCATTCCCTGTAATGTTCTTTTCTCAATTTAAAATTTTTTTTTTTAATGAGCGCAGTAGACCAATATTTTCATCTTTATATATAATTTACGTCATAGTGTACTTCATAGTATATTTTAACAAGAAAGTGTTACTCCTTTGCACTCATATAAAAAAAAAAATTGGTCATGTCTAAAAAAATGTAGGAATTTTGGTCAAAAATGCAAAACTGTGAATCTTTGGGCCCCTGGGAACAAACAATAATATAAATAATATTGATTGAAACTTAAAATATACATGTTTGAAAATAATTAAATGCATAAATTTTACATGTGTAATCAATCTGATATTTTCCTCAATTTTAGGGCCGAAAAACCCTCTTATGGACTTTCATTCTTTGTCGAAGAAAAAAAAAGAAAAGAAAATCATTTATCAAGATTTTTTATTTTCAGAATTTTTGAAATCCTCTATTTTTAAAACATCATTGTCTAAAAACGTATACAGAATAGGTTTTGAGTGTACATAATATTTTCTTAAACACTGATTTTCATTCAGAAGTGTAAAGCCTTTATATATATAAACAGATCTTGAATTTAATTAAATATTATTTTTTTGATAAAACTCTGCAAGTTGGAAGAACACTAGCTAGCAAATTATAAACCTCAATGCAGGATTGTTCTTAAATTTTATTTAAAACATTGTTTTAATTTTATTATCTCTAATTTTCAACTAAATTTAAGGATTTTTGAATCACAAACTGACAATTAGCTATTTAATTTTTGCCAAAATGGATTGAAATTCCAGGTTTAAAATGAATAAATATACATATAATTTACATGATTTGAAAGTTGGAAAACTGCATTTACATTTAAAATTTACAAGCTGTCAAAGTGGCCTAAAAAAAAAAATCCTTGATAAAATTTCTAATTTTTAACTGGATTTAAAGATGTTTGGAATGTGACCCCATAATCACTATTTATAGCCAATTTTTAACTTTTGTCAAAATTGGTATAAAATAGCCTGGAAAAACACATTCCAATTAATTTTGAAAAATCCATCAAACAGATTTTCATGCTTTGATTAAATCAGTGTTCTGAACATCAGTGTAATAATAAAACATCAATTGGATCAGTTTATTTGAAAGCTTCAGTCTACAGATACACACACAAATAAATGCTTCAGACTTCTAAGATTTTTTTTTTTTTTTTTGTCAGAGGCAGAGGTGGGGAAATGCTTGATTTACTTACCACTGGCAAGTAATTTTTTGGACACGTTGAGTGAATTTTAAGTCAGGTCGTTTTGTTGCTGATATTCAATATATAGTTTAAAAAAAAAAAAAAAAAAAAAAAAAGGAAAAATCTCACCCCAAGTGCATAAACAATATTTGAAAAAACAACTACTTTTGATTTTTCTTACCTTTTAAGAGATACTGAGTATTATATTTTAAGAAAAAAAGATGCTTTGGGAAATAGAAAAAATGCTACTAAATGGTCAAATCACCTTATAATTACTTATACTATTTTTTTTGTAAAGGTTATAAGGCTATGTATCGTATATTGCTTGCTGGCTGGTAAGAATTTATAAAAAAAATTTCCCATCCCTGGAGGGATAATTAAAAACATCATTAAATTCGATATCAAATGAATTTATATGAAGAAATTATCTCAATAAATATTTCCCTATAGAAAAGTATGTTGCTTTTTAAGAAATCGCATATAAAATAATTCAAATAACAAAATAACTCATTATATATTTTTTATATTAATTTGAAGTCATATTTATTTATAGAACAATCAATAAATTTGAAACCTGAACAAATTTATATAAAGAAGCAATTTCAAAAAAGATTTGATGTTAACTCACTCGAAAAAAACATTGAAGAAAAATTTTCATATTATTACATTATATCGTTATTAGGATGCATAACACATCTTTGGATTATCAGTGGCTTGTCTATAACTCTTGGCAGACACAATGCACAAAGAAGTGGGCAAAAATAGATTCCATCCAAAAAGTTATTTTATTATTATTTTAAACTTTTAATGAATTCTTAGATTATTTGTTCTAGATAATACAAAGATTTCAAGTAATTGAACAAACTTACCAGGATTTTTGTAAATATTTGTATCTACATCCCAATCATCTGTCGTTTTAGCATCAAAATCACCTTCTCTCGCATCCCAGAACTGAGCATCTGTATAGAATACTAAGCCTGAACCACCTTTTTCCCACTTTAATTCAATTTTTTCTTCAAAAAGTCTTTCTTTAGATCTTTCTTGTCCAGTAACATCATCATGGAGTGCTTCATGACGATCCCATTCTTCTTCTTCAGATTCTGATTCCTGAAATAAAGCAATTCGAAAATTTAAACAAGCTTATTTAATAAGGATATGTTGAAAATACATTATCATAAGAGAAAACAGTATACTTATGTAAACTTATGGCTCGTGCAATAAGTGGCAAATAATTGACAAACCATTACCAAATATACATAATATATAAAAACGCATACATTTCAGAGGTCAATCCAGGTTTTAATTTTTTGGGTAAAACAAAATATTTTTGTGAAATTTATAGGGTAGGCGCTCTAGTGATTGGCATGCTCCAGTAATTGACATCTAACCTAGAATAATTAATAAATAAGAAAAATAATAAAATCATATATTTTACATATAAGAATTTTAACATTTTATGTCAAACACTGGAGCATAGGGTGCTAATAACTGGTAAAATGAATAACTAGCAGTGTCAAACACTGGAAAATAAGGGGCCAATTACTGATAAAATGAAAAACTGGTAGTGTCAATTACTGGAACATTGAGTGGGTGTTAAATAAAATTTCATAAAAAAAAATAATTGTTATCAAATGTATATATTTTAACTAGAGCTGTACCGAGTACTTGGTACTCGGCCGAATTTGGACTAAGTATTTGGCCAATACCGAGTAGTTGTGAGAATTTCATTATTTTTATATATTATTGAAAGAAATGTAACATTCATAAGAGTTGTTTATTAATAACTAAACTAAAAAATTATGAAAATATAAATATAAAGTCATTAAACTTTTGCTGCAAACAGTTTTTGCAATTAAAACGGGCGAGCATGCCACCAAACTTGGTATAGCGACAATTCATGGTATGAGCTTATCCCTTTTAGTTACAAGAATTTAAGTATAACCATCTTGCATGTGTGTAATATGCAATTTTTTTAATAAAAACTTAGTACATAAAATTGTATCTGTAAAACAGACAAAAATAAAATATTTTAGAAAAAAGAACCCTTATATAATACTAAAATAGTAGATAAAACATTAGTTATATATTTGTGCAAATAAAAGTAAGACACTTTTAAAACTGTAAGAAAAGATTGATTTTTAATTTAAAAAATAATAATTATGAAAAAGGTAAATACACTGAAATGTTATTAAAAATATATTTTAATAATCAAATTTGTTGTTTTGCAAATTATGGCCCAAAACCACCTATCTTTTTTACTCTTCTAAAATTTGAAGATTAATGAAGTCTATCATGTTTGAAATGATAAAATATTTATTTTAATGTTCTCAATTCATATGTAAATTTTCATGCATCTCAAATTAAACTTGAGTGTATAAGAACTTCTATATTCTCTAAGAATGGTTCGCATCTGAGAAAGACTCTATAATAAAGAATGAAATTATCAATTATTATGGTTTTAATAATCCACTAAGCTGGACATATCAAATATAACAATGAACCTAATTGTGTATACTATACACTACAAAAGTTCTGGGTACAACTATAGTATTTCCCCTCAGCTGAATTTGGCGATTTTTCTTTGGCGCCGATTTGACCGATAACGATGTTGTTCTGGATTGTTTGATATAATATGGCAGCCTACATGCTATTTATTTTGGATTTATGATTTATAGTTTAGCTTACGATTTTATCATTTATGCTATATGATTTATGATTTTTAGATTTATAATTTAGCCATAATCGCCAACGAAAAATTGCCAAATCTAGCTGAGGGGAAATACTATAGTTGTTCCAAGTTCTGAAACATTTCATGAAAACATGCTGTTTGCCATTTAACTTAATTTTGAGTTCAAAAGGCCTTTTTTAAATTTTAACATGTGCAAAATTCTTCATATATACATCAATTATTCATTCTTTCTTACAACTATTCAGTACTCGGCCAAGTAGTAAAAGGCCGAGTACTTGGTACTCGGCCAAAGTGCTACACGGTGCAGCACTAATTTTAACATATATGTGGTTCTGAATGTCTTTCATACCATATGTACTAACTTAAGATTTCTAAAAGTATTTTCTGATGACTAGAACATTAAAAACATCAGAGATTGCTCTAAAAGTGTCAATCACTGGTGCACTTACATTTATTTATTTTATTTCGGGAAAAAAAAAATCACGTAAAACTTTCCAGTTTATCAATCACTATATTTTATGTAAAAAATCCAGGTAATAATGATTAATTGATAGAAGCAGCGAAAGTTATTTTAAAACAATTCTGAAACTATGAAAAAAATTAATAAAAGGATCAAATTTACAAAATGAATTTTTTTTGAAAGGGTTATTTTTATGAAAATAGAGTCCCAGTTTTTGCCTGGAATGACCCCTGCATTTTAACACATATATACAACATCCATAGACATTTTAATACCTATATATAAACACACACACGTGAATTTCATAATAAAAAGCACAAACACATACACACATTTAAATTTAATTATATTTTAGATAATTTCATCATGTCATGCTTTTTTTATGTTGAGGACAATCTTGGCACCATAGGCTATAAACTTATGTGAATGAAGAAAAAAAAAAGAAACAGAGACAAAACATAAAGTATAAAAAATTAAATGAGTAAGTCTGAAAGCAATTACCTCACTTTCTTCCTGTGTATCTGGTTCAGATTTTTTAAACCACACACTTTGCGAGTGGATATTGTTACAACCAATCTTATTTTTCACATTGTTTCTTTTATTTTTATAATCAAAAGGCACATTTCCATAAATTCTCCTGGCTCGGTTTCTTGGAAACTGAAGGCCAAGCCTAGAAATTAAAGAAGGAGGGAGTCTGCATGCTTTTATTTCTTGCAGAAAATGACTTGTTTTTGTACCCACATTTCCATTTGGCATGCAAGTAGGCGGATGCATTTCGATTAAGTTGCTGACATCTTTTTCAGTAAATACTTCTTGATTAATATCCAATGACCAAGAAACAGTTCCTTTTTTACATTCTCCATCTCCAACCACTAAAAAATGAAATATCATTAATAACAATGAGTTTTGTTAAGAATAGTCATTCTATACAGTTTATATGAAAAATAAGGTTGAAATTTATTTTTAACAAAGTAAAGAGCAGATGTATTTTAAGTTGTGTATACCTAGTAACCTTTTAAGCCATTTTCTAAGAGCATAGCATCCTGACCATTACATACTGCATGGATGCAGGATATGCCCAATCCAGAAATGTAGGATCGGGGGAAATTTTAGTGATCTGGGTAAATTTTGCAGAAATATATATAATTGATATTGATTTTAACAATGAATTTCAAAATTTATTGTTAAAATTGTTCCCCTATTTTGGAGAAATTTTCATATGGATTGGGGGAAATGGAAGTAAAAACATTTTCTGTGCCACTGATGTGCTGCAGAGCTGCAGTTATCCAAGCCCTGAATAACTGAGTTCTAGGTTAATTGAAATAATCCCAAAAATGTCATGTCACAGTGCAGGCATGACCTTTGACAAATGGCGTGAATAACTTTGAGAAATTTTACTATACAGTATTGTTTTTTATAACTTATGTATGTATTGTATTGAATTTTTAACTGACTATTTAAATATGTAATCAGGGGTCGATCCAGGTTTTAATTTTTGGGTCCCTTTTTTGTGAAAAACAAATTATTTTTGTGAAATTTGTATTTATTCTTGTGAAATATAAAATATTTTTGTGAAAAAGTAAAATAATGTATAAAATCTTCAGTTTTTACAACCACTTTATGTAATGTTTAATATCAAGTTAATAGAGTTTCATTGAGCCAAATTAAGGCATAAATTAAAATTAATACTGAAAATATGAAAACATTTAATAAGAGGATCATTTTTATAAAACAAAATCTTGTGAAGGGACTCATTTTATAAATTTGAATTTTGTGAAGGGTCCCTTTTTATGGATTTGAATTTTGTGAAGGGTCCCTTTTTATGAATTTGAATTTTGTGAAGGGTCCCTTTTTACTATGTGGAATTTTGTGAAGGGGCCGCAAAAGGGACCCAAATTTTGCCTGGATCGACCCCTGGTAATGATGTATTCTTTTACTTCAATGACTAAGTTTTCATATATTTTAATCTTTACCGTATGTTTCTCCTCGATTTATGGCAACAGAGTCAATTTTATTGAGTTTTCGATTATCTGAGGTCCCCTATGTCCACACTACCTCACATAAGCGAAACTACTGTAATACTCAAAATGCACCCTGCCTTTTCTGAAAACATTAAAATGCACCCTTAGTTATAATCATGCTAAAACAGATATTTTGCCTGAAAGTTATATACAAAGATTGCTTTTTACCACAGTATAGTATGTATTCTACGTTCTCAAAAGTTTAAAGAAATTACACAGAACTTTATTACATTTCTAAAAATTTTATAATTGATAAAAACATTAAAAAGGAATACTACTTAAATTATCATACTTAAAAATAATCCCCCCCCCCCTGTTTTGTTGCTGATAAATACAATTAAGCATTTTTGCATCTTTTTTCTTCAACTGTTTTTTTTTTTTTTTTTTAAGTTAAAAGTACCCTGCTCTTTTTCTTTCTAGAGTGAATATTACCAAATTTGGTAATTATTATTAATATATTTTTTTTAGATAAAAATAATGTTATATAGATTTATTTTAAAGATGCAAAAAAAAAAAAAAATCTCACAGCATTTTTTGAAGCTCCAAATTACAATAACATTTTTCAAACTTGTGTATTAAATTTACTTAGTTGTGAAATAACAATTTAAATTATAAGTAAATACTTAAAACTGATTTCTTTTTTCGCAATACAACTGTTGTTATCATTATGATTTACTTTTTTAAATATATAATAAATTAAAACTATTTTTATGCACATAACAAATACACTTTTTTAATAATTATATCACCATTATTATTTCTACCTTCACATAATATAATTTTAAAAACTTTATACTGCAATATAGAAAATGAATGAATATTATTTCATTTAACATTAATTAAAATATGGTTTTTTATGTTTAACTTTAAAAAAAATAATTTTTATTATCTTCAAATCCTCTTTATCATGAAAAACGGCAGTTTTTCGAGTGACGCAAGCGGAAGCCCAAACTGACGCTGCGAACTCATATATACGGCTAGTTCGACTTCAAAGAGATTTGTAAAAGCCGACACTTAATATCTCAGCAAATATGCCATATTTTGTTCTGATCTTTTCAAAATAGTCTTTTATCTTCGGTCTTAATCTATCCTGAAATTTTTACATTTCTACATGCAGTATGTTTTGAGATCTGAATCTCAATTTAAAGCCAAAATGGGAAAACGGTTGGAGTAATGGACTCAAATTCTGAAAAATATCTCTAAAACGGCTCGAAGGATTTTCATATAATTAATATATGTTGTTAATAGGATCTTTCTGAATCTAGTAACGTCTTCGTTTTTTTCAGGAAAACTCTTGTTTTTTATAAAAGTTATTTTAAAAATAGAACTATATTACTCCGCCAATTGCATGATTTTCTTCGGTTAAAAAGGACGTGATGCGGTTATTACTTCTTGCTTTCAAGGCTTCAGTTGCTCACGTTGGTTGGCTGACCAACGTAAATGCAGTCAATAAATTTTTGCTATGAAGAAAATATTTTTAATTTTAAAATTTCCCATTTCGTCAAAAAAGTATTTAGATAATATTTAAAATAAAAGAAATATTTTTTAGTTATAGATATTCTATTTCATCGTTATTCATACTAAATAAAAAAAATTTAAAGCGAAAAAATTTAAAGTACTCATGAATACGAATTTATACCATGGTCCTTGGTCTTTGAAGCGCATGCGTACTACATCCGGATGCGTAGATCATTCGCGCTTGCTGTAGACACTACGCTAATGTCGCTGCCAATTGTTTACACTGTATTAATCCGCAGTGTGTTGTTAATGTTGTTGCGATTGCTGTCATAAGCAATAGATTACTATATCAGGAATTGCTTTTTTTAAAAAAGGATTAAATCGTGGACTATTGGATGAATGCGAGTCTTCAAAAGCCATGTATTGAAAGGAAGCGTGAAGATTCGTCGGCAGACAGTTCTTCAGACTCATTTTGTGATTTTAATAATATGCCTCTGTCTGTTCAGCAAGAAAGCAATGCAAGAAATAAAAGCTTCATTGAAAATGTTTTAAGTAGAAAAAAAGATGAAATGAGACTTTTGAAAAGCTGCTTTTTTAAAAAAAGGATTAAATACTTTTGAAAAGCTGCTTTTTTAAAAAAAGGATTAAATCGTCGACTATTGGATAAAAATGCAAGCCCAAGTATGTTCGAAAATTACCCAAAACAGGGGTTAATACAGGTCGAGTTTACTACCTTTTATGGGTACCTTCACAAAAATCAACCTGGCAAAAAAGGTATTTTCACAAAAATCAATCTGGCAAAAAAGGTATCTTCACAAAAATCAATCTGGCAAAAAAGGTACCTTCACAAAAATCATTCAGCTAAAATTGGTACCTTCACAAAAATCTTAGTCATCCCAGCAAAATCTGTCATCTTAAATGAGCACATTTTCAAAGAACAGTAACTTATTTGTGCATTCCTGTTGATGCAATTCACAAAGCAAGAAACATACACAATGTTGGTTTTAATCTACACACAAGTGTTTTCTACGGGTGAGAAATGGTGTAGCATAAGTAAACAAAACGATCCTCGCATGTATCTGTACAGACGACACGCTTTGGAGTTGTGGCCATAATGTACTGTTTGCTGATTCGTCAGGTGGTTTGACGCTTTGATGACTGTATGGTCATGTGTGTATCCTCCCTTGTACAATTCATGTGTAGTGCAGTGATAATAGCACAAATAAAAACAACTCGTACTTACATTCTCTCTACTGAACTGTTTACTTCAGAGAGAAATGGGTTTTGATTCCTGTTCTGCTATAAGCCTCACACCAACTGTTAATCGTTATTTTTATTATTTTACTTAGTTTAAACTTGCAGAGATACCTGCGTCCCTTTAGTGGTGAACTTGGTGTTACTAATTTAATAGAAGAAAGACTGATGGAAGAATCGAACAATCTAAATAGCTTCGAAAAATTCTCGTCATCTTTAATAGATGAGATGGCAATCAAGCAAAATTTGATATGTGATGCAAAATCCGATAGTTTCTTTTGTTTTAAAACAAACAGTGAAGAAAAAAGTACTAGTCAGCTAGTTTGCTTTGTTTTCTAATTAGAGGGATTTCAACAACTTTCCATGGGAAAATGTGGTCTTTTAGACCGATACCCGGCATAAAACGAATGTTGCTATGTTTTGTCTGGAGTTGGAAAACTTAACCCCAATGATAAAGAAAGGTACATTTTTCTCAGCTTTGACCAAAATCACGTAATTTACTCCCGATTTAGTATATCGAGATTGATACTTTTTAATAGTAACCTTTTTGCATCGGAACTTTGTTTTTCTTTTTGTGCCGAAAGCTCATGTGTGTTTATCGTAATGCGTCTCAGCTGAATGATTTTTTTTAACGTGTTTTTAAGATTTAAAAATTAGTTTTTCAAGTGTATTTTATTATTATTTTTAAATAAATGGAATTAGTATTTAGGGAAAAAATAGTGCGTGTTAGTAATTGATGCAGTACAGATTTTCATGCATTTTCTGATTCATGCGCTACAAATTAGGGGTATCCAGTGATTTTTTTTTTTTTTTTTTTTAATATCGGGATCCTGACTGCTGCAGTACAGATTTTTATACATCTTCTGATTCATGCGCTACAAATTAGGGGTATCCAGTGATGTTTTTTTGGTTTTAATATCGGGATACTGACCACTGCAGCACAAAATTTCATGCAAGCCTGTAATTTTAAAAAATTGTAGAAAATATTCGAGTTATATATTTAACATCATTATTTCCACTGAATATTATGTGCTTGTCATTATCAACAGCCCAGTGGCAGAAACACGGCGACATAGTCGCGGACACAGAAAAACGGCTTGTGGACAGTTTTTGTCCGCACTGATAAAAAAATTTGTCTGCAACTTTCGAATAACAATTCACTTAAAAAAAAAATTCTGTATCAAAACTACAACTAATACTTTTATTATTTATAATTATTTATATTGTGTTGTGTCAAACATTGCTATAAAATATATAATTGAATGAGATGAATTGAATGAATACACACAATTGTTTATACTATATTGTTCTGCAGTAAAATTGTATTCGTGTATTGTTGCACGAGATCCCTACTGATGTTAAGCCCCCCCCCCTCCAATCAGCTTTCAGGCTTTTTGAGTGTAAGCCATTTTCTCCCCTGATTACACACAAATTTTGCAGACAGATTATGAAATTTTAAAAGCCTGTTGCAGACAGCTACAAAACGTTCTGCCACTGGGATCAACAGTGAATTTTATGTGCTAAAGATTGAAAGCCGTTCGAAATTTTTTTTGTGGTGAAGTAACTCAAATTTCTATTACTGTTTTATATGTTTGTTTTATTAATCTTAAAAATATGCTTAATTAATTTCAGTGAATTTCAAAACAAGCACCTGAGTGAAAAAATAATTTATTTTCTTAAAATGTATTTTTTAAGTTTTGTAATGATTCAGAGTATCGATTCATCCAGTGAGCTGTACATCGGCAACAGCAGTATGTGCCTAATAGTAAAGCTGTTCCACATTTCTTTTTTAATTCATCATTTGCCAATTTGTTTCAAGGTTGCCATGGGTACAGTAACAACATATGAGAGAATGAACCCATAGACCTATTATAAGAGTGGACGGGACAATGGCAGCCTTTTTTAGTGGCAAAGATAACTCATAAAAAAGGTCATGTGACTTTTGATCTACAGAACGCCAAACTGGCCAATATTGAAATTTACTCGCCATGCTCTAAACTCTGCTTTTTATTAAGCAGGCGATATTTTTCCGTTTTCTTTGAAAATTATTTTTAAAATTTTTATTTCTCTTTAAAAGTTATATTGTTTTGAATGTAAAAAGAATTTTATACCAAGAAATTGTAATTAGATATTAAAAGCCCTAGAAATTATGTAAAACAAGGATTTTCACAGGTAAGATTCTTTTTAATATTTTATTATTTCGTTATTTTTAAGTAATTATTTTTATAAAATGTTTATAATTGCTATACTTAATTCTCTAAATTGAATTAGTTTGAATATATTATACTTTATATCATTTCAAAAATGTCAATGATTATTTATGAGCAGTGATAGAAATTGGAAAGGAAAGGGAAGGCGTCATATGATGCCTGCTGTAAATATTTTAGGCGTCAAATTGAAATTTCTAGTTGCAATTTCTGAAATTCGCTTTTAACATGACTAATAGAGTGATTATGAGTAAAACAATATTCTCTGAACTACACGTCAAAATTTCTGGAACACAGTTTAATATAGTGCTGCACCGAGTAGCACTTTGGCCGAGTAGCCGAGTACCGACTACTCGGCCGAGTACCGAGTAGTTGTAAGAAATTATAATTGAAATTTACGTATATATGAAGAATTTTGCACATCTTGAAATTTTAAAAAGGCTTTTTGAACACAAAATTAAGTTAAATGGCAAACAGCATGTTTACATGAAATGTTTCAGAACTTTTGTAGTGTATATACACAATTAGGTTCATTGTTATATTTGATACTTCCAGCTTAGTAGATTATTAAAACCATAATAACTGATAACTTCATTCTTAATTATATAGTCTTTCTCAGATGCGAATCATTCTCGGATAATTCTTAGAGAATATAAAAGTTCTTTATAGGCTTAATAATTTAAGATGCATGAAATTTACATATGAAATAAGAACATTAAAATAAATATTTTATCATCATTTCAAACATGATAGACTTCATTAATCTTCAAATTCTAGAAGAGTAAAAAGGTAGGTGGTTTCGGGCCATAATTTGCAGAACAACAAATTTGATAATATATTTTTAATAACATTTTAGTGTATTTACCTTTTTCATAATTATTTTTTAAATTAAAAATCAATATTTTTTTTACAGTTTTAAAAGTGTCTTACTTTTATTTTCACAAATACGTAACTAAAGTTTTATCTACTATAGTAGTATTATATAAGGGGTTCTTTTTTCTAAAATATTTTATTTTTGTCTGTTTTATAAATACAATTTTATGTACAAAGTTTTTGTAAAAAAAAAAAAAAAAATGCATATTACACACATACAAGATGGTTATACTTAAAGTCTTGTAACTAAAATGGATAAGCTCAAATCATGAATCGTCTCTATATCGAGTTTAGTGGCAATCTACTTGCCTGTTTTAACTGCAGAAAGCTGTTTGCAGCAAAAGTTTAATAACTATGTTTATATTTTCATATTTTTTAAGTTTAGTTATTAAAAAACAACTCTTATGAATACATTTCTTTCAATAATACATAAAAACAATGAAATTCTTACAACTACTCGGTATTGGCCGAATACTTAGTCCATATTTGACCGAGTACACACATACAAGATGGTTATACTTAAAGTCTTGTAACTAAAATGGATAAGCTCAAATCATGAATCGTCTCTATATCGAGTTTAGTGGCAATCTACTTGCCTGTTTTAACTGCAGAAAGCTGTTTGCAGCAAAAGTTTAATAACTATGTTTATATTTTCATATTTTTTAAGTTTAGTTATTAAAAAACAACTCTTATGAATACATTTCTTTCAATAATACATAAAAATAATGAAATTCTTACAACTACTCGGTATTGGCCGAATACTTAGTCCATATTTGACCGAGTACCGAGTATATAATGAGTACTCGGTACAGCTCTAGTTTAATATATTATATGTATTTTTTAGAGCTGTACCGAGTACTTGGTATATACTCAGCACTCGGCTTACTTGGCCAAATTTAGGCTATGTATTCAGCCAATACTGAGTAGTTGTGGAAATTTCACTATTTTTATGCATTATTGATAGAAATGTGTTAATGAGAGATATTTATTTTACAACTGAACTAAAAAAATATGAAAATATAAATACAGAGTCTTTATAATTAAAATTTTTGCTATAACAGCTTTCTGCAGTTAAAATGGGCTGTTACCAAACTTAGTATAGAGATGATTCATGATCTGAGCTTTTAATTATAACTATCATGTAATATCAATATGCATTATTTTATAAATGCTTAGTACATGAAATTGTATCTATAAATCAGACAAAAATAAAATATTTTAGGAAAAAAATAACCTCTTTGTAATATTAACACAAAATTTTCGTTATACATTTGTGCAAATAAAACTAACACACTTTCAAATTGGTAAGAAAAGATTGATTTTGAATTTTATACTATAAAATAACATAAAAAACTATCACCTATTCGGATACAGTCTACCGTTGAGCAAAAGTTGCGTTTATTTAGTATTTTAAGAACAAAAAAATAATAAAAAAGAGTAGGGAGGGGGCATTTAACCAAATAAAGGCTTTTATGGCATTTTACGTTATATATAAAAAAGGGTAAATACACTAAAACGTTATTTAAAACTTATTTTCATTAACAAATCTGTTGTTCCCAAAACCACCTGTCATTTTACATTTCTATGATCTGAAGATTAAGAAGCCTATCATGTTTGAAATTATAAAATATTTTAATGTTACCCTTTCATATGTGAATTTCATGTATCTTAAATTAAGCCTTAGTGACTAGTAACTTTTATATTCTCTAAGAATTATCTGAGTATGATAATTTCGCATCTAAAAAAGATGTTAAGAGTAAAGTTATCAGTTATGGTTTTAGTAATCCACTATGCTGAAAGTATGAAAATATAGCAATGAACCTAATTATGTATGTACACTACAAAAGTTCTGCATGAAAGCATGCTGTTTACCATTTAACTAAATTTTATGTTCAAAAGCCTTTTTCTTTAATTTTAAGATGTGCAAATTTCTTCATATATGCATCAATTATTATTTCTTACAACTACTCGGTACTCGGCCGAGTAGTAAAAGGCTGAGTACTCGGTATTCGGCTACTCGGCCAAAGTGCTACTTGGTGCAGCACTAGTATTTTTCTTACACATTACATCAGTATGTGCACACAGATAAATGTGTTGGTTCCATAGGTTATTTGTATGCATGTGTGGCGAGAGTGTTGCAAATTGCAGTTTTAAAAATTGATAAGATTAAAAGGGATTAAAGGAAACTTTTTCTTTTTTATCTCTGTAAGGGGGTCGGGGGTGAAATATGCTGGAAATGCCCAGGTGTCTAAACGACATAGTCCCTGTGCGGTAGGGGGGAAAATATGATATGGACTTGGACCTTTCAAAGTTAAACAAAAATAAGTCTTTAAAAAAAAAGCTAGGCATTAAATTTGACGACTGGAAATAATTTTATAGTCGTCAAATGCAATAATTTAGTCATATTTGACAACTAATGACTGCTAATTTCGGACACTGTTTATGAGAGTTAAAGCGAGTATAGACAAAATGAAGTTATAAACGCTTTTGAACTTTTTGGAGAGTGTTAATAACAAGGTAAAAATAAATTTCAGCAGCTGTTTCATTTTACGCAAGTTTTTCTTGCTGTATCTTTTAATAATAATAATATTTATGTTCAGAACAAAAAATCGCCAATAACGCAATAAATGCCAAAAAAGGTAACCTTTTTCAACAGTAACATGGTTTCATCTTTGCACCTTTTCTTATATTCCTTTAATAATAGAATGCTCTGTCCACTCTTATAATAGGTCTATGAATGAACTACCAAAAAAAAAAGTTGATAGGCCTATTACAACCGGTGCTATGTTCAGCTAAAGTCAAATTATGCCGATAAGGGGTCCCACTACCCCACCTTACCCTAAGTAATTTTTTTTTTTTTTTTAAGCAACAATATTTTTGTTTGAACAAAAAAAAAAAAAAAAAAATAATGACTATAAAAATCAAGAAAAAATTCTAAGCATAAAAAAAGTCAGTTATATCTATATTTGTCAATTATAATAAAACTGTAAATTTATATATAATTATATATATTGCATTAAATATTTTTATACTTCATTTTATGATTTGGATTTGTGGGGTAAATTTTAATTTGCAGATATAAACTTTATATTTTTACTGCATTTATTACCTACTCTTAATTTGCCTGAAAAAAAATAAAATATATTTATTTACAGATATTCATTCTGGGAGTGTACTGCATTAATTTTTTTTTTTTTTTCTTTTATTAAAAATGACTTCATCAAATATCAATTCAAGATAATGTGCAACTTTTTATGTTGATTTATAATATTAAGAGAAAAATCCTTCATATGAAATTTACATTGAAATCTATGTGAAAAATTGTGGGAGAAATGTTTCTACATTTCTAGTGTTTGCTTGTAAATATTTATCTATTATTACTCGTCACAGTTATAAAAGTAATAAACTGATCTGTCAAAGAGAATCTGTCAAAGTTCAATACATGCATCTTCATATACACTGATTTTCAAAAGATTACATTGATTAAATTGTTATTTAGTATTTTGAATAAAATATGTATTTATTATATACAATTGTTATAAAAAAGCTGCCAATTGTTACAAAAAAGCAGTGAAATCTCTCTTCAGTTATGATATCTCTTTCTGTTTTCTATTTCAAAAGCAAATTATTCTCACTTTTGCAATTGCATAGAAAATCTTGTGAAAAATTGTATGAGAAAAATTTCCAGATATTAAATATTATTTTTGTTTTGTAAATATCTGTATTGATTATTTGTCACTGTTATATTAAGCACTGAAAGATTGAACTGATCAAATATCTGCCAAATTTAGTGTGCCTCTTAATTTATTAGCTTTCCAAAAATACTTTATAACATCACATTTAGTTTTATAAGTAGAATGTGTAATATTTGTAAATATTCATAGATTATTAAATAAATAAGTAAAAAAAATTCTCTCTTGTAAAATTGCATATTGCATTTAAAATTTTGTGAAAATCTGCATGATAAAATTTACCAAATATTGAATTTTTGTTTTATTATTATCAGTATTAATTATTTGTCACTCTTACAAAAGCAGTAAATTGATCACATATCTGCCAAATTGAATGTGCATCTTCATGTATGTTGC
Organism: Salticus scenicus; assembly: GCA_963930645.1. Taxonomy (NCBI): domain Eukaryota; kingdom Metazoa; phylum Arthropoda; class Arachnida; order Araneae; family Salticidae; genus Salticus; species Salticus scenicus. The sequence goes on from OZ005655.1 coordinate 62,503,298, forward strand.
TTTTTAAAAATATTTTATTATACACTAGCAGGCTACGCCCGCTTTGCTGGTCACTATTTTTAAATGAATCCCTATAATTAATGAATTCTCAAAATTGCATTAATTTTTATCATGTGATAAAAAAAGAGAAAAAAAAATTCTAATCAAGAAAAATGTCACATCGGGTCCCCACTGCCTTCGGCAGCGTGGACCCGTGCACAATGCATGCAAACGAATGCATATATATGAGCGCTGCGCTCGTGTATTCCTTCACCACCCTTATGATTTCTCAAAATTCCATGTTATTTCTCATAAACTTTCATTCTTAAGAAAAGGAATTAATAAAACAATCAATGCGGAAAACGATGGATGCGTGAACGATAGATTGGGGTTTCACTGTATGTATATATATCGTAAAAGTGCCTTTACTCTATTTAATTCCCCCCCCCCCTTTCTGCTTTTCACATTTTGTTTGTTCTTAAAATACCAGATAAACAGCGATAGGCTGTATCCGAATAAGTGATAGTTTAACATTATTTATTCACCTTTGTATACCTATATAAACATTGACTTGTATTATATAACATCGGACACTGGTTATATGAAAATGGAAACCGTAAGCTTCCTAAAATAGCATGAAATCACCTTCAGGCATCATTTTTTATTCCTAACTTTTGATCAGATTTTAAAAAATCTATTTTGTCATAATAAACATTTTATTTATGATTTACAAAATGCTAGTTTTTATCATCTTAAAAAAAATCTTACATTGTTAGTTACATGGTATTTGACTTATTTCAAAAATCAGTTTGCCAGCAGATAATTAAAAACTTTTTTCTACTGTTTGTTCTGTTTTAAGTAAGTTTTTATTTTTTGATTAATTTATTATTATTATTATTTTAAGTATAAATGCATAAAATTGTATTTATAAAATAGACAAAAATAAAATATTTTAGAAGAAAGAACCCTTATATAATAAATACTAAAATAGTAGATAAAACATTAGTTTCATATTTGTGCAAATAAAAGTAAGACGCTTTTAAAACTGTAAGAAAAGATTGATTTTTAATTTAAAAAATAATTATGAAAAATATAAATACCCTGAAATATTATTAAAAATATATTTTAATAATCAAATTTGTTGTTTTGCAAATTATGGCCCAAAACACCTATTTTTTTTACTCTTCTAGAATTTGAAGATTAATGAAGTCTATCATGTTTGAAATGATAAAATATTTATTTTAATATTCTCATTTCATAGGTACATCTTAAATATGCCTGAGTATATAGGAACTTATATTCTCTAAGAATTATCTAAGAATGATTTGCATCTGAGAAAGACTATATAATAAAGAATGAAATTATCAATTATTATGGTTTTAATAATCCACTAAGCTGGACGTATCAAATGTAACATTGAACCTAATTGTGTATACTATACACTACAAAAGTTCTGGAACATTTCCTGAAAACATGCTGTTTGCCATTTAACTTAATTTTGTGTTCAAAAGGCCTATTTTCAATTTCAACATGTGAAAAATTCTTCATATATACATCAATTATTCTTTCTTCGGTACTCAGTCGAGTAGTAAAAGGCCGAGTACTCGGTACTCGGCCAAAGTGCTACTCGGTGCAGCACTAATTGTGAATATTCTAAAACTAAACAGAATTAAAAAAAAAAAAAAAAAGAGGTAATTATCATAACGAATTTCTTTTTAGAATAATGTGAGGTTTGGCTGCTAGTAGCAGCAAAATTATTGAAACACACATTCATATTTTTCTTTTTCTTTAGTTTGATCGCTAATTTTTATCATGAACTTAATTTTTTTATAAACAGTATAAGACTAAGATCATGACTCGATAAATATTTACTTAACAAAATTGTATTAGGTGTACATCTTTTAAATAGAAATTATTGCTAGCGCATCAATAATTTTGCTGCCGACTGTACAAGGTAATTAATAAGGTATGGCTCAGACCATGAAAGGGTTCATTTCATCAAAATTCTTTTGATTTTTACTTTTTTCGATTTCTTCTATTTTTAAGCACAGTTTGCGAACACGAAATCATATTTTTTAATAGTTGGTGGTATTGGATAATGGATGTAATCCTCTATTCAAAAAAATTAATCTGGAAGTTTGAGATTTTATTATTATTATTGTTGTTGTTATTATTTAACTTTAAATGTAACACCTTTATGAGATTTTTCAAGTACAATTCAATTTTGGATATTTTAAGCAAATAAAGAAATATTGAGTTATTTCAACTAAACCTCCAATTACAAGATATGATGTGATTCATTTTATCTATTTGATTTCCTTAAATTTTAATCAAAATATTGCTGTTTATATTTAGGCAATTAATTGTATTTCCTGTTGCTTGCATAAAAAAACATTTTTTTTCCACATTAGAAATTAGTTTTAAAAAGTTATTTTAAAAAATATGTTTTTATATAAGATTTTTCTCTAAAATTTCAACAATGCCAATTTTGTAATTAAAGCAATTTTTTTTTTTTTTATTATTATATTATTATTGAATTTTTAACGAAGATTATGACAATGTCGTAACTTTCTGAGTCACTCTCAGAATCAGAGACCATAAATAAGGTGACTTAAGAGAATTGCTGCCTGAGTTTGAAAAACATCGTCGTATCATCATTTACCAAATGAATATTTTGAAAAATAGATACACATGCTCAGCAGTATAGTAGTGCATTAATTTATCAATATATTCTTTTTTTGTTATGTTGCCAAATGCTTTATAATTATGTTCTTACAAACTTATTGAATAGACATTTAAAATTCTGATTAGCAACCATAGATCTCTTGTATTATAATAAATAACCTATTTCTCATTCAAGTTGCTCAAAACATATATATCTGGTAACTTTCAAAATGATGACTTTAATCAGAAACTTTTGTTTTTCACACTGTATATAGCATTACTATGACTAATAAAAGAAAATTTAAATATATCATGCAAAAGATTTACTAAAAAAATTGTTTTTTTGGTTGGAAAATTTTCCAGAAAAACATGGTAGAAAATTTTCCAAAAAAGAAAATTTTCCAACCCACATCACTACATATAAAAAAGTTTTTTTTTCTATCTTATAATTATTTTTAAAATTATGTTAAATGCTGAAATTTCAATGAAATTTTTAGCAATATTAAAAGAAAAAAAAAAAAAAAACTGGAGTGACTCCACTTGAAATTTTAATATATTAAATTTCAATGCATATAAATGCAAATTTTCATACCTTTATGGCAGTAATTTAAAAGAGATATATACTGTCCATCATATCTTTAATTAAAAATTGAATTGCATTATGTAATTCATATTAAAATTTAGTTCAACAAGTCATGCAATACCTCTAAGTTTTAATCGTACAACATTAAAACATGCTATTGACTATAACCCAAAATGAAAGAACATAATGCATTATTTAATAGCACAGTAATTTCATTCATTGAGGTAAAATACTTATGGTATCTTTTAATTATCAATCAGTATATAATTTAATAGAACTTTTTTTTTTTTTATTAATAAGACTTTATAAAATTTTTATAACTTAAAAGGCAATAAGTGGTTCACCTTAGAATATACAAATTCCTATATTTGAATTTTTGTGTTTTGTAAAGATAATAAATATCTGTTTTTTATACTTAAATAGAAATCATTAGCACTCATAAGAAACAGATAATACACTTCTAAGAATTATTTTTAACCATGGGAGGCATATAAACTAAGCACTTTTTTATTAGTTTTTTATTTCTATAAATATGATTACTTCATTGTTAAAATATACCAAAAAGTGTCAAATTTAACGTTTTTGATGTGGCAGTTTAAACTGTGGTTTAAACCGTCAAAAACCTGCCAACCCTGATATTATTTATTAAATTTAGTTTATTCCAGTTACTGCACTTCTGTCAAGCACTCTTTCAGTGCTCAAAATGAAATTGAAAATAAATTTTAAAACAGATTATCGTTAGCAAGCACATTTTTTAAAAACCATTTTCATATTCAGAAAATTCAAAATCGTTAAATTAGTACCCATTTTTCAAAAATTGATTTTTTAAATTTTTAGTATTTCATTTTGTGGTTAAAAAAAGCAATTTGTGTGAAAATTCGCATTTTTGAACTAAAAAAATATATACATTTTTTAAAAAACCAATATCTTCGAAAATGAGTACCAATTTAATGGTTGTGAATTTTCTGAAAGTGGAAACGGAATTTAAAAAATACATTTGGTACTGAGTAATTATGAAAATAAATCTTCCCATAACATAGGCCATAGCTGTTGCCAAGATTAGGTATTGTCCTCTCTTAAGAATAACTTCTTCACATCCCACATCATTATCACTTAAATTAGCATTAAACAATTTGTTTTTAATTAGTTAATAGATTGTGAATAGCTCCGAAGTCATGATATTGATATCAAAGTTCACATACTCATCAAAATTTATATTTAGAATGGTTATAAGAATGACCGGTCAAGAAATTTTGTAAGTATTAGAAAAGTGAAAAGACATAACTAATATTGTGTAACTTATAAACAAAGATATTTTTATGAATAGGAATGAATCAGGACTTCACTAAAAGCACGCATAAATTTAAAAGATGTATAAATTGGATTTTTTTGTATATATAATGGAAATTTTGTGATTACGATAACTCTCGACATAATACTCAAAATTGAATTGAACCAAAGTTTTACAGCTAACTTATCTTACAAATATCTTTGATGAGTTCGTTAACTAAGTTGCTCTGCTGTTTGTTTTCAAGTGGCAGCTACATGAAAATTTCAAATCTACATTGAAAAAGCTTAGTTAAGACTATAATTTGCTTGAATTAACTTTTGAAATACTGAATCAGTTCAAGTTGGACATTGAACTTATCACACAAATATCTTGGATGAATTTTGTTCCAACATTGTTTCCAAGTTGCAGCCACTTGAAACGGCTAAGCTTTACTATAAGGCACCCATTGCTTATTGCCGTTCCCGATGTTTTGATCGCGTGATATGACGGTGATTCGAGACCCAAATCAGAGTATCGATACTTTTTTCTGTTGTATCGAAACGTAACATTTACTGATTCATGCATCGCTAATTAGGGGTATCCAGTGATGTTTTTTTTTGGTTTTAATGCTCGCGAAGCGAACAAACAGCAGAAAACATAGTGACCGCGGCGCCATGAATTTTCATGCTTTTACTGATTCATGCTCCACGAGTTAGGGGCGTCCAGTGATGTTTTTTTTGGTTTTAATGCTCGCGAAGCGAGCAAACAGCAGAAAACATAGTGACCGCGGCTCCATGAATTTTCATGCTTTTACTGATTCATGCTCCACGAGTTAGGGGCGTCCAGTGATGTTTTTTTTTTTTGGTTTAATGCTCGCGAAGCGAGCAAACAGCAGAAAACATAGTAACCGCGGCTCTATGAATTTTCATGCTTTTACTGATTCATGCTCCACGAGTTAGGGGCGTCCAGTGATGTTTTTTTTGGTTTTAATGCTCGCGAAGCGAGCAAACAGCAGAAAACATAGTGACCGCGGCTCCATGAATTTTCATGCTTTTACTGATTCATGCTCCACGAATTAAGGGCGTCCAGTGATGTTTTTTTCGGTTTTAATGCTCGCGAAGCGAGCAAACAGCAGAAAACATAGTGAAACATAAAGAAAATGTTTCATAATGAAAAGTATTGTTTCATGACCTTTTGATTCGATTCACGACGTTGCGAAACGATTCGCAGTACCGACTCACAAACCGAATCAAAACACCATCATACCACGTGATCAAAACATCGGCAACGGCAATAAGCAATGGGTGCCCTATAGTAAAGCTGTTCCGAAATCAGGCTGGTATATGAAAATGTGCCACCACAATAACTTTTAGAATACTAAACTGGTTCAAATCAAAGTTGGGAAGTGAACTTACAATTAAAATATCTTGGATAAGTTTGCTAGGCAACTTGCTCCACCATTTTGTTTCCAAGTGGCGGCCACTTAAATTTTTTTTTATTACAATAACTTTTCTAATACTGAATCAGTTCGAATCATATTTGCACAGTTGACATATCATTCAAGTATCTTTGATAAGTTCACTGGGCATTTCAGTCACTCTGTCCTTTTGTTTCTAAATGGTGACCACTTGAAAATTATCACAATAACTTTTGAACCGATTTGCTTAAAACACCATATATACATAGCCCTCAATAAATCCACGAAATTGATTAATAAAATGTAGCTGCCATTTTGAAAAAAATGGTGGCGACTTCATAAGAAAAGATAAATCAACCTAACCTTCCTATGAGCCGGAAGGACTTGTTTTAATTTTTTGATCAATAACCTCTAAAAAGTAATGATATCAGTACAAAAACCCTTAACGGGTTAAAAGTTTGTGACGCAGCTACTTCATCGCTATAAGAATTTGAAGTATGGGTCTTAAAAATAATGATATCAAATTTTAAGTGACGCTTTACGTTAAAATATACATAGATTTTCTTATTTGATCATTTGCTTTTTTCTTTTATTTATATTTACAATGCAAACATAATATTTTTAACTTCAAGATAAGACAAATATATAAAATATACTCACTGATGATTTTCATTTGCACTTCAATTTCAAAATAACAGTTTCAAAAGGAATGATATAAAAATTCCAGTGACACCTCGGTGTCATTTTAAACGATTTGTCTTTAGATTCCATTAAAATTACCTTTGCTTTGTCTAATAAAGTATATTTACAGATTGAAACAGTGCTTTTATTTTTCAAATATACTGTCAAATAATCACACTTTCACTCAGTTTGCATTATAAATTGAAATTATTTATTTCAATAAATTGATTTGTCTTTTGCGTCACGCTATCCAAAACTGCAAGTAAAATTTATGTAAATGTTACTTTGTATCATAGTATCCAACTAAGTGAAAATTTGGGCAAAGAGATAGTGTGATGCAAAGAAAACATTTGTACAAATTTCACTTGCAGTTTTGGATAGCGTGACGCAAAAGACAAATCAATTTATTGAAATAAATAATTTCAATTTATAATGCAAACTCAGTGAAAGTGTGATTATTTGACAGTATATTTGAAAATTAAAAGCACTGTTTCAATCTGTAAATATACTTTATTAGACAAAGCAAAGGTAATTTTAATGGAATCTAAAGACAAATCGTTTAAAATGACACCGAGGTGTCACTGGAATTTTTATATCATTCCTTTTGAAACTGTTATTTTGAAATTGAAGTGCAAATGAAAATCATCAGTGAGTATATTTTATATATTTGTCTTATCTTGAAGTTAAAAATATTATGTTTGCATTGTAAATATAAATAAAAGAAAAAAGCAAATGATCAAATAAGAAAATCTATGTATATTTTAACGTAAAGCGTCACTTAAAATTTGATATCATTATTTTTAAGACCCATACTTCAAATTCTTATAGCGATGAAGTAGCTGCGTCACAAACTTTTAACCCGTTAAGGGTTTTTGTACTGATAAATTATACAAGTTAATTGTACATATGTTCTGGGATTTCTTTGAAATGGCTCTCACGATTTTAACAGAAAATTATGGTTAATGTTTAGTTGACTTCACATCATCTCATCTTTAAAAAAAAAAAAAAAAAAAAAAAGAAGCATTTGCTGATAACTTGTGCTCAGCCCGAAGCAAAATAATGGTGGAAACTTGTTTTTTTTTTTTTTTTTCTTTCTTTCCTTCTTGGAAACTACCTAAATGATTTTAATAAAAATTTAGGCTTAGGGTTATAGTCGACATACTGAAAGCAAATGCAAAATAAAATGGCCCTTTTTTATTTACCTTCATTATGTATTTCAGAATTCTCACTGAATATCAGCCGTTTGATAAAGCAACGAGACATCAAGCTTTCGCCTTTTTTATCAAGCCAATGTTCTCCATTATATGATTTTATGAATTCAGACGCACGTTCGGACACAACTTTTATGATGCAACAATTAGTAACCCGTCTGGATTGCTCTTTATTGACATTTGGTAAAGTTTCTGAAGGTTTTTGCACTTCTGGTCGGTGACGGAAATGAAAACAAACAAAACCTCCTGTTTCAATGAAAGATGAGAAAAAGTTTCGTAAATCACAAGCATGGAAATTTTTAGGTATATTGTTGATTATCATGTATACACCATCATTTTCATTTTTCTCAGTTGCATCCATTGTAGAAGTCATTTAAATTTGATTTCAAATGCAATATGAAATCATTATATAAATATGTTTTTTAAGTTTATATTGATTTCACATACTCTTTTAATCCGTGATTTCACAAAACAACAAAAACATAAACTTGACTATTGCCAACATCGAAAATGAAAGTGCTAAATAGAAAAGTTGGTTAATTGGTTAAGTAGAATTTGCAGTGCTAAATAAAGGGGTGATCATGAAAAAACAGGTTTGGTATCAGAGTTATTATTGATAATTTTTTAGTTTAATATTTTTTCAAAAACTTTTTGATAGATAACATGAATAGAAATAGAAATAAGACTATATCTTTTTTTCCCCATCAGTCAACCAATGATTCTTTAAAACGCGTAACTTTAACAATATTCGTTGGCAACACAAAATATTGTAAACAACGTCTGCTCATAACTTGTTATTTTCACCGTAGAATTTTGTCGAAATGGATTTTTGCTGAGTGCTGGGTATGTAAAACAAGTCTGCATACCTATATATATATACATTTAATATATACTTTTATATTAAAAGACATTTTTGAGGATTAATACAGTACATGCTAGTATTTATTTCAGTTTTATGAAAATTATAAATAGCTTGATTATTCATGGCATAGAAGAATATACTTTTTTTATTTAATGGGGCGGGAGATCATAAAGTGTTTACTTTTATCAAATTGAAAAAATACTTAATGGAACAATTTATTTATTCTTTGTAAAACGATTCAAAATAAATAATCTATATTATTGTATTCTTATCGCTTTAAAATATTTATACACTTTTATGGTATTATTTCACCATTTACGGATATATAATAAATAACTTTTAAAAATTAATGTTCAATAGGTATCATGCTACATTCGACATTTGAGTAAAATATTTTAATTTATGCTGCAATTGCAGACAGAGCATTAATTGACTCTATTTTATGATTCGAGTAAGGTATTTAAGCATTATAGTAGGAAGTTGGTTACTATTTTTAAAAATAATTTGACATTATTATTGTTGTTTTTTAACAATTACTTATTTTGTTCACAAATGCCTAGAGGTCTATATTTAACACAGTATACTTAAAAACTTCTATTCAACCCCTTACTTCTTGCTTCCGCCAAAATCATGGCGTGAAATTTCGTTCTCTGTTTCATACAGGGGTTATTGTGTGTACGATCTTTTCCTGATTTCCTGAATTTTAGCTTAATATGTTTTTTCTTTCAATTATTTTTTGTGACTGTTAAGAGAGAACTTTTACAAAACGGAATATCTTATATATTTAACTAGCATCTATTAATTTATAAAAACTTAACATGTATTTTATCGGATAAAATCGTAAAAAATTAAATCCCATCTTTACAATTACCTTCATTTGCTTTTCATATAATTTCAGGAGTCTTAAAATAGCGTCACAATCAGCTGTGTTCGAAATTGAAGTTTAAAAAAAATAACATAGTATATCCACATCCCATCCCCCCCCCCCCCCACACCTTATTTTACATATTTGATGCTAGTACCAAGCTAATAGATTTTCTATATAATATAATTGATTTATTTTAAAATAAATAAATTATAACTTCCATGTATAGAGATAATTCTGCTCGTAAAATTTAAGGCTCTCAGTTCAGACAAAAAGATATATTTAATGATTTTGATAATTTATTCAAAATAGCTTGTTACTAATGCTAACAAATTTTCTTTAACTTACAGCGATATACTTTTATTTAAAATCAAAATGCAACATACATACATTATAGTATATGTATGTATGCTACATATATGCATAATGTATAAAAAATAAAATACACTATGTATTATTATTTTGATGAAATAATAAATTATATATATATATGTATATAGACACTTTTCTGATAGTTTTCCTGTTACACTGATGCGATTTTTAAGGGGTTACTACAAGGAGTGGGTTAAATTTATATTATAAATGAAAAATGATTTTAATATTTAGAAATCATCATCATCCTTTTTTAGCACGATAGATCGTACCAGACAGCAACTCTACCAGACAGCAACTTTGCGTTGTCGCCATTTTTTGTAATGCACATTGAATGAATTGATATCCGATAGTTGATTCAAAAAATATTAAGTAAAAACCCCATTTGAACTTAAAAGATACTAACAAATCTGGAGTGACTCCACTCGACTTTCCGAACATTGAGTAATTAACAGTTTTGTAGATAAAGTAAAGAAAGAGGAGTTGTTAAACAAACAAAAGAGAGAAAACCATAATAGAGTGTTTGAGTATTTTTCTCCATCTATTACACGATGTTTTATATAACGCTACTGAACTTTGAGCCCATAGATCATAATGATAAAGAATTTTTCGTCGTGTCCCTGTAAAAACCTATAAATGCTAAATTCACCAAAATGCTTATAGTTAGTGCAACAGTGATTTATAATACTCATATAAAGTTTCAGCTCAATTCAATAAGGCGTTTAGATGCTATCGTACTTTTAAAAATTTAGTCTCATAGGCCATAATGATAAAGAATTTTTCTTTGTGTCCCTGTAAAAAAACTGTAAGTGCTAGATTCACCAAAGTCTATACAGTTAGTTCAACTGTGATCTATAACATGTGTACAATTTTTTTGCTCAGATTAATAAGGCGTTTAGGCGCTATCACACTTTTAAAAATTTGGCCCCATAGGCATAATGATAAAGAATTTTTCTTTGTGTCCCTGTAAAAAAACTATAAGTGCTAGATTCTCCAAAATCTATACAGATTGAGTATTTGTGACCTATAATATGTGTATAAATTTTTTGCTCAATTGAATAAGGCGTTTAGATGCTATCGCACTTTTAAGATTGTGCTCCCATAGGCCATAATGATAAAGAATTTTTCTTTGTGTCCCTGTAAAAAAACTATAAGTGCTAGATTCACCAAAATCTATAGGGTTCGTACTATGGTGACTTACAATATGCGTACCAACTTTCAGGTTAATTGAACAAAGCGTTTAGACGCTAACGTGTTCACTCACAGACATACACACATACACACACACATACATACATCATCGTAAAAATAGTGAAAACGGACTCAGGGGACCTCAAAACGTATAGAAATATCAAAATCTCGAATTCGGATTTTTGACATGATTACAATACTTTCCTCACTATAGTGTTCGGAAAGTAAAAATATATCATGACAAAAATAAATAATTAGATATTTCTCTTTATTATTATTAATATTCTTAAGTATGTGCAAACATTTTTTTAATAATTAAAATAAAATTGAGAAAAATCGTGCTAAAGAGATAGAACAGCTTCAGTATAGAACCCCTTTGCGAAATTTTAAATTTGGAACCGAATTTGCTCGGACGTTTCTTGCCAAGGTCTTTACTTACGTAATTCCGATAGCCATTTTAATTCATCGCCGAAATGACAATAAAAATTTAAAAGCTGCGAAGGGGCTGGCTCCTAAGCTAAAGCTATAACCATAGATACTTTAAAAATCTGGTGTTCCATTACCCACTATTACACGTATTATATGCATATTTTGGAGATAATGTGATCAGAAGATATAAGAAGTGACCTAAAGAAGTAGAAATCTAACATTTTTCTGGTAAGTGAAACTTTATACACATGTAAAGACATATACAACGAAGCTTATATGTAGGGTCATTCTATATAAATTCAATGAGGTGTGTTGCTCGACCATTTTTGTTTCTTTTGATACTTATGTCCCTTATATAGACTCTTATGAGAGATGTCCAAAACAACTTTTATTTTTTCTCTACGATTAACCTGAGATTTTACACAGGTCATCAAAAGTCGTTTTCCTGGTCAAAAATGGGATTATTATACCTTTATATTTTGACACAAATCTCTTTGAATTAAATTTATAAGTTTGATTTTAAATACTAGTATCAAAGTACATAAGGTAAAGGTGTCACATGCTTTGTTACACTGATGCACTTTAATAACTAAAATAATTACAATAGGTCAAACATCAAATTTTTGTCAATTTCGATAGTGAATAGCTCTTCCAGGGAAAAAAAAATCCCAAAATAAAATATCATACAAATTAATCTCTGGAATCACCCTAATCAGAAAGTGCAATTGAAATTCTGTGGTATTTAACCCTTTAACGTCCCCTAAAATGTCAGAAAAAGGACAAAAATTACATTTTCAGACCCCCATAAACCAAATGGGGATGAAATTAAAAAAATATATTTCTTTGCCATTTTACTATTCTATTAAAGTACTACGCGTACTGTAAGTATCGTTTTGTGTTTTAGATTTGTAAAAAAAAAAAAAAAAAAAAAAAAAGCTGTTTTAATTCGCGTAATTTGGCTGGTTAACAAACACTAAGTAGAAAATAAAACATTGTAATTAAATAATTGCAGACCAATTGTTTTACATTAAAATGAGCTTTATAATACTGCAAAATTACTTTAATGAAATTATAATTAAATTGTAACAGTTTTTACTCATATTTTATTAAATATTAAACACTATTCTATACATATTGAAAATTGTTTGTAAAAAGTAAAGAAAAAGTATAACTCACTTTTAATCTTTAATTATTTATATAAATAATTAAGCATTTGTTTAGTTAATATATACACTCTAAAGTAGAAAAATAAATAATGAAAAATCATTGCCCATTTATACATTATGTACTACATAATCTATGCACTGAAAAGACATAATTAAGAAAAATCACTGACAATGATAGACACAGAGCTGCCACCATTTTTAACTCTTAAATCAGAATTGACACGAGTATTTTTAAATGGAAAATGTTATATATATTTTCGACGGTCAATATTACTATAAATAGCTATAAAATTTTTCCGTTTTGAAGTTTCACACCAAAAACAGTAGACTTGACACCTATGTAGACAGATTCAAGTGACCTTTTTTTTAATTATTATTATACACACTTCTTCACACTTTTTAGTTTTGGATAATAATTTTATTCTGAATTTACTTAAACTCAATAGAAATAAAACAATGGTTCGCTCTTGTATTGGGAATTTTATTGGCAGAATCGAACTTTCCTGAAGCATTGTTTTGGAAAGTTCAATACACTGTGTGGTTACATACACTGTTAAAAAAACGCAACTTTGCTGCCAGAAATTATCTGTAATTTGATTAAAAAAAAAAAAAAGTCGTAAATTATGGGCCCGCTTCACTCACCGCTGCCGGAAGCCGAAGCGAATGTTATTCTATGGGAAATTTTTCTTTACAAATAACTTATTAACTAATTTTTTAAATTCTGTTTTCACATTCTGATAATTCCCAGCTGTTAAATTGACGGACCTTTTTTAAAAATTTTTTTTTTTATATTTTATTTTGAAGCTTCAAAATACGAATTTTCAATTTGTGAATTTTTTTCATTTTGCAATTTCAAAATAAAATATCAAACATTAAAAAAAAAAAATACATTTTTAAAAAAGGACCGTCAGTTTAACAGTTGGGAATTTTCTGAATGTGAAAACAGAATTTGAAAATATATATTAGTTAATAAGTTATTTGTAAAGAAAATTTCCCCATCGAATAACATTGGCTCGGGCTTCAGGCGGCGGTAAGTGAAGAGGGCCGTTAAGGAAAAATTACATTGACAAAACGTATTTTTCTGTAATTACAGAGAATTTCTGGCAGCAAAGTTGCGTTTTTTTAACAGTGATATATGAATTCAATGCCTGTAATATCAGTGGTGCAGAAATTATATATTTCTATTGGAGTTAAAATATGATTATCTGTAGTTCTTTGCAAACTGGCTTTTGTAAAAATTTTTTTTAAAGTTCCTCCAATTCCGTAACACGGTCCTTTACCGTGTGATGTTGCATAGAAATGCCATTCAGCATTCAAGTTAAATTTTTTTATAATGGTATAAACTAATAAAGTTCTTTCTATTTTTATAATGTCGGTTAGCACCATCTGTAAAGTAATACATTTTTTCCACATTAGGAATAGTAAATTTTACAATATGTAGTACTTCTTTTTGAAAAGCATAAAGTGCTATAGCAGTGGGACTCAAATAATTACTTACTACACAAATGCTCTTTGTTTGTAAATCATTATTGTTATACTTGCAATAAATTGCAAAAGGATGTAAAGCAGCTTGTGCGTTAAACCAATGATAACTTTGTTTTCATCTTGTACAACAGAATTAAAATTTTCAGAAAAATCTTGAAATTTAAACATACAAATGAATGTTTAATACTTTGAGATTTTTTTCTGAAAATTTAAAAATTTATGAAGTATATAATATATAAATTTGCAATGGTTTTTCATTATTTATTTTTCTGCTTTAGAATGTATATGTTAACTAAACAATTTTTTTTTATATATGTTTAACTATTTGTAAATAATTTGAAATTAAAAATGGGTAATATTTATTTTTTATTTTATTTTTTCTTTTTTTTACAATCAATATTCAATATGGAATGATGTTTAAATTTTTATAAAACAGGAGTAAAAATTTTACTATTTAATTATAATTTCTTTAACGTAATTTTACACTATTATAAAGTTCATTTCAATGTAAAACAATTAGTCTGCAATTATTTAATTCCAATGTTTTGTTTTCTTCTTTAATGTTTGTTTTGTTAACCAGCCAAATTACGCCAATTAAAACCAGGGTTGGCAAACTGGGCTCAGCCCAGAAAAACCCGCCCGGGTTTTTCTGGGCGGGCCCACCAACAAAAACCCGCTGGGTTTTTGCAAATAAGTGGGTTTTTGTTAAAAATTATTTATAATTTACAAATCCCATCTATAAAGTATAGAAAACACCTTATCTTTTAAGAAAAAACTCTCCTTTTTATTTTCTAGAAAATAGTATTATATTAAACATAAAAAGTTACTACAGTTATAAATATAATAAAAGCAAGTTCTGGTTCAATTTTCTTTTTCCTGTAAAACCGAACGATATTTTTGTTTAACAGCGGACATAAATGTTGTCCAGAATCAATATTTAACTAATTAAATTGTTTAGTTTTAAAACTTTATAATAAGTTTATTTTTAATTTTAGTAGCAACATAATTATAAAGCTAATAAAAATTTCTTCTATAACCGTTCCAACTATTAAAAAACTTTTAAAAAAGGATAAAGCAGTGCAACTTATTTTTATAATTAAAACTAGTTGACATAAGTGCACTGTGCTCAGTTCCCCCATCATATGTATGTTTTCATAAATTTCTAGTACAGGACATGGACACAGTGACAGAATGAAATCCCTGCCTAACAGGCTATCCACCGTTCACTTCGATATATTTATCTTTTATTCTAATCTATTACATTATTTTATTAAGGTCAATTTAATAGTTTCGCTTTCATGCTACTATTTCCAATGCAACAATCCTCAAAATGCATATTTATATGGGATATCACCCCATTTTGCTATGTTAATAAAATCTTAAATTACGAATAACTTACGAAATTTTCCTATTAGAATATTTGTAGTCAATCATGTTCAAACAAGTATCATAAATGTTATTTTGAAGTTGTCGGATATATTTATGATCATCAAAATGGACGTTTATGCTCAATTTTGCCCTATTCTGCCATTTTAAGTAAATCGTAAATTCCAGATAATTTACGAATTTTTTAAATTGGAAAATTCATACTCTAGGATATTCATGCCAGTATCCTAAATAATATTTCAAAAGTGGTCTGATATCTTTATGATGAAAATATCCCTCAAAATTGACGTTTATGTGAAATTTTGCCCTATTCTGCCGTGTTAAGAAATTCGTAAACTTCCAATAGCTTGCAAAATATTCAAAGAAACATGTTTCTAGTTACTGATGTTCATTCCGACATGAAAACTCATTTTAAAACTGGTCTCATATTTTTTCAGTAAAGATTTTCCATTTAATGCACGTGTAAGTGAAATTTTGCCCTATTCTCCCATGTTAAAAAAACTGTAGATTTTTAATAACTTACGAAGTTTTTTAATTTGAATGTTGCAAATGAATAGGGTTCTTGCCAGTGTCAAAAGTAATATTTTAAAACTGATCTGACTTCTCTGCGATAATTTGTTCTTGAGATATCATGTACACAGACTAATATACTAACATACTACCGGACTAACAACTAACAGACACCATACAAATTTTGTCATTTTCGTCATTCCTCACACGTAAAAACGTGTAAAGGGTACAAAAAAAAAAAAAAAAAAAACGATGTCGAAAATTTTCACGATCACTTAAGTTCCCCATACCTATATATGATGAACTAAAAAATTTAAATTATGTGTATTGTAATTAAGAATTTAAATTCTTTTATTTTATCATTTATTGTCATTAAGAATATTTATTTTGAATAAGCATAGATTAAAATAAAATATAGCTTAATCTTACTAATTAACACTATTTTAATATTAGAATCAAACCAATTTTTATTTCTAAGATAAATATTAGATTAATTATTAATTAGTAGTTTAATATAATTAGGTGTATTACAACTAATATGCTAAATAACATATATCTAACATTGCAATGCAAATGTATTCAAACAAAAACCCACAAAAGCCCAGAAAAACCCGCAAAAACCCAGAAAAACCCAAGTGGGTTGGGTTTTTCTAGAAAAACCCGGGTTTTTGCCAACCCTGATTAAAACAGCTATATATATTTTTTTTTACAAATCTAAAACACAAAACAATACCGATAGTACGCGTAGTACTTTAATAGAATAGTAAAATAGCAATTTTTTTTTTTTTTTTTTTTTAATTTCATCTCCTTTTGGTTTATGGGGATCTGAAAATGTCCTTTTTCTGACATTTCAGGGGACTGTACACATTAAAGGGTTAAATACCACAGAATTTCAATTGCACTTTCTGATTAGGGTGATTCCAGAGATTAATTAGTGTGGTATTTTATTTTGTGATTTTGTTCCCTAGAAATTTTATTCACTATCGAAATTGACAAAAATTTGATGTTTGACCTTGAACTTTGACCTATTGTAATTAGTTTAATTAGTAAGGTACAGCAGTGTAACTAAGCATGTGACACCTCTACCTTATGTACTTTGATACTAATATTTAAAATTAAAACTTATAAATTTTATTCAAAGAGATATGTGTTAAAATATAATCTAATAATTTCATTTTTGACCAGGAGAACGACTTTTGATGACCTGTATAAAATCTCAGGTTAATCGTAGAGAAAAAAAAAATAAAAGTTGTTTTGAACATCTCTCATAAGGAACATAAGCATCAAAAGAAACAAAAATGGTCGAGCAACACACATCCTTGAATTTATATGGAATGACCCTATGTTAGGTAAAAAATAAGAGAAAAAAAAATGGTAGAGTCATTTTTTGAAACACCATTTTCCGAGATCTAAATAAACTTCTGACCTATCTAAACAGGATGGCTGTTAATTTTCCTCTAATATCTACGTAATACATAAAAAAGAAATGGACGTTAGAGCCGTTTTTGAGATATCAACTTTTACCAAAACTCAATTACTGACCGGAAAACAATAATTACATGCAAAAGGATATTTAAAAGTGAGTTAATATGGCGAGTTTGAAAAAAATCCGTACAGCCGCTTTTAAAGGAACGTCCTTGCGAGACCTGAAATTGAGCTATTTATACAGGACGCCTATCAATTTTCCTGAACTAACCAACTATATCATTCGAAAGGACATCTAATAGAGTGTTTATATAGTAAATTTGAAGAAGATCGTTAAAGCCGTTTTTGAGATACGGACTTACAGTCCCACTTCCAGTTTCCGATGTCCCACTTCCGGTTTTTTATTTTTCACCAAAATTTGGAAAATTCATCTGTACACCATACTTGTTTCAATTCTAAAGTTTCGTAGTTCTATCTTTATTAGTTTCCGAGATATAATAGCCAGAAGATTACCCACACACATACACACACACATACACTAATTGCCAAAAAACACTTTTTTGGAATCAGGGGATCATAAAATGTGAAAATCAGGTGAAATCTCGATATCGAATTTTCAGACCGAATACAATACTTCCATTACCTACGGTAGTAAGGTGCTTACCACATTTAGTAAATTGTAATTTCTTTATCGCAAACAATAATATATAAATTTCTTTATCGATTTACTAAACCACTTCGGGTTTCCGATGTCCCACTTCCGGTTTTGCAATTTTCACCAAAATTTGGAAAATTCATCTGTACACCAGACCTGTTTCAATTCTAAAGTCTCGTAGTTCTATCTGTATTAGTTTCCGAGATATAATAGCCAGAAGATTCCCCACATACATACACACATAGATCTGTGATAATTTAGAACAAAGTTATCTATTTTTTTTTTTCATAAAAAAAAAAAGAAAAAAAAAAGTTTGTAAAGCACAAAATTTACTTTTTTTTTTTTTTTTTTTTGGACATTTAATGTTATATTTTTCCGAGATGAAAATCGCCTGTACTCATCATGAAAAATAATTTTAATGATTAACAATTTAATTAAATAATTTGTATAGGAAAATATAGAAGAAAGTTTTGTGGTAACCACAACATACTAGTTTAATTTTTAGGTGGAATTTTTTGCCGTTTGACAGGGCAATTTGATAACTAAGATCTTTATCCAACTTAAAATTATATCTATCAACTTTTCAGAAATTACCCCCCGTGCCCCGCTGGAGGGAAAAAGACAAAAACACGTTTGTCCGGGCATCACTTGAGACCGGCTGGACTGAATTCAACAGCGCTTGGCATAAACTTAGATCTTTATCCAACTTAAAATTATACCTATCAACTTTTCAGAAATTCCCCCCGTTTCCCCTCTGGGGGCACGTTTGTCCGGGTATCACTTAAGAACGGCTGGACTGAATTCAACAGCGCTTGGCAGAAACTTACATCTTTACCCAACTTAAAATTATATCTATCAACTTTTCCTAAATTCCCCCCTCCGTTCCCCCCTGTGGGCGGAAAAGTCAAAAACGCGTTTGTAAGCATAACTCGGCTCCTAATTACTTCACAGAAATTTCACATGGAGAGACTAGAAATGAATAAAAATAAAACACTATCTGCGATTTAGGAATTTTCGATTTTTAAAAGAAGGAAGGGAGAAAATCGATTTTTGGCGGGAAATTTTGAAAATTCCTGATTTGAGTCGAACTCTACCAAAAATGGAATAAAGATGTTGAAAAAAGGCTATGCGACTTTCTTAGGACATTTCCTAAAACACATTTTTGATTTTTTGTGATCTGCCATTGTTTTTTTTCTTTGGGAGGGGGGGGGGGATGTGTTACAAAGGGCAAATTCGAGACACCCTTTTTAGCGCTAAATTTCTCCTGGAAAATTTATGAGAGCTGTAGTCACGAAGTATATGGAAGTTTGGTGCTTGGATTTTTTATATGCAACCGGCACCTAAAGAAACGGGATTTATCGAAATACCCCCTTCCCCCCAGCGGGACCGGAAGCAAAAAAACGTTTGTAAGCATAACTTGGCCCCAAATTACATCACGGTGAAGAAATTGCACATGATGAGACTAGACTTGAGTATAAATAAAACATTATGTACGATTTTAGAATTCTTGATACTTAAAGGAGGGGGGAAATCGTTTTTTGAGGGGGAGATTTAACCCTTTGCGGCGCAAGACAATTTGAAACATTTAAATTATACTGCCACCGGAATTCATGAACTAACTTAAACTAAAATAAATTTTAAATTTTAAGGTTTAAAAAATCGGCCTTTTCTGATATGTTATAAACGTGAATTTTTGCTAAAATATTTCCGGGATGAATTTTTGCAGCTGGATCTTAAATTTTGCGTCCTCGTGGCGAGGACACCGCGCGTTAAGGGGTTAAGAAATTCCGGATTTTTTAGTAGAGCTCTACTAAAGATGTTACAAAGGTATTGAAAATAGCCACGTGCCTTCTTTAGAATATTTTCGAAAACACATCTTCGTTTTTTTTGTGATTTTCGATTTTTTTTTTTTGAGGGAGGGGTGTTTGCAAATTCAAGACCCCCCCCCCCCCCCCTTTTAGTGCTAAATTTGTCTTGGGAAAGCTATGGGATCTGTGGTCACGAAATTTGGTGCGCAAATTGTTTATATGTATCTGACACTTATTTTAACGAGATTTTACGAAATTCTCCCACTTATCCCTTTGGGGTCGGGGGGGGGGCAATAAACACGCGTAAAAACACGTTATTCTGTTTGAATTCGCTTTACATTATCTTAGTTTGATGCGTTTTGGTGTGTGGATGTTGATTAGGTGTACGCATTATGTACTTTGGTGAGATTTCGCAAAACTTCCAACTTAGCCGCTGGGGAAGGGGAAGTAAGAAGCGGGTAAGTTGCTGCCGAAGGCAGTGTGGACGCGGAATCCTCACGTTGCTAGCGGGAAAACCTCTACGGAATACAGAGGAAGCTTTAACTTAGATTATTAATAATGTAATGGAATTTTGACAACTCATTTAAGTATAGTGCTCAACGTAGCGGGCAAAGCCTGCTAGTATGTAATAAGAGTATTATATTATTCGGCTCAAGGAGATTTTTGACACATAGTTTCTTTCGTTTTATTTTTTTCCCCTGTTCAAATATCACATTTATAATTAAAATGTGCTATTATTTATTAAAATATAAGGCTGTGAAATATTTTTTACTGGAATTGCACCCCTTTGCTCCTGTTGTTTATTTATTTTATTTTTATTTTTATTTTTATTCTATTTCTTTAATTTTGAATTTTAGTTTTAAAATGAGTGCCATTCAACTAGATGTAGAGCACGCTGGTGGATGCCATTGTGGTGCTGTGAAATTTATTGCTATTGCACCTCCTAAAGTCAAGGTGCATATTTGCAAGTATGAAAGTAGTTAATTTATACCTTATGCTATTGTACATGTTTTGTTGCTGAACAGTGTAATATATGACTTTTTTTCCACTTTCTTGCCAATTTATTTCATTTGTCTTATAGGTAAATATAAATGTTTATTTATTCATTTTTTTTTTTTGCTTCATGCTTACATATGTATACATATGCATTACATGCATACCCACACAATCCAATCATATTATTGTGACTACCGCCTACGTTCGGCGTCATCCTGAAATAACCAATCAGAGAAAAAAGGTAGCATTAGCAGAATGGAGGGTATATGAAAGATGTCAGAGGGAAGCAAAAAACAGTGCAATTGTTGACGAAATACAGGAACGGTGCGATTTGTTCGACGTCCAAAAGTTCATGATAAATGGCTTCCGGGCCAATGGTGGAAGCATTTCCGAAACATCTAATTTTGTATACTGTTCTCGGCTTCCGTGGTAAAAGATATACCGTGTACGTCAAAAAGGCACTATCCAAAATAAATGACGTGGCGAATGTAGTGGAATGTAGTGTGTGTGTATGGAGTCATAAATGACAGTGGCGAACGACGACCATGGAGATGTGTTCAAGCGAAGAAACGCGTAATCGTTGACCAATTGATCAATCTAATGGACAGACAGGCTACCAAAGATGTTTCCTCAATGGCAGGTCAGCAAGCGCTGCAGTATATGGGCCTCCGTATCAGACGCCTAGTTAAATTATTATGACTGCAGTTCATCGGCGACAAACGTGGCTACTGCAACTGGATGTCTACTGAGTGGCGAAAGATGGCTTTTCCAGATGTGTAAGCTGGAGGAGGGAGCATTATGGCTTGGGGAATGTTTCCGCGGGTTAACTCATCATTGTGTAAGGTATGATGGATAGATCAACAAATGTGTGCATGTGCCCTTGGAAACCATGTCCACTCCTGCATGCAGACTGTTTTTCCTTAACCTGATGGCATATAGTATCACAAAACAATGCGACGTGAACATGCATCTCACAGTGTACGCGCGCATTTCGAAGAGCACCAGGATGAGTTTACCGTACTTCCCTGGCCACCAATTTTTCCGAACTTAAAGAAATAGATCTTCAACCACACGATCTAACCCAGCTGGACACGACATTGGAGTCGGCATAGCTCCACATCCCTGTGAGTACTTTCTATAACCTCATTGACTCTCTTCCTGCACACCTCGCAGTGGTCAACACTGTGACAGGTGGTTATTCTGGTTTTTGTCAGGTCACATTAATGTGACTGGACTGTGTAGATTTACCTATATTTACATTCAATTTATGCTTATGATGAAATGTTGATTATTTTATGTTTCTCATTGTCTTCTTTATCATTTTATGTTTTCTTTTTCAAAAAAACTTTTACTTCTTTTATCGTAATTAAATATTGGATTTTTCATTTTCATAATAATTAAATACTGGATTTTTTATTATTTCTTGTGAATTGTTTAAAAAGGTTTTTATATTATAATATATATATATATATATATAACCACAGCAATGCGAAGAAAACGGGAAACAGATCATGAAAATAGTAGTCCTTCTCTTATTATAATATATATGTATATATATTAAACGAGTTAATGACGTGACTTGTTATATATGTATTTGTCTTGGGGATCTCGGGAACGGCTCTAACGATTTTGGTGAAAGCTTGGGCTAGGGGTTTTTCGGGGGTAAAAAACAGATTGTGCTTATCATTATCGTCCAGAAAATTCGCGTTCGACGTTAGCTCTTTATCACCAGTCGCAACATATGGTAGAAATTGGGTTTACTTAGGAATAAATTTACCGATTTTGGTGAAAGTTTGGGGTTAAGGAAGATTTTAAGAGGAAAAATCGATTACATTTATTGTCATGTTAGAAAAATTCGCGTTTTTTGTTAACCTTTTATCTTCCTCTTATAAAATATAGCAAATATTGGGGTTACGCGAAAATGTATATAACAATTTTGATCAAAGATTTGCGTTAGGAGTTTTAAGGGGCGAAAAATCAATTAAACTTATCCTCTTCTACAGTAAAATTCATATTCGCTCTAACCCTTTAGCGGAAGTCGGTTACATAAAAAAAAAGAAAAAAAAAAAAAAAAAAAAGGCAGAATTTGGGTTTACTAGAGATGGATTCGACGATTTTAATAAAAACTTAGGGTTAAAGGTTTTTTGAGGTGACAAATCCTTTGAACTTATCCTCATCTTTAAAAGAATTAGTGTTTACAGTTAACCTCACTCTGCTTTCGGCAAAATGTGACAAAAACCTGGTTTTCTTAAAAGTGAAACTAAAGATTGTGGAAAAAATTTATGTTAAGGATTTTTTAAGATGACAATTCATCTGATTCCTGCTCATAGTCAGAAAAATTAGCATCCATTCTTAATCCTCATTCCAACCGTTGGAAAATACGGTAGAAATCGGGTCTACGGTGGTTTTTTTTGAGAATGGTTCAAATGATTTTGAAAAATAAATACATAAATAAAAAAATAAAGTAAGGCAGCTTTGAGACGACAATCCCGTCAGATTTGTTTTCATCTTTTGGAAAATTAACTTTAGCTGTTATTCCCCTCGTTGAAAAATATGTTTGAAACTTCTCTGGGAAATGGTTCTAACGATTTTTATAAAAACTTTGGGTTAAATGTTTTTTGAGATGACAAATCCATGTGACTTATCCTCCTTCACGAAAATCAGTGTTCATTGTTAACTTTTTATTTTTACCATTGCAAATTATGAGAGAAGGTTTATTTTCTCTGAAATCAATTCAATGATTTTAATAAAAATATAGAATTATTATTACTAGTATCCAGGGTTGTAGTGATTTAAATCGCTGATTTAAATCAATTGATTTTTTTGAAAAAAATCACTGATTTAAATCACTTTTTTTTAAATACCAAAGTTATTGGCTTTAATGGAATGAAATTGTTTATCTAATTTTACAAAATGAGATTTTTAATTATTTCTTATGTAAATTAAGAAAAAAAGTTCGTAAAATATAACAAAATATTCCATTAGACGAACTAATATTTCTCATATCTTAACTTTAGATTCATCTCTACTAAGCAACACTAATAAACACAAAAATAAATTATAGTACCTTAACTTTTTTTAATTATTTTTATACATATTATTATATATTTTAATAATTCATTATATTTTAATTATTTATACAAGCACTGGTGTATGAATTGTAAATATTTAATTAGTATACAATTCATTAATTGATGTTATACATACATTCCAGTTCACCTTTGCCCACCTTGTGGGTGATATTTCAAAAAGAAAATATCTCCTTGTTTATTTAGCTCTCATACCAGTTTATGTCATTTAACAATGTCTCATATAACATTTTAAAAACTAGTATGTTGTGGCCACCACAAGACTTTCTTCTATATTTTCCTATACATATTCAATCAGTAACAATATTTAAAAAAAAAAAAAAAAAAAAAAAAAAAAGATTTTTTTTTTTCCTTTTTTTTTTTTTTTTTTTTTTTTTTTTTTTGTGAAAATTAATACATATGCAATCACTAACAATAATTAAAAAAAAAAAAAAAAGAAATCGAATTTTTTTCTAAGTTTTTTTTTTTTTTTTTTTTTTTTTGTTAAAAGTAAAAAAAATCGATAACTTTGTTTTAAATTATCACAGATTTATGGTTCAACCATTCGTTTTAAAGGTATTGACGAGATCTTTCGAATGATACCCATCTTCAAAATTTAACCCCCCCGGGGGGGTACTTCCCCCCCATGCACAAATTTTTTTTCCTAGTTAACTACTACTATCATCAATAATTCAAATTAATTTTACAATCACAAGTTTAAAATAACTCTCATTATGCCCATTTATACGGAATTTTGTCCTATGCTGCCATGTTAAAAATTTGCATAAAATGCGATTACAGCGCCACCTGTTGAGCTATTGATCCCCAAATCTAATGGGCACCAGTTCATGTCAGGGTGCAACTAAATACCAAGTTTGGTTAAATTTCATTCATATGTTCGTGAGATACAGCGTCCACAAAAAAATGATACAGACAGACACACAGACACACACACAGACAGACAGACAGACATTTTTTAAAAACTATCAATTCGTGTTCAGGACATCCCAAAACGTGTAGATCCGTCAAAAAACGGAGGTCGAAAATTTTCGCGAATCCAATACTTTCTCTATATTACATATAGAAGAAAGTAATAATAGCATATTTCACATTATAGTGTTTAAAAAGCCCTGAAGGCTCCAAAAAGTTTTAGAAACATCATAACCTTTTAATTTAACAACATACAACCAGTTAAACTATAATTCGAGGCTGCTCTCACTGCTTGTTTAATGAATTGTACCCTCTAAATACAGGGGTCTGTCCAGACTTTTCACACAGGGTCCTGTTTTTGTGAAATTGTGATAATTTCTGCACGTAATTTTGTAAATCTAAATTTAGTGTGAAAATAATGTTCTTCACAAATTTTTGGCTAGAGTTTTCTTTTTGTGAAATTGTGAAAAATGTAATTTTGCAAAATAAAATTACAATTAAGATTTAATTTTTGACAATGACAGTTCAGTTTTATAGAACTAAACTCACACATATGCACAGAAGTCCTTTATAAATTAGAAATTGAGTATCAACTTTTCAGGAGAAATACAACAAAAACGTCCGATTATTCAGGCAATCTATGTTCGTTCCACTGAAGATTAATTTTGAAAATGAGAGATTTATCAAAGGTCTAAGGAGAAAAATGTTGTGAAGGGATCTTTTTTAGGCTAACAATTTTTGTGAGAGGTCCTGTTTTATGATAAAAATTTTGTGAAGGGTCCTGTTTTGGGATAAATAATTTTGTGAAGGGTCCTTTTTTAAGATATAAAATTTTGTGAAAGGTCCTTTAATGGACCCAGGTTTGCCTCTGAACAGACTCCTGAAATAAAAAAAAAAAAAAAAAAAAAAAAAAAAAGATAAAAGAATAAGTGAAAGTATTAAGACAGTAATGAAAATGTGAATTCTGTTAATGGGTAAAGTGTGAAAAAATTTTCTTGGTTCAAATGATATTTGTTAAACTTAAGTAAGAATTTTTTAGGATTTAATATTTTTTTCTCCCTTTAATTCCCTATTCTTTTTATTATGATTAGAAACTATGAGTAAAAATTTCTTTTTCTTAATCCATTGCTTCAGTTTTATGTCATTTTTCCTATTGAATTATCCTTTTCCAAAGTTATTTTACGTGTTCAATACTGTGGGTAAGATTTTACTTTATTTCAATACATTATTGTAGCTACAAGTCAAATTTACAAGTTGAGTGGCTCATACTACCGCATTTATGATTGCCATAAAATTACACTTATTACGAAGATACCATGTTGAATAAAAATATTGGTAATAAATGCCTACATGGATTTTTTCTATGGGAATAGAATACTATTTATATTTTTATAATTTAAGTAAAATAATTGATAGTGTGTATATTGTGCATATATATATACACACACACACATATATACACATAATAAAATACAAATGTTGTACAATAATGTATGATTACATAATAAAAATCATTAAAATCAAATAAATCTTGATTTAAATAAAAAAAAATCCGATTTAAATAAAAAAAAATCGATTTTTTTTGAAAAAAATCAAAAAAATCAACAACCCTGCTAGTATCGCCCAGTGGTCGAAACTCGGCCACTTTTTTGCAAAGCGAGGCAAAGCAAAGTTATTGCTTTGTCCTAAACGGAATTAAATTACAGCACAGCTGCGGCAATTGTTTGTCGATATGCACTCTAACTGAATCAGCAGAGTTTTACTTAATATATTTCTCTAAGTTTGGTACGTTGTAGACGTTGAGCCTTTCCTGAAATGAGAGGAAATCGCAACGTGGAAACGCTCCTTGTCGGGTGATACAGCCGAAAAGCTAATCGGTATTATGTCAAACCAAGGTACAACTAAATATCAAATTCGGTTAAATTATTTCCATTGGTTCATAAAGTACAGGGTTTGAACTGAAAAAGACAGATATTTTGCAAAAATGGACGAATTGAGTTCGGGAAATCTCAAATCGTGTAACTTCATTGAAAACCGAAAATCTAAAATTTTTCAGAATCTTATACTTTCTTCTTATATATGCAGAGGAAAGAATAATAAACCCACTTTTTTAAAAAACAAGCAGTCAATTTCAGATAACTGAAATGCAAGGAAATCTCAAAACGTGTAAATTCATCGAAAACCGGAAATCAAAAGTTTTTCCATGTCTTCTTCTTGCTTCTTACATATGCAGAAGTTAGCAATAAAACCATTTTTTTTTAAAATAAGTAGTCAATATCAGTTAATTGAAACTCAAGGAAAGCTCAAAATATGTAAATTCAGCGAAAACCGGAAATCGAAATTTTTCCTGTATCTTCTACTTTCTTCTTATACATGCAGAAGTTAGTAATAAATCCACTTCTTCAAAAGTAGTACCCGATTTCAGTTAATTGAAATGCAAGGAAATCTCAAAATGTGTAAATTCGTTGAAAATCGGAAATCAAAAGTTTTTCCAAATCTTATACTTTCTTCTTACATATGCGAAAGATATATGCAAGTGAAGTGTGACGACACTGACCGTTGTTGGGGCCAAGTAAAAGATATCCTATGTTAATCGTCCATTAGATTTTTTGTAAAAATATATTATAAATTGAGGAAAATTATTTCCTGATTTTAATTCCCATATTTGGGTACAGTTAAAAATTAGTTATCGTGCACATGTGTTACATTAAGTTATTTTGCTGTTAAATTGACAAAATTTTAATTTGAAATTTGAAATTTCTAGAAACGAAATGGGCATAGATTTGATATCTGTTCGTCCTTGGCGTTTTGTATACTTGGCGATTAAAAACGTAATACGAAAGCATACATGCCCGATTATATTTTTGTAATATTGTACGAAATATTGTTTCATATTACCGATTGCTCTCTTAATGTATGTTTTTAAAATAACCATGTTTTTTGAAAGGAATTATATATGCTCGCCAGATAATTTAGCGATCTTTTATTATTATTATTTTTTTTTTCCGCCAAGGACGACAGATATCAAATTTGTTCCTTTGAAATGAATCTCATTCTTTTGAACTGAAATGTTTATGCTTGTAATCGAAAATGGAAGTCTGCCATTTTATTCTTCTAGAGCATTGAAATTAAAAATTTTATGAATTTGACAGAAAAAGTCTAATACACGCAGAGAGTAACTTATATAAAACTATACCCAGAAGTGGGGATTAAAATCGGGAGATAATTTTCATTCATGTTTAAAATTAAACCAATTAATGTTTAAAATCAATACAATTAACGATTAACATAGGAAATTTTTGCTTGGCCCACGGACGGTTAGTGACGTCCTCACATCGCTTGCGTATAGTAATAAATTCATTAAAAAAAAAGAGTAGTCAATTTCAGTTAATTAGAATGCATTATATTTTTGCTTAAAAGCATGTCTTCAAATTTATTAGATCTTAATGAAATTAGAATGTATATATATAACTCTCATAAATCAAATCCTTTTTTAACTTGCGTTTATTTTGAATAGTATTAAACTTTTGATCTACCACTCATGCACACAAATTTCTGCCATTTTAATGTCTGTTTTGTCTTAGAATAAAAATCCTGTAGTCGAGGCCCCTGGCAGACGTATAATTTAGATCCACCAAATGTTGCATGAAAATCTATCTTTAAAAATATTTTTATTTTTCATGATTTTTATTTTTCTGATTTTCAATTTTATTTTTGAGTTACTTTATGTGTTCCTTAATCAGCAGGAAATGACTTAGCTGGGCAAAAAGTCATGGTTGAGGCAAAAAATATTTACACGTTAAAATTGAATGTATGAAACATTTTGTTAAACTGACGTCATATTAATGTTTGTTTATTTTTATACAATATTTAGAACTGAAACTTTAGGGACAACATATAATTAACTTTTATTATTACTTTTTTACTTTCTCTTACCCATAAGGTAGAGAAAGTATTGTTTTTGGACCAAATTTTCGAAATTGAGTTTTTGTTATATTTACACGTTTTGAGGTCCCCTGAATCTAAAAATCATGTTTTCAGCGGTTGGTGTGTGTGTGTGTCTGTTATCATTGTATTTCAAAAACAAATTATAGCATAAAGTTCAAACTTGGTATTCTAAATGTGCATCATATAGGTATGCTACACTAAGCTTTTCGTTGAGACCAAACAAATGGTTCGTGTACACGGACACCCAAGGCCAAGAGAATTCAATTTCCGTCTATAGGGGAAATTGCAGGTAAGTAGAGTTTGACATCTATAGACTTAACTAAACCAAATGAAACGAATATATATTTTTTATATGCTTAAAAACATGTTTCATGTGGAATATGGAACATAAATTTACTGTTCGTTTACAGGGCTACACAATTCAACTAGATTATAATGCTACAATACTTGAAAATTGATGGAAGTGTATTTCAGGTTGTGCCATGTGTTATTACTATAGGATTATATTTCTGTGCACTATGTGATGTGTACACAACTTTCAGAAGATATACAGGGCTGCCAATATTTGAGCCATAACATTCTTTTTCATTTGTTAGTGGAGGTGCTTTAGTATAATATACTATATCATATAATATTTTACTATCTTCAAGAAAGCTGCTTAGGAATTGGAATTAATTCCTCAAAGCCATATGGTAAATAATGTATTTTTTTTAAGCTCTTTTTAATTCATCGATTGTTTTCTTGTATATTTACACGTTTTGAGGCTTCCTGAATATGGAAGTCAAGTTTTATAGTTTGATCTTTGCCTGTGTTTGTTAGAGTAAATTAAAAACAAATAATTTCAGGCTATCCAAATGATGCATTTTGAAGTGAATACATTTGTTACTAGAAAAGTTTGTTCAAGATTGATAAGTTTTAAGGAATGGTGCGTGTGAAAGTCGTCTGTATAATTTTAAATGAGCTTTTGAACTTAATAACAGATTTGAATTCTCTATAAAAGTCGGTACAATAATGAAACGGGGCGTTGAGGGGGACGGTAGCCTCCTCACATAGAATTATTTGTCAAATAAAGCTGTTCCGAAGCCTAAGTTGAATTGTTTTAACATAAGTTTACATAACAGTACTCGTTATCTTAACCCTTAATCTCCAATCCGTACTTATAGTATTAACCCTTTGCGCTCGGTATATTTTCCTATTTTGAATAGTAAGACACGCCTTTTGGCGTTCCTTTAAAACGTCACACGTCTAGTTTCCAACTTACTATCTTTTAGCTACCGAAAAATTGTAATAATTTGTTTTATTTTACTTCATCATTAAATAAATTAAATCTTTCTGTTAAAATTTTCCGGTAGCCGAAAGGTAGCCTATAGTTACACGTTTTAGAAAAATATCATTTCATTTACGGAGGAACACCTTAAGGCGTGGCTCGATTTTTTAATGTCCCTTCAGAAGGGACATACGAGCGATAAGGGTTAAATTTCAGGGTAAGAGAAAGTCGTGTGAGTGACACACCAGATTATTTCAAATAATTATAATCAATGTTAAGTAAGTAATAAATTGCTGAGTTAAATGCAAGATATCAGATTGGTAGTGCCGCAGTCGCCATGCCACCCAGTTTGAATTTGCTACAGTCAGAATATTCTTCTTATGAGAAGAATCTTAATGGGAATTTTAATGTGTATTTTAAAGAGAAGTTTTCTTACATGGATCAAACGACAGGTATTCTTAAACTCTGTTTAAAAGAATATATCAGATGTGTTCGAAATCAAGAAAGCAACAAGTCGGCTATTTTTAAATAATACTGATAGAAAAATCACAATTTTAATTTTGATTCAGCTAAAATAATCTATACTCACCTAAATCTACATATGAATTTGATTTTTTTTAAAGCTTTTTACATCTGTAAGAATCCTAAAAAGTATTATGTAATGTGACTTTATGGTACCCCTCTCTCTAACTTTTGGAAGTTTTATTTAGAATCCATGCTTAATGCATCCTTTCACTTTCAAAGGAGCGCATATACTTTGTCTTATAGTCTCCGATGACAGTATGCTTAATATTTTCAAAACAGGTGTCTGCATTTCCTTATCATCATTTATTATCTGCATTAATTATAACATACACACACACATAAAAATAAGTAAATAAATAAATAAATAAGTAAATAAATAAATATATATATACATATATGTATATACATATGTATATATATGCATACATATATTTAAACAAAAACGGGAAAAAAATTAAAACAATGCTGCTGCAATTCCTTTTAGTGTCTAGTTAGAAAGATATTTTTAATTTTTCTACCGATCGACAATGTCTAAATTAGTATGCTGTGGCCATTACAGAAATTTATTCTATATCATTCTAATATTTTAATTGGTCGGAAAACTAAGAAAATTCTGTAAAAGCTGCATAACAGTGCCACCTATCGTCTGATGTGTAGTGTACTCTGATATCAGAATAATATCTGGCCTTCGATACATTTGTGGCACCTTGTAAAATTATAAGATTTTGGATATCTGTCTAATGATAACTATTTGATACATCTGTACATCGCGAAGAATATCATATTTTTGGTATAGACACCCACGTTTGTGATATAACTTTATTTTACATGAAAAAAATTTCTAAATGTTATACGAAAAGTGATATTTCTGACATATCGGATATATATGATACCAGAAAGTAATGTTTCTGATACTTACGAGTTTTCTGGGATGATTCGTGTACAAAAGCATGTTTCGCGTAGAATATGTTACAAAAAAACCATATGAAAACTGAATTCAAATTCATGAAAATTGAAAAGGAAAGTAATTATTAGATCAAATGTACAAATAATAACATTTATTTTAAATTTAGTAAATAATCTGGTGTGTCACTCACATGACTTTCTCTTACCCTGAAATTTAATACTATAAATACAGGTTGCAGATTAATAGGTAAGATAACGAGTACTGTTATGTAAACCTATGTTAAACAATTCATATTAGGCTTCTGAAGAGTTTTATATGATAATTAGTTCTGTGTGAGGGGGGCTACCGCCCCCCCCCCGTTTCATTAATGCACCTACATTTATATAGAATTTAATTCGGTTATTAAAAAATATTTCTCTTTTTAAAAAATAATTTATTAAAATTATTATTAAAAAAAAAAAATTATCTTTTATGATAAGGCAGACGATTTCCATATTAGAGAAGTAGTTTAACACCAAATATCCAAAAAAGTCCATTTTATTCTCAATATTAAAAAAAAAAAAAAAAAAAAAGTACGATTTTTTTTCAGTTTTTTTTTCGTTAAAAGTAAAAAAAATCGATAACTTTGTTTTAAATTATCGCAGATCGATGGTTCAGCCATTCGTTTTAAAGGTATTTTCGAGCTCTTTTGAAACATACCCATCATAAAAATTTACTCCCCTCGAGGGGGGACTTCCCCCCCAGGGGGGGGGGGGAGGCGAGGCTCCTACATACACAAAAAAAATTTCCCAGTTAACTGTCTCTATTACAAAAAAAATATATTTGTTTCATTTGGTTTAGTGCTGTCTATAGACGTTAAACTCTATTTTCCTGCAATTTCCCCCATAGACGTAATGTATTAGAATTCTCTTGATTGTCCCTGTACACGAATCATTTGCTTGATCTTAACGAAAAGCTTACTGTAGCATCCCTATATGATACACATTTAGAATACCAAGTTTGAACTTTCTGCCATAATTTGTTTTTGAGATATGCTGATAACAGACAGACACACAGACACACAGACACACAGACCATTTGCTAAAAACATGATTTTCGTATTCAGGGAACCTCAAAACGTGTAAATATAACAAAATCTCGCGTCCGAAAATTTGAGCCAAAAACAATACTTTCTCTACCTTATGGGTAAGAGAAAGTAAAAAGTGAACATGTGAAAGTGATCTACTGTATTTGTAAAATTCTAGATGTTACCATGCAAGGAATATTCCATGTGTGATTTGAAATTATTACAGATAACACTGCTCAACATGAAAATTGCCCCCCAACACCATTTTTGCAAATTCTTATGTAAATTGACCTCCTGATTCCGAATACGACGCCCATTTTGCCCTATCACCCACCATTTTTTAGGGACGGCCCCCAAATTTTATCACTTTTCGAAGATTTTATGGCTATAAATTGGATTTTTAGGAGGTGGGGAGTATTATTTTAACTGTTAAATATCTTCTGAGGGGCTACAGAGTTGGAAAATTCTAAAACATGAACATTTGCGGCAAGGAGAAAAATTAGGGGAGGATTTGGCACTCAAATTATGTATTACATTTCTTATATTTTTTTTAATCTGTTAGTTATGTTATTTATTAAACATTATATATTTTTGTTTTTAGGCGTCAAATTAATTTTTTTTTCATTCTCCAAATTAAAAATTCCCCCATGGTCATAAAATTACCAAACATTGATAAAAATTGAGAGAGGTAGTGGTTTTCCTAGAAAACGGTGGGTGACAGGGCCAAATGGGAGTCCATATTCGGATTCAGGAGGTCATTTTACATAAGAATCAGCAAAAATGGTATCAGAGCTCGATTTTTTTTTTTTTTTTTTTTTTGCAGCGCAGTGCAATATAGCATATAGATTTTTTCCCCTTTAATAATGGACGGCTACCTCTGTATGTTGTTTTGAAACGGAATAGATTATCCACATAATAATATACTGAAAACTTTGTTTCTTTCAGCTGCAGTATTTGTGTGAAAAAGCAGATCAAAGGCTTTATTATCCCTAAAGAAAAATTTAAACTTATACAAGGCCAGGATCATTTGAAACTGTATACTTTCAATACGGGACAAGCCAAGCATTACTTTTGTAATATTTGTGGTGTTCAAAGTTTTTATGAACCCAGGTCAAATCCAGGTGCTGTAAGTAAGTACAAAACAAATAAACTTTGAAAACAAACATCTTTCTTATTATAATGACCTTCTACAATAATCGCAAATTATGTTCAGAATAACTAGTCACATTAGAAGAAACCCTAAAAAAGTAATTAAATTAATTTAATAAAATTAATAGCATTAATAAACTTAAATAAGGTAATAATAATTAATTACAATAATCAAAATTCTTTTAGGGCAATCGTGGTGAAAAATTTTACAGGGACTCAACGGTTGACAGGGTTTTTACAGGGACTCAACGAAAAATTCTTTATCATTATGATCTTATGGACTCAAAGTTCAGTAGCGTTAAATAAAACGTCGTGTAATATATGGAGAAAAATACTCAAACACTCTATTATGTTTTTCTACCATTTGTTTGTTTAACAACTCCTTTTTCTTTACTTTGTCTACAAAACTGTTAATTACTCAATGTTCGGAAAGTCGAGTGGAGTCACTCCAGATTTTTTTTGTTTTTTACTATAATTCTAAATTCTTTTAAGCCTATCTATGCATTAATTCAACTGCGCAGCGTCGAAATTTTTTTTTTATGCACACGCACATATTTTTTATTAATTGATAAATTACCATATCTTGGATATGCAAAAGACAAAAAACAAACAAACAAAAAAACTTAATGGATTGTCAAACCTGAGGGATTAACAAAGGCTAAGAAATCGACCCTTTCCTCCTGAATAGTGTGAGAAAAAACCATTATATTTTTTGATAGTTTTCTGTTTTCATTAAAAGTGAAACACAATCCGTCCCTTATCTTGGTTACAGATAAATTCATGAATAATGAAATGTTTTGAAAATATGGCTCATTTATCATTTAACTATCACATTAATATTCTAAATTATTTAAAATTATGATAAATTTTTTATTATGTGACCTTTGTATTATCCCGAATTTTTTAAATTAGATAGTGATAATCTTTTTTAGATTCAGATATGTTGAAATTAGGTTAATGTATCTGTTATAAAGAAATACAGTTAAGGTCGATCGATATATATGTTAAATGTATCCCCACCATGCGATTCATTCCTTTACGAATTTGAATTTAAAAGAAAGCAGTGGAAAGTGTTTTAAAAACGAAATATCTTAAAATGCATAGATAAAACATTACAGCATCAATTACAAAACATTACAACGTTAAAATCTTCAATATATTTAATATATATATATATAAATTTAGTTTAATGTATCTTAAAACAAAGCTCCGTGGAAATCTTTGTAAGTTCGAACTAATTTCAAAAACTATTTTTTTAATTGATTTTTATCGGGTTTTATGCATCGGACAGGCTGTTTTCTCGAGGTATATTTTAATGATAAATAATAACTTATATATTTTGTATCTGCTACATATCCATAAATATGAATAGGAGAGAATTTTTAAACAAAAATTCAGTGTAAGTTCCACTGTTTTATGTCGAGTCTTGTATTATGATTGAAGTTCAGGTCCAAATACCAATATAGTATAAAGTTTTTATCATTGTTGTAATTGGCACCCCTCCCTTTTTTTTGTTAAATAAGTAAATAATAAAAAAATAAAAAATTACGTGATAACGAAAAATTCCTTAAATGGCACATTTGTATCATATTAAGATGACTGTAGTAAAAAACTTTTTTTTCCCTTAATGAATATTTTCTGTATGTCATTTTCTATAGTTTTTACTTTCGTAATATACACTATGTAAATAACAGGGACGAACTTTCAGAAATGGCGGTGGGGTGGGGGTGGGGGTGAAATCATTAATAAGGAGCCTTCTACTATACAGATTAGAGGGTAAATTTTGGGCATACGTAATGTTTTTAACCCTTCAGTGCATGAATTTTTATATTTTTGCCAAACAATTTTTACTTTCCGAACATATGTATGTAAGGAAAGTATTGTAATCATGTCAAAAATTCGAATTCGAGATTTTGGTATTTCTATACGTTTTGAGGTCCTCTGAGTCCATATTCAGTATTTTTACGATGATGTATGTATGTGTGTGTATGTATGTGTGTGTGTATGTGTGTGTGTGAACACGCTGGCGTCTAAACTCTTTGTTCG
Organism: Salticus scenicus; assembly: GCA_963930645.1. NCBI lineage: Eukaryota > Metazoa > Arthropoda > Arachnida > Araneae > Salticidae > Salticus > Salticus scenicus. The sequence continues at coordinate 62,539,159 of OZ005655.1, forward strand.
AATGAGCTGTAAGTTGGTACGCATGTTGCGAGTCACCATAGCACGAACCTTATTGATTTTGGTGAATCTGGTACTTAAAGAAAAATTCTTTATCATTATGGTCTATGGGACCAAAATCTTAGAAGTGCGATAGCATCCAAACGCGTTATTCAATTGAGCAAAAAATTTATGCACATATTATAGGCCATAGTTACTCAATCTGTATATATTTTGGAGAATCTGGTACTTACAGCTTTTTTACAGGGACACAAAGAAATTTTTTTTTATCATTATGGCCTATGGGACCAAATTTTAAAAAGTGCGATAGCGTCAAAACACCTTATTAAACTGAGAAAATAATTTATACACATATTATAGGTAATAGTTGCATGAACTGCATAGAGTTTGGTGAATCTAGCTCTTATAATTCTTTTACAGGGACACAAAGAAAAATTCTTTATTATTATGGCCTATGGGACCAAATTTTAAAAAGTGCGATAGCGTCTAAACGCCTTATTCAATTGAACAAAAAAATTACACACATATTATAGGTCACAGTTTCACGATCTATATAGGTTTTAGTGAATCTAGCACTTCTAGTTTTTTTTTTTTTACAGGGACGCAACAAATAATTCTGTATCATTATAGCCTATGGGGTGAAATTATTTAAAGAGCAATAACATCTAAATGCCTTATCCGTTTGAGTGGAAAATTTATATACGAGTTATAGGTAACCATCGCACAAACTGTATGGATTTTGGTGACTCTAGCACTTAACGAGTTTTACAGGGACACAATTAAAAATTGTTCGTCATTAAGACCTATAGGCTTAAATTATTTAAAGTGCAACAGCGACTAAACTCCTTATTCAAATTAACTGAAAATTTATATACATGTTATACGTCACCGTCACACAAACTTTATGAACTTTAGATAATCTAGCACTTATGGTTCTTTTTACAGGGACAAAATGCAAATTTCTTTATGATTGTGGCATATGGGCTGAAACTCTAAAGTGCAATAGCGTCTAAATGCCTTATCCGATGGAGCTGAAAATTTATATAAATATTATAAGTCACTGTTGCACTAACTATAAGCATTTTGGTGAATCTATCATTTGTTGGTTTTTATAGGGACACAATGAATTATTCTTTATCATTATGATCTACGTGTTTGGTAAAATAACGTTAAATTAAACACCGTGTACTATATAAAGAAAAATACCCAAACACCCTATTATAATTTTCCCTTTTGTTTATTTAACAACTCCTCTTACTTTACTTTATCTACAAAACCGTTAATTACTCAATGTTCGGAAAGTCGAGTGGAGTCACTCCAGATTTTTTTTTATTCGTGGTCATAACTTTTTAACAAACGTTAATTCTGTTCGTGGATATAACGTTTTATTTAAAAAGTTGCAAAAAAATTTTCCACTTTTTACTTTCTTCTATATGTAATATAGAGAAAGTATTGGATTCGCGAAAATTTTCGACCTCCGTTTTTTGACGGATCTACACGTTTTGGGATGTCCTGAACACGAATTGATAGTTTTAAAAAAATGTCTGTCTGTGTGTCTGTGGTTTAGTGTTTTCACCGTATCTCACGAACCAATGAATGAAATTCAACCAAACTTGGTATATAGTTGGACCCTGGCGGTACATTGTGCTGATTAGATTTGGGGATCAATAACCCATCAGGTGGCGCTGTGATCGCATTTTATGTAAATTTTTAACATGGCAGTATAGGACAAATTTTCGTATTTTTCACCGTATCTCACGAACCAATGAATGAAATTCAAATAAACTTGGTATATAGTTGGAACCTGACGGGGCATGGTGCTGATTAGATTTGGGGATCAATCGTCCAGCAGGTGGCGCTGTGATCGCAAAATTTTGTATTTTTCACCGTATCTCACGAACCGATGAATGAAATTAAACCAAACTTGGTGTATAGTTGGACCCTGACATGGAAAGGGTCTGATTAGATTTTGGGATCAATCGCACAGCAGATGGCGCTGTGATCGCATTTTATGTAAACTTTTAACATGGCAGTATATAGGACAAAATTTCGTATAAATGTACATAATGAGCGTTATTTTAAACTTGTGATTGTAAAATTAATATAAATTATTGATAATAGTAGTAGTTAACTACGAAAAAAATTTTGTTCATGTGGGGGCACCGGTTCCCCCCTGGGGGGGAAGTACCCCCCGGGGGGGGGTAAATTTTCAAGATGAGTATCTTTCGAAAGATCTCGTCAATACCTTTAAAACGAATGTTTGAACTATAAATCTGTGGCAATTTGAAACAAAGTTATCGATTTTTTTACTTTTAACAAAAAAAAAAAAAAAAAAAAAAAAAATCTTTTTTTTTTTTTTTTTTTTTTTTTTTTTAACGAAACTTAACCAAACTTGGTATTTAGTTGGTCCCCGACATAAACTGGTGCTGATTACATTTAGGGATCAATAGCTCAACAGGTCGCGCTGTGATCGCATTTTTTCTAAATTTTTAACATGGCAATATAGGACAAAATTTCGTATAAATGTACATAATGAGAGTTATTTTTAACTTGTGATTGTAAAATTAATATGAGTTATTGATAATAGTAATAGTTAAATAGGAAAAAATTTCTGTTCATGTGGGGGCATCGCTTCCCCCCCTGGTGGGGGGGGGGGGAAGTACCCCCCCGGGGGGGGGGTAAATTTTCAAGATGGGTATCTTTCGAAAAATCTCGTCAATACCTTTAAAACGAATGGTTGAACTATAAATCTGTGATAATTTAAAACAAAGTTATTGATTTTTTTTACTTTTAACAAAAAAAAAAAAAAAAAAAAAAAAAAAAAACTTAGAAAAAAATCGTATTTTTTTTTTTTTTTTTTTTTAAATATTGTTACTGATTGAATATGTATTACTTTTAACAAAAAAAGAACTTTGAAAAAAAATCGTATTTTTTTTTTTTTTTTTTTTTTTAAATATTGTTACTGGTTGAATACGTATATAGGAAAATATAGAAGAAAGTCTTGTGGTGGCCACAACATACTAGTTTAATTATAACACGTAGGGTATTAGACCCAGTGTAAAGCCATTTTTAGGAAATTTGGCATACTACATTAGACATAGCATACTGCAATCAGAAATCAAAAATGCTAAATATCTTGTGAAAAGTGAGCATTTTTACTAAATCATTTTTAACTACGCCTGCTATAGATTTTAGAAAATTTCATTTGTATTATTTAATAGCCAGAGGTATTGAGCAACTTATATGAAAACCTCAAACAAATATGTAAATTCAAAAAGTTATGAGAGATAGAATAAATAGCATTTCAGCCCCCCCCTCCCCGAAAAAGAAAATAATAAATGAAAAAATAAATAAATAAAATAATAATAATAATAATAAAAATGAAATAAATAAATAAATAAAGGGACATGATAGGGAGTTTTATCAATATTTATTTACAATCAGCGAACACACTGTATTACCCATAGACCTTCAATATAAGGACTATGGTATTACCATTGGGTATTGTTTGAATAAAAATATAATTGTTAGTAAAACCCCTTATAGTTTAGCTTTGATTTTGAAAGAACTGAATTTCTGTTCATTCTCTCTCTCATAACTTTTAGAATTTACACATTTGTTTGGGGTTTTCATATAAGTTGCTCAAAAATTTTAACTATTAAATTATGCAAATGAGATTTTTTAAAAGCTAGCACATGTGTAGTTAAAAATTATTTAGTAAAAATGCTCATATTTGGTAAGATATTTAACATTTTTGAATTCTGATTACAGTATGCTGTGTGTAGTGCAGTATGCCAAGTTTTCTAAAAATGTTTTTGCACTGGGTCTAATATCCTACGTGTTATAATTAAAAAAGTGGAAATTTTGTTTGCAATAATTAAAAAAAAAAAAAAAAAAAAAAAGTTATATCTTCATGAATATATGTGGTAGCCTCATAAAAATCTATATAGATTATGAGAAAATATCCTCATCACATGCTACAGCCAAAGCGCATTTAAAGTATTACTTTTAACAGGGGGATCCAAAACATTTTGACTTTTGTTTAATTTTTTACTAGTCCCCTTTTCCTCTTTAGGACATAACTTTTGCTGAAATGTACCAGGTATCATGTTCTTTTTAATCCCAAACTTTCAAGATGTTTTCTAAAGAATTTTTCTAGGTTCTCGAGAAAACGTTTAAATTCGAAATTGTCCAAATACTTATTGGCAGATAGTGTAATTCACGTTTAGCATAACCTGAAATGCAATTTCCAAGTATAGTCTCAGTATATTCTAGTTTTTTCGGGTAGCTCTGTAAACGAATAGTATTTTCATATGATATTCTACGCGAAACGTGCTTTTATGCATATAAAATATATATTATGCTCATTTCGTTTTGTTTAATGCAGCCTATAGATTCTAAACTGTATCTACCAAAATTTCGTCATAGACGTAATATATTTGAATTCTCTTGGGTGCCTCTGTACGCGAATCATTTACTTGTTGTCAACAAAAAGTTTAGTTTTGCATCCCTATACAGATTTAGAATGCTGATTTGGACTTCATGCTACTATTTGGTTTTAATATATGCTGAGACACAGACCAACTGCTAAAATGTTTTTCGAATTCAGGGGACTGCAAAATGCGTAACTATAACAAAAGCTTAGTTTATAAAATTTGACCCAGAAATAGTACTTTCTCTGTTGTATATAGGTAACAGAAAAGAAAAAGATTAAACTAATAAATGTTTTACGATTTCCTTACGGAATGTTCGTTACTAAAAATTGCGTTTTTGTAATCTAATTTTTTTACTAATTTATATTCTTTTAAGGATGCAAAGGAGGAAAAGAAATTACAGTCCATTGTGCAAACATAAGAATTTTAGACGAAGCATTCAAATACTTAAATTTTTATTTTTTGTTGTTTTCTGAAATAGTTAATGATGGAAATTTGTTTAAACACGTCTGGTAACTACTAAATATTCGAAAGTCGAGTGGAGTCGATCCAGATTTTTCTATTTATTTAATTTTTCTTTATGTATTTATTATATCTTTTCGTTTTATTATGAAACATCATTTATTTTAAAATTTTGTCACATTTATGTCATAATTTATCGAAGGCAGGAAATATCATTTGATTGTGATAACCAGCATTCTTTTAGTTCTATTTTCAAAGGTTCAATATCAAAACCTTGATATCAAACCTTGATATAATTTAAGGAATAGAACATGTGATTAAAAATAGTATGGTCGCAATCAAAGTTCAGGGAAATCTATAGAAAACGAATTACACTTATCAGTCAAATAGTAATAATAATAATATTAATAATAATATTTTTAATTTGAGACTATTAATATTTCTGTCTGGCACTGGTTTTAACATATTTTTACTGTATTCGACGACCGTAGATAATGCAAGTATTGATTTGGTCAAAAATTTTAGTATTAAGTTTTTACCTGATTTTTCATGTTTTAAGGTCTCGCGAGTCCAAAAAATTCGTTTGTGTAAATTGATTAATGCATATGTGTGTATCTATGTGTATATGTATGTGTGCGGGCAATTTTCTGACTATAATATCTCCAAAACGAATAACGGCAGAAAGGTGAAACTTCAGAATTAAGTTAGTTTAAGTGTACAGATGATTTTGCCAACTTTTAGCGAAAATCGGAAAAATTAGAAGTCGGGCAGTTAGCCCATATCTCATAAACGGCTCTAACAATTTTCTTGAAAGTTTTTGTATATACACCCTTTAAGATGTCCATTTCATATTCAGGAGAATTAATATGAATCCTGTATTAGTTGGTCAGTTTTAGGTCTCGCAAGTGCGTTTCTTTAATAACAGCTATACGGATTATTTTACTCGCTATATTAACTTACAGATAAACCAGTGAACAGATGAATTTTCTACGTTTTGGTGAAAATAGAAAATGGGATCGAAAATCAGCATCTTCAAAAACGGCTATAACGATTTTTTTCGAATTTGCTACGTCAACCTCTTTTTAGATGCCCTTTTGCATGTAATGCCTATACGTGGTTGCTGAGGAAAATTGACGAGCGTCCTGATTAGGTAGGTCAGTTTTAGATCTTGGAAATTTGTGGTATATAATAATTACAAGATAAAAATACCTTTTTGTATACCACGTTTTTAAATTTTCTGTTGAATCATATAAACTTGACAATTCTATACATTAATAAATACTTTTTAAAAATTTGTTTGATGAATTATCCCATCAACTTGAAAGGAAATGATCAAATGCGTAATAAAGAGAGCAATTATAGAAATTTTCAAACATTTATTAACTGAATAAAAGTATTAAAAGAATGCATAGTCATCGTGTTCGGAGCTATTCTAAAAGTTTCAAATGTCTGGCTAGTCGGGAAGTTAGTTAAAAATTGATTGCAAGATTTGTACTGGAATTACAAACAAGAAAGCGAGTTAGTAATAATTACAAGATAAAAAGAACTTTTTATATATCATGTTTTTAAATTTTCTGTTGAATCATATAAACGCTACCGAAGGCAGCGGGAACTCGGAACAATCGGCTAAAAGTATTTAAAAAAATTCATTGCTACCGTGATTTGAGCTATTATAAAACTTTCAAAGGGCTAGCTAGTCGGGAAGTTAGTTAAAAATCGATTGCAATCTTTGTACTGGTAACGCTGTCGAAGGAAGCAGGGTCCCAAAGCAGTTGGTTAAAAAAATTTAAAAAAATTCATTTTCACCGTGTTCTGAACTATTCTGAAAATTTCAAATGTTTAGTTAGTCGGGAAGTTAGTAAAATAAATTTTCTGTTGAATTATATAAACGCTGCCGAAGGCAGTAGGGACTTGAAACAGCTGACTAAAAGTATTAAAAAAATCTATTGTCACCGTCTTATGAGCTATGCTGAAAGTTTCAAATATCTAGCTAGTCGGGAAGTTAGTGAAAAACCGATTGCAATCTTTGTACTGGTAACGCTGCCGAAGGAAGCAGGGTCCCAAAGCAGTTGGTTAAAAATATTTATAAAATTCATTTCCACCGTGTTCTGAACTACTCTGAAAGTTTTAAATGTCTAGCTAGTCGGGAAGTAAGTTAAATAAATTTTCTGTCGAATCATATAAACGCTGCCGAAGGCAGTAGGGACCTGAAACAGTTGACTAAACGTATTAAAAAAATGTATTGTCACCGTGTTCTGAGCTATCCTGAAAGTTTCAAATCTCTAGCTAGTCGGGAAGTTAGTAAAAAATTGGTTGCAAGCTTTGTACTGGTAACGCTGCCGAAGGCAGTAGTAATCCGAAACAGTTGGCTAAAAGTATTAAAAAAATGCATTTTCACCGTGTTTTGAAATATTCTGAAAGTTTCAAATGTCTAGTTAGTCGGGAAGTTAGTTAAAAATCGATTACAAGATTTGTACTGGACAAACAGACAAGCAAACAAACAAGAATTGAAGTTAATAAAAGCATGGTAATAATAAAATCGTGGTAAAATAAACGACTCCTTATTTATTTATTTTTAAATTCGCTATGTATGCTTTGTTTTGTATGTTTTTATGATGCATGCATTGGTTTTTCTCTTACAGGAAAATTGTTATGCTTTATTACGTCAATTCTATTTCTTCTCAACACACTACCTCAAATAGTATGTACAATATGTGTAGAAGTGGACAGTGGAAGTCATGTGGTTGTTACACAACATTATATACATTTTTCTAATATTCAGATCAATATCCTCCCGTGCCGCATAGCTGTATTTAGGCTCTTCAAATGAACTATACTGTTTTTCATTTTCACGCACTGTGTTCAACTGAGTAAATCCAGTGGCTATTTTAAAATAGAGAGTTTTTTTTTAATTCCATTACCCGACTACTGCAGGTAATAAAAGTATTGTATTTCATCAAAAATTTCGATAGTGATTCTGATTGATATGTTTTAAGATCTCTTGAGTCTAAAAAAAGTGTTCTTGGCAATTGGTCAGACTAAGTGTAAATCTATATGTATGTGTAGGTGTGTGGGTAATTTTCCAACTACCATATCTTGAAAACTAACAAGAGTAGAACGACGAAACTTCCAAATTAAGACACATCCAGTGTACACATGATTTTGCCAAATTTTGGTGAAAATTAAAAAACGAAAATGGGGCCGTAAGTCTTTATTTCATTCATAGCTCAAATGATTTTTTTTGTAATAAACACCCTTTTAGATGTCTTTTCGTGTATATTAGTTGATTAGTTCTAGAAAATTTATGAAAATCCTATATAAGCAGGTCAGATTCAGGTCTTGCAAGTGTGTTTTCTTAAAAATGGTGTTACAGATTTTTTCCAAACTCTCTCTCTAAACTTCCTTTTAGATATCCTGCCGCATGTGATTGTTGGTTTCCAGTGAACAGATAATTGTCTGCCAAATTTTTGCGAAAATCGGGTCCGAGAGTCGGTATCACAAAAACGGTTCCAATGATTTTCTTGAAATTTGCTAAATAAACTCTTTTTTACTTTCTCTTACCCATAAGGTAGATAAAGTATTTTTTTGGGTCAAATTTTCGAACGCGAGTTTTTGTTATATTTACATGTTCTGAGGTCCCCTGAATACGAAAATCATGTTTTTAGCAAATGGTCTGTGTGTCTGTGTGTGTGTTTGTCTGTTATCAGCATATCTCAAAAACAAATTATGGCAGAAAGTTCAAACTTGGTATTCTAAATGTGTATCATATAAGGATGCTACACTCAACTTTTCGTTAAGATCAAGCAAATGGTTCGTGTACAGGAACACTCAAAAGTATTCAAATACATTACGTCTATGGGGGAAATTACAGGTAAGTAGAGTTTAACATCTATAGACTGCACTAAACCAAATGAAACGAATATATATTTTTTGTAATAGAGATAGTCAACATGGAAAAAAAAATTGAGTATGTAGGAGCTTCGCCTCCCCCCCCCTGGGGGGAAGTCCCCCCTCGAGGGGAGTAAATTTTCATGATGGGTATCTTTGAAAAGAGCTCGCCAATACCTTTAAAACGAATGGTTGAACCATCGATCTGCGACAAAGTTATCGATTTTATTTACTTTTAACAAAAAAAAAAAAAAAAAAAAAAAGATATTTTTTTTTTTTAAATATTGAGAATAAAATAGTTTTTTTTTTTTTTTTGGGGATATTTAGTGTTATACTACTTCTCTAATATGGCAATCGTCTGCATTATCATAAAAGATAATTTTTCTAAATAATAATTTTAATAAATTATTTTTTAAAAAGAGAATTATTTTTTAATAGCCGAATTAAATTCTATGTAAATGTAGGTGCATTAACGAAACGGGGGATTGAGGGGGCGGTAGCCCCCCTCACACAGAACTAATTGTCATATAAAAAAAACTCTTCCGAAGCCTAATTTGAATTGTTTAACACAGGTTTACATAACAGTACTCGATATCTCACCTCTTAATCTGCAACCTGTATTTATAGTATTAAATTTCAGGGTAAGATAAAGTCGTGTGAGTGACACACCAGATTATTAGATATACTTTTGCATGTATTATTTGGTTTTTTTAGAAAAATTGATTAGCATCCGTTATATATATATATATATATATATAAAGAGCACGATTCTACCCCCCCCCCCTTTTTTTTTTTTCTTTTTAACTCGCTATTTAAACTCTGTTTTACCCGTTCCTTTTCAATGTATGTATTAGTTTATTTTTTTAAGAAAATTGTTAGGTTGAATTGCTAAGTCAGTTTTATGTCTTCTGATTACACTGTCTCAAAAAATAGTAGGGGAGAGTGGGGTACAATGGATCACGGGGTTCAATGGACCGCTTCCTATAATTTTTTTTTTTTTTTTTTTTTTTTTTTATGGTTCGTATTTTGGTACATAAATAGCAGCACTGCAGTGATGAAACGTAGCCAGCAATTTCGTGCCTAGCTAACAATTTTGCCATTTTATTCATGAAGTTTAGTTTACGGTAGCCAAAAGTAAATTTTTTAGTTAAACATTTTTACTTTCTTCTATATGTAATATAGAGAAAGTATTGGATTCGTAAAAATTTTCGACCTCGGGTTTTTGATGGATTTACACGTTTTGAGAGCTGTAGAACACGATTTGACCCTTTTTAGAAAATGTCTGTCTGTCTGTCTGTCAGTCTGTGTGTGTGTGTGTGTGTGTGTGTGTGACAAAATTTTGTGGCAACTGTATCTCAGGAACTACTGCACAGAATTTCATACAAATTAGTATGTAGTTGCACCTTGACATAAATTAGTGCCTATCAACTTTTGGTAAAAATTGTCTTACAGATTGCGTTGCCATCCCGCTTTTTCTAAATTTTTAACATGGTGATATAGGACAAAATTTTGTATAAATGTGCATAAAGAGAATTATTTTTTAGTAATCATTATGAAATTTACAAGAATTATTTATAATAGAGGTAGTCAACTGGGGAAAAAATTTTGTATGCGTAGGAGCCTCGTGAACGCCCCTGGGGGGGGAGTCCCCCCTCGAGGGTAGTAAATTTTCAAGATGGGTATCTTTCGAAAGGTCTCGTCAATACCTTTAAAACGAATGGTTGAACTATAAATCTGTGATAATTTAAAACAAAGTTATCGATTTTTTTTACTTTTAACAAAAAGTAACTTAGAAAAAAAAATTCTTTTTTTTTTTTTTTTTTTTTTTTTTTTTTTTTAAACGAAATTTAACCAGACTTGGTATTTAGTTGGCCCCTGACATAAACTGGGGCTGTTTAGATTTGGGGATCAATCACTCAACAGGTGGTGCTGTGATCGTATTTTTTCTTAATTTTTAACATGGCAGTATAGGACAAAATTTCGTATAAATGTACATAATGGGAGTTATTCTTAACCTGTGATTGTGAAATTAATATGAATTATTGATAATAGTAGTAGTTAATTAGGAAAAAAATCTCGGTCATCGCTTCCCCCCCCCTAGGGGAAAGTACCCCCCGGGGGGGGGGGGTAAATTTTCAAGATGGGTATCTTTCGAAAGGTCTCGTCAATATCTTTAAAACGAATGGTTGAACTATAAATATGTGATAATTTAAAACAAAGTTGTCGATTTTTTTTTTTTTTTTTTTTTTTTTTTAACGAAAAAAAACTTTGAAAAAAAATCGTATTTTTTTTTTTTTAAATATTGTTACTGCGTGAATTTGTATAGGAAAATATAGAAGAAAGTCTTGTGGTGGCCACAGCATACTAGTTTCTTTTCGTCTTTCAGGAATAATGATCTGGAATAGGCTATTTAGCATAGTGAAGAGCTAAGGTCATCAATTATTATTACTTTCTTCTATATTCAATAGAAGAAAGTATTGGATTCGTAATTTTTTTTTACCTCGGGTTTACACGTTTTGAGAGCTGTAGAACACGATTTGACCATTTTTAGACAATGTCTGTCTGTCTGTGTGTGTGACAAAATTTTGTGGCAACTGTATCTCAGGAACTACTGCAGAGAATTTCATACAAATTGGTATGTAGTTGCACCTTGACATAAATTAGTGCCTATCAACTTTTGGTAAAAATTGTCTTAAAGGTTGCGTTGCCATTCCGCTTTTTCTAAATTTTTAACATGGTGATATAGGACACAATTTTGTATAAATGTGCATAAAGAGAATTATTTTTTAGTAATCATTATGAAATTTACAAGAATTATTTATAATAGAGATACTCAACTGGGAAATTTTTTTTTGTATGTGTAGGAGCCTCGCCCCCCTCCCTCCCTAGGGGAGTAAATTTTCAAGATGGGTATCTTTCGAAAGGTCTCGTCAGTACCTTTAAAACGAATGGTTGAATTATAAATCTGTAATAATTTAAAACAAAGTTATCGTTTTTTTATTTTATTTTTTTTTTTTAACTTTTAACGAAATAAAACTTAAAAAAATATCGTATTTTATTTTTATTTATTTTTTAACGAAATTTAACCAAACTTGGTATTTAGTTGGCCCCTGACATAAACTGGCGCTGATTAGATTTGGAGATCAATCGCTCAACAGGTGCGCTGTGATCGTAGTTTTTGTTTCTAAATTTTTAACATGGCAGTATAGGACAAAATTTCGTATAAATGTACATAATGAGAGTTATTCTTAACTTGTGATTGTAAAATTAATATGAATTATTGATAATAGTAGTAGTTAATTAGGAAAAAAAATTGTGCATGTGGGGGCATCGCTTGCCCCCCTGAGGGGTAAATTTTCAAGATGGGTATCTTTCGAAAGGTCTCGTCAATACCTTTAAAGTGAATGGTTGAATTATAAATATGTGATAATTTAAAACAAAGATATCGATTTTTTTTACTTTTAACGAAAAAAAAAAAAAAAAAAAAAAACTTGGGAAAAAAAATCGTATTTTTATTCTTTTTTTTTTTTTTTTTTTTTTTAATGTTACTGAGTGAATTTGTATAGGAAAATATAGAAGAAAGTTTTTAATCTCATTAAAATATTTCTTAAGTGGATTTTTTATTTTTTTTTATCATTTGCTGCCAGAGGTCCGGACGGGGTACAATGGACCATGGTCCATTTACCTCAGTTCTCTGTCATAATAAACTGATTTACGAAATCTGCATTTTTGAAGTGTTAGCTATAAATTATATATAGAAATTTCAGAGTTAACCGTAATTAGATCTATTATGTCTTCAAAGATGAGTTAGAAAGCAATTTACACCGTGACCAATAAGTTCTCATACAACTTTTGAAGCACGTTAAAAAGTTGTTCATATGTGTTACTATAGACCCAATTATTTTTCAGGCAATTTAGTGTAAGGTATAAAGCTATTGCAAGTGTAAATGTTGTACTAATTATAATTTTTCTTTAATTAGGTAGAATGAAGAAATTGAGAGAAATTGTGATAAATAAATTCATTAAAGAAAAGCAGCCGGTGAAATTTTCAGAGACTTGAAAGACCTGGTGGTGAAGAGATATTTCCTTTACAGGACTATCAGAAGGTATAATAAGATGTTCTCTGTCGATGACAGAAAAAGATCTGGCAGACCGAGGTCCATTCGGAGAAAATTGTCTGCGAAAAGGGTCAGGTTAAAGATACGACGAAACGGACAAAGATCTACTAGAAAACTAGCACGAGAGCTCAAAATATCGAAGGGGTCAATGTTAAACAGTCTGAAAAAGAACCTTGGGTGCAAGGTTTATAGAAAACGTAAAATTCACGGAGTTTTAGAGTCTGCTAAGATGAAAGGGAAGCAAAGGGTGGAAGAAATTCTTGCTTGGCACGCTGGGGATGAATTTGTCTTTTCAGACGAGAAACTATTTAGTTTACAGGAAAGTTTCAAACCCAAAAATGACAGAGTATGGTCAGTTTCTATTGATAACATCACTGAGAGCCAACATTACGTTCCACGTTATCAAAATGCTTCGTCTCTGATGGTTTGGGCCGCTATTTCCAAAAGAGGAAAACTCCCGTTAGTCTACGTTGATAAGGGGTTAAAAATCAATGCCCAATATTATAAAACTGAGGTTTTGGAAAACGTTTTACTCCCAAATGTCCAGAGTATGTATGGAGCGGAATATTTCTGCTTCCAAGAATATGGTGCCCCTTCTCATACCACACGTGTGGTTCAGGAGTGGTGCAGTCAAAATTTAGCTGACTTTTTGCCAAAGAACGAATGGCGCCCAGCTCCCCCGATCTGAACCCGCTTCATTATTTTTCGTGGTCATATATGCTCTCCCAACTGAAAAACTATAAAATCACCGATTTGAGTAAATTCAAAAATGTAATTAAATAGATATGGTAGGAAATGTCAATGGAAGTCGTGCGTGCCGCATGCGATGGATTTGAAAAGAGACTTAAGCTCGTTAAGAAACTAAAAGGCGGAATTATTCCAAAGAATTTATTGTAAAGATACTCTATGATTGCTACTTTAATCTGATGTAAAAAGTTTTTGTATAATTTATTTTGTGTTATTGTAATAAAAATTTGAAAGTGTATGAGAACTTATTGGTCACGGTGTACTTTGAGGTTTCTTCTTATTTATTTTTAATAACCATTCAGTTACTTTTGTATTCTTATATTTTTACAAACATCATACAGCTATAACAAACTAAATTAAATAATGCAATTAAATAATAATAATACAAATAAATTTGACGAAAAAGACGGTTATACATTTTGTTGGTTTAATCACAGAAATAAAAGATAAAGAATCTGTTTTTGTGAGAAGTGTGCAACCAACACGTAATTAAGATCTCTACATTTTTATCTGAGAGTTTTGCTATATATCTTGTAAATTTTCAAGCTATTGTAATGATGAGTTTTCCATCCTCTACAACTTCACAAGAAAACGGCAGATTTTCAGTGACTCAAAAATTGTTTGGCGTATGATTTTCTAATTTTAATGTTCATTAATTTACATTATTTGTATGAATCGAAGACCTAAATAAACAAATATAATATATTGTACATTTTATACTATTAAAAAACATACTACAACCCACCTAACCAAAAAATGGCTGCTTTTTATACTTTTGTAAACCGTGCCCTTAATAACTGTTCAAATCCTATTTTATTAAAATCTGAAATTAAATACCTGAAAGCCATTGCAATTGACAGAGGTTATGACCCTTCCATTATAGACAAAGCTATCCAAAAATTACAACTCCTTCGTATTTCGTCTACTAAATCAGTCTCTCCTAATATCAGTATTGTTTTACCCTATTTTCCTAAATCCAGTCAAACCATAGCTAAAATTCTCAAACAATATGATTTTAAAATAATATTTTCGCCTTCCAATAAACTCACCTTTTCTCAGTTAAAAGATCCCATTGATATGCATACTTCTTGGGGCATTTATAGTATTTCCTGTTAGTGTGGTTTATCATATATTGCCCAAACTAAACGCAGTCTTAAATTTCATCTAAAAGAACATATGAATCACGTCCGCAAACAAGAAACCAAGAAATCGGCTATTTCTGAACATTGCTGGGAGGAAAATCATAATTTTAAATTTAATTCAGCTAAAATAATTTGCAGACCTAAATCCATTCATGAACTCGATTTCTTTGAAGCTTTTCATATTTATAAAAAATTGAAAAACCTTGTAAATTGTGATTTCGCTGCTCCCTGTTTGTCTTATTGTTGGAAATTTTACATTCAGTCCACATTTTCTTAATTTTTCTACTGTTTACACAGTTAACATTCCTAAATTCCTATTGGCCACACTCCGCACCTTTCCCGTAATCCTATTGGTTGAACTAAACTCGGTCCCTCTCCTATATATACGAGCACTTTTCCTGATTCAGAATTCTTTTTGCACTGAAGACGGTACGCTAAAGGCTACCGAAATAGCTGTATGCATCGCAAATATTTTACTTTTGGCGTTTCTGACGTAGTAGTTTATTCGGGTTTTAATACACTGATGGAAAAAAAAAATCCCAACACCAAGAAAAAATTATTGTACAGTAATGAAATTTCAGCAATACATTTGTCTAGGTAACATATTTAATTGATTAAAGTTTCAAGATCACAGGTAGAGCTATTGGCGAGAAGAGCCATTTCAAATGTGAAATGTTGGTACATTAGTAACCGGTGTAACCGCCTAAATTTTTAATGCAAGCATGTAAACGTGCATGCATTGTGTCGTACAGGTGTCGGATATCAGTTTGTGGGATGGAGTTCCATGCCTGTTGCACTTGGGCGGTCAATGCAGGTACGGTTAATGCTGGTTGTGGATGACGCTGGAGTTGTCGTCCAATGATGTCCCATACGTGCTCGATTGGAGAAAGATCTGGTGATCTAGCAGGCCAAGGCAACATGTCGACACTTTGTAGAGCATGTTGGGTTACAACAGCGGTATGAGGGCGAGCGTTATTCTGTTGAAAACAACCCCTTGAGTGCTGTTCATGAATGGCAGCACAACAGGTTGTATCACTAGACTGACGTACACATTTGCAGTCAGGGTGCGTGGGATAACCACGAGAGTGCTCCTGCTGTCATACGAAATTGCTCCCCAAACCATAACTCCAGGAGTAGGCCCTGTGTGTCTAGGCCGCAGACAGGTCGCTAGCAGGCGTTCACCTGGCCTCCTTCTAACCAACACACGGCTATCACTGCGACCAAGGCAGAACCGGCTTTCATCAGAAAACACATCAGATCTCCACTCCGTCCTCCAATGAGCTCTAGCTTGACACCACTCACGTCGCAAACGGCAGTGGTTTGGAGTCAGTGGAATGCACGCTACAGGGCGTCTGGCTTGGAGCTGTCCTTGAAGGAACCGATTTGTAACAGTTCGTTGTGTCACTGTGGTGCCAACTGCAGCTCGAATTTCAGCTGCAGACGCAGTACGATTAGCCACAGCCATACGCCGAACACGGCGGTCTTCCCTCTCAGTAGTGCCACGTGGCCGCCCGGAATCCGGTCTTCTTGAGGCAGTACCTTCCCTTGACCACTGCTGCCAACACTCATGCACAGTGGATACATTCCTGCCAAGTCTTTCTGCAATATCGCGGAAAGAAAACCCACCTTCTCGTAGCCCTACTACACGACCTCGTTCAAACTCAGTGAGCTGTTGATAATGGCTTCTTCGTCTTCTTAGAGGCATCCTTGACTAACATTAACCCACTACGTCAAATCTCAACTGTAAATAACGATCACGAACCTTACAGCGCTTATTTAAAGCAAACCTCATTTGCATGTCCATAGTGTCGCTACTAGCGCCACACTTATGCGCGTAGCTCGAAATTTGAATCGACGTCATCTTTCAGATGTATAAACACGCCTACCAAATTTCGTTTATCTAGCACAGCTCCTTCCTGGTGTTGGGATTTTTTTTTTCCGTCAGTGTATTCCAACGCCAAGTCTCCTGTTATTATTGCCGAAACGTCAGTGGAGGCCCTACATTGAGACTCAAAACGGTTTTGGGCTGTGTCTGTCTGTTTGTCTGTCGCGCGATAGCGGCCGCAAAAATAGCGCTATTGACTTGAAATTTGGTACACGTGTTCATGAGCACCACGAAATCAGCTGTATAGTTTTTGGTATGTACTCCATTTGTAGTTCGTATACAGGGACACGCCAAAGTTTTTCTTATCATTACGGCCTATGGGAGGAATTTGTATGTATCGCGATAGCGGCCACAAAAATCACGCTTTCGACTTGCAATTTGGTACACATGTTCATAAGCCCAACGGAATCAGCTGTATAGTTTTAGGTGTGTATTCCCTTTGTTGTTCGTGTACAGGGACACGCCAAAGATTTTCTATCATTACGGCCTGTGGGAAGAATCTGTATGTACCGCGATAGCCGCCGCAAAAATCAAGCTATTGACTTCAATTTTTGCCGAAACGTCAGTGGAGGCCCTCTGTTGAGACTCAAAAGGATTTTGGGTTCCGTCGGTCCGTCCGTCTGTCTGTCTGTCTGCCGTGCGATAGCGGCCGTAAAAACCACGCTATTGACTTGAAACTTTGTAGACATGTTCATGATCCCCACGAAATTAGCTGTAGAGTTTTGGGTGTGCATTCCATTTGTAGTTCGTGTACAGGGACACGCCAAAGTTTTTTTTATCATTACGGCCTATGTGAAGAATTTGTATGTACCGCGATATCGGCCCCAAAAATAACGCTATAGACTTGCAATTTGGTACACATATTCACGAGCGATACGGAATTAGCTGTATAGTGTTAGGTGTGTATTTCCTTTGTTGTTCGTGTACAGGGACACGCCAAATTTTTTCTTATCCTTACGGCCTATGGGAAGAATTTGTATGTACCGCAATAGCGGCCGCAAAAATCCTTCGATTGACTTGGAAATTGGCGCACACATTCCAGCTTTCCATATAAGTAGCTGTATAATTTTCATTGCTATATTTTTTATAAACTGTGTACAGGGACACGCCAAAATTCTTAACATTACGGTGTATGGGGTGAATTTCGTTTAAACGCATTTTAATATCATTACTTTGCAATGAAGAAAATGAAACTAGAGTACGTGAGTAAGATGCTTAAACTTATGTTGCTTGAAGAAAATATGTGCTCTTAAGCTTTCTAATTAATGTACAGGACCTTACAAAAGTGTTCTGACAATGTCACTTAGTCATCCAAACGATGTTAAATTTGGAACAATTATTAATTTTAAACGCAAAATAAGCAGAATAGTTTTTACTGGTGTATACAATGTTTATGGTTCGTTTACAAAGACACACGAAAGAATTTCGTAACATTAGAGCCTATGGACGAATTTTTAATTTAAGCGCGCACTTTAATGCGTTTATGCTGAATTGAACTTAATAAAGTTAACATACATTATAAAGATGCTTAAAATTATGTTTACTCTAAAAAAAGGTTATGTATAGACTAAATAATTTATGGGACCACACAAAATAATTCCGAGTATGTACTGTAATCATCCAAATGATGTCAAATTAGTTTGAAAGATTAATGAGTCATAATTAATTAGATTTATTCTTATTATTGGCGTTTATAATGACTGTGGCTACTTTTCCGGGAAACATAAAGGAATTTCGTACTTTTATGGTGTATCGTCGGTATTTCTTAAAAGTGTATTTTAACATGGTTACACCCCATCAAATATGAAATTTTATTAGAATTTTAAAAGCGTGTTTTCATGTTGAAAATTGTGGGCATAGAATTGATAATTAGTTTAAAGGTTACGCAAAATATTTCCGATATGCTATGTAATTTTTTTTGTATGAAATTCGGTATTTATGAATTTCCGGGAAATAATACAAGACCGTCGTTTAATAAGAATGCATATTGTTGCGTACTTGGGGGTTTGTAAGTTGTCCGAGAATGAAAGGCGAAACTTTCAAAAATTCAGTGATTTATTCACAGAAAGTTCCAGAAGAATACAGGTCTATAAACCAAGTATCAGCTTCAATTCAACCAGTAAACATAGCTTAAACAACAGCCGTTAACAGCAAAACAACAGTGCAAACTGTTTAGCAATAACACATAAAGCAAGTCTCATTCAAAGAGGCTCAAAGCAAAGCAAGCATTTGACGAAACCGACACAGATCTGAGATTGGAAGCCTTGGCTAAAAAAATGCTCCTTTTATACTATTCTATCGAACACAGACTGTTCTGGAAAATTATCGTATCTCATCAGCCAATGAGATTAGAGCTTCCATATTTGGTATATCCCTAATAAGTATTTTCTCGCCAAGGTCGCCAAAAAAATCGCCAAGGAGGGAAACAGTCGCCAAATTTGGCGCCAAATCCATTTCTTCCCTTATTGTAGCTTTTCAATTCGTTTTTAAAGGAAAATTAGGCTATTTTAACGCTAAAACGACTAGAAATGCACAAAATTAGCATTTTATTCCGTAACACTTTATATGATATACAAATAGGTATAGAAAGAGAGATACAGCGGGGGGTTGAGGGGGGCGGCAGCCCCCCTCAGGAATGTATCTGATTATGGTAATAAGTCGATCGAATCAATATATATCGTATTATATAATAAGAAATAAATAAAAATGACCTATTGAAAAATGTCTGATGCAAATAGGACGTTGAGGCTCCTGATCTGCAGATCCACTAGTTCAAAGATCTTTCTTTAAAACTCTTTGCTGACGTTTTCTACTATTCTGAGATCGTGTCAATAATAGTTAAAACCATTCGGCCACTCGAGAGTGTAATGTTTTTCAGCCGAAAATGTAACATTTTATCAAACCACGTTGTTTCTAATCTACTTTAGGTGAGGTTTTTTTTGTATCACTTTATTCTTATCGGTGATTATTGGTTTTCTATTCATTTTGACATATTTTGTGAAATTCGTATTATTTAAAAACATAAAACATAATATAAACCATGTGTAAATTTCTCTCTGAAATCTTTCCATCAAAGTTACGGTCAAATAGAGTAGGAGATATTTTCTTTGCCGAGCAGCAAGATAGATTATCCAACGATCCCTGTGAGGCATTTCTGATTTTGCAACAGATCTCTCTCTCTCTCTCTCTCTCTCTTTTTTTTTTTTTTTAAATAAAGCCATTAGTTCTACACCTGATCACATTTTCTTGAGCAGTTTTAAATCATAAAATTTATTTAGTTAAACTGCAAATTTATATTCTTCTTTCACTCAAAACTCCTATTTTACGAATTTCAATTACTGTCAATTCTTTTCCCTGAAACATTTCAGATATCCGTTCGGCCAATGAGCGGCCGAGCGGTTCTGTGCTCACGGCTGGTAGACGTGAGGTGCCGGGTTCGATCCCTGGTCGCGCTGGTCGGCTTAGCCGTTCGGTGTTTTCCGTTTTTTTTTTTGGAAACTGGCGTAAATACGGGCTAGGACCCCTTAGAAAGACCTTCACGGAAGGCACATCTTCTCAGGCTTAGGACCCTAGTGCAGTCAGTCGATCTTATTCCGAAACACCCACACCAAACAACAGATATCCGTTCGACAGAATTCTAAAGTTTATATTTGAATCAGGTTAGACCCATAATTAACAAATTCATATATCGATCCTGTCATTTATGATCGTAGAACAACAAACTAAAACAAATCACGAATGATAATCTTCCTTTAAACTTACAAACCGATTCTTATAGAATTTCTGTAATAAAAGTGTCCAAAAATCATGTGACTGGTGTCAAAGTTATCAGAGTTAGACTAGACTCACAATGCTGAGAAATATCATGACTGTACTATTAAATATTTTAAAATGATTATAGATAAAAGTTTTGTAATGGCCACCGCGTATTATTGCAGTAAAGTGCACTGAAATAGTACATGTTCATTGATGATGAATAGAAACTTTGTAAGCAACCATTATACATTGCAAAACACACAATAGTTGTTTTTAATCAAAATAAACAAGCACTATTTTTTATCAAGCAAAATCGTTCACACGTACGCACTTTTTCTTTTAACATACATGACTTAACCAACCATTTACCATCAAACGTTTTTCTCCCCCCCCCCTTTTTTTTTCCGAAATAGTTGTTGTGTGTTTTTGTACAGTAGGCCGCAAAATTATTCGAGCACTAGCAAAAATTCCTATATGAAAAAAGTTCATTTAATACTGCTTTGTTAAATAAATCCTTGTAGAATCATGTTCTTAGTCAGTCTAAGAACATGATTCGATAAGGATTTATTTGACAAAACAGTATTAAGTGTACTCTTTTTACACAGGAATTTTTGCTAGCGTTCGAATAATTTTGCTGCCGACTCTAAATTACGATGTTTGCTTACTATTATTATTATTATTATTATTATTATTATTTTGCATTTATTACTGAACATTATTTTTCTGTTTGGGAATAAACGAATTATTTTGAGGTATTACCTTTTTTCAATTTCAGGTGTGATGATGTACTGTATCGACAGTGGAACTATTGATTCTGTTGAAGAATTACAGTTTGACGGACAAAACTGGGAAAAATCTATTAAAGAGAAGATACCCGAATGTAGTTAATGTTTGATAATTTTAGTTTTGTATCTGTCAATACTTAAATAAAGAACTATATTATGATTTTGAATATATTATTTTTTTACAAAATTTAATAAAGAATGTTCCACTTTTAAAAATATATAAAATGAAATAAGACTTGTACTTTATTCTAGGTTGTAATATGAGGTCTGTCCAATAAATACGCAAACTGGTGCCATCTGTCGGCCATGACGCGGACTATAGCCTCGCTCACTAGCAGTGCTAGTTGCCTGAAACCCAATGAACCATCAGTGCATGGGTGATCGTCGAACTGTGCGTATTGTGCAAGTTGTGTTAGTTTCTGTTGTCCTTGTTTTTACTGTGTGTCGAAAATGGAAATTGACGAAAATAATAAATTATTTTTCTTACAGTTCTCAAGCTAATGAGAGATCGCGTGCGTCGTGTGTGACGAAATTTGACTCAAGGCGATGGATGGATCCTTCACCATGACAATGCACCTGCACATTCAGCATTGATTGTTCACCAGTTTCTGGCAAAAAATTCAATCACCATCCTTGACATCCTCCTTATTCGCCAGATCTCGCCCCATGCGACTTTTTTTTATTCCCAAAATGTAAAAATGTGATGAGGGGACATCACTGGGAAAATGTGGATACAATAAAGCAAGAAACGACGAGAAAACTAAAAGGCCTGACTGCCGAGGACTTCCAAGGGTGCTTTGAACAGTGGAAAAGAAGATGGAATAAGTGCATAGCAATGAATGGAGAGTACTTTGAAGGGGACAAAATCGATGTAGACAAAATTTTTTAAAATAAACTCTTTATGGCCTTAGTTCGCGTATTTATTGGACATACCTCGTATTTTATTTATATTCCTTTATTCTTTATTCCGTATTCCTCATTTCTTTTTTAAAAATCACAGACTATTGCTCCTTAAAAATATACGATTTTACAGGACTAAAAAATACAAATGAGGTCAAATGAAAATTAAGATCTGAAATGGTTAGAATTCTAGAGTCATCACGCACGCATGGGCTGAGAAGCGCCTTTTGAATTCCTGCTAGATCTGTATATATAGAGGGCTGTAGCAGGACACTTAAAGTAGTGTATGGCTATTTGCTACTGGAGCGTCACTATGCCTGTGCGAGGCGACGAAAAAGAGCGACATTTCAGCAAGTTATAGATTTTAAATGAAGAAGAATGATCGTCCGTCGTAAAGAAGGTTTTTATATCATCCAATAGCAGATCGTATGGATCCGAGCATAACAGCAGCACTGTGATTCGTGTGTAGAAGCAGTGGGCTCAAGAGAACCGAACAATTCAGATAACTAGGAGTGGTCGCCGAAACGTCTCAATAGCATAGGGTGGTTGACACTTAGTCCGCAAACAAATGACACACTCTATATATATATATATGTAACGATAAAGGGTGTCTAATGTTAAATGGGTTGGTATTCCAGGGATGTAAGCATGAAAGGATAAAAAGTAGGGGTGGGAAACGATTAAGAGTTTTAACTGGGTTAATCGTAATTCATTAATCGATTAATCGGATTTTTAATCGGTTTTCATTTTTTTTATATATAATTTTATTTCAATGATGAATAAAACTCTCATATTGTGTATAGTTGGTAACAAAAGTATCCGAATACTAGCAAAAATTCCTATATAAAAAAAGTAGAGTTAATACTGTTTTGTTAAATAAATCCTTGTCGAATCATGTTCTTGGTCAGTCTAAGAACATGATTCGACAAGGATTTACTTAACTAGTTAGTTCTTCTTTATCACTTCGGATAGAACACAGAATGTTATTTTCTGTTTCTACTTCGATAATTACTATCAGCAATTCTGAACAGACAATAAAGGCTTGAAGATATTGTGAAACTCTGTTGACATTTTCCCCATCAGAGGGAAAGTGGAAATCTCAATACCTTCTTTTCGTTTCTTTTCTATCTTTAGCATTTCCATTTTTTGAAAGCTTTTTGCTTCTGAGAATACTATTGCACTAGCCAACACTTTCTGTAGAAGGCTAAAGACAGGTGGTGTTGCTCCAGCATGCACATAAAGCGGCATTTTGTTTAATAACTGTCCTCCACCTTTTCTCTATCAACAAAAGTGCAACATCTTCTTTGTGAGGTTTTATTTTTATTTATTTTTTGCTTTTACATTATTTGATGGATGTTTCTTAGAATGTCTGTTAGGAAAATATGTGAAAAAATATTTTGTAGGCAGAACAACAGCATTTTTACTTTAATTCGTTGTTTGAAAATTTTAATCGGATTTTGAAAAGTTTTAATCGAATTAATCGATCCGATTAACTCGATTAAAAATATTGATCAGGACTAAGCATTGATCGATTAACCGAACCGATTGATCGATCAATCGACACAGCCCTAATAAAAAGGATTAAGATTTTAAATTATTATTAAGTGATAACTTAAAGTACATCCCATTAAAAATTCTTAACTTGATTTCTATTCTAGAGCCCATGTAAAGATAGTTTCACGACAAAGCACGTTATAACGCGGGAGTCAGATTTGAGAATAACTTTTAGAATAAAAATTAATTTGTCTTACGCAGTCTTCAGTTTTAGCGGTAAAAGAAATGCAGATTACGTAACCCCAGATTCCCAGGCCTTAACTAAGCTGGCCAATGAGAAAGCCTAGCGGGAAAAATACAGCTAACTGTCCAATGAGAAATCATAGGAGGAGTTTAGGTTCGCGCCAAAATAAGCGGTATTTAAGGGAAAACTCACGAGAACAGGGGCCTTTTTTGTGTGTTGTTTTGCTTAAGAAACTTATGTTAAATTTTACTGCATCATGTAACACTTACTAATTAAACTCGCGGCCCTGCGGGGTCTGCCGCTACGGCGAATTGTCGATCATCGGCACCGTCGCATGACTGCCTCCGGGACTAAGAGCGAATACCCACTCACGATGTCTAACGTCCGGCTAAGAGACTGCATCTTGAGCTTAATAAAGGATATTAGTTAACCTAAAGACTCCTCATCCTTCCTAAGATGCTTACATCCCTGGGATACCAACCCATTCAACATTACAGACACCCTTTATCGTTACACACACACATATATATATATATGACTAATTTTTACTGCTGAATGTACAGACAAAAAATGGGGAACAGTGCATTCTTCTGTAAAAACTAGGGTAATTTTTTTCATATATACTGTTTAGCTTCATCTCGACAATTAGCAGAACCTCGATGCACTTCTACAGGTGTATCATAATGTGCTTCAACAATTCATCGAACTGTTGCTGCACTATGAACTGCGTGCAAGAGTTACTTTATACGGGATCACCCTCACGCAAAACCATTGGTGCCTATCGTTACAATAGGCTCGAGGATATAGAGACTGGCGTGCATATTGGTAACAAGTATTTTTTCTAATTAATCCAGTTTCAATTAAGGATACAATGATTGATGCATCAGTGTTAGATACTATAATGTTGTTTTCCATCTTCCGAAACACTTATTCCAACGTCATAGGGAACGAACCCCCAGCATTATGCCTGGGATGTGATTGCGTATCATGAATCATCTCAACTGTTACGAATTTCTAATAATCCTAGACAGTAAATCAGTGAAATTCTAAGACCCAAAATCTTTTACTTCCTTCAGAACATTCCTAGAAAGAACAATAAAATATTTCAGCAGTACATTGTCTGCTGTCATGCTGCTAGGCGTGTTTAAAATTTCTTTTCGAAAAATCGATATAGCTTTTTCATTTGCCTGCCTATTCGCCGGGTATGTCGATGACTGAAAATGTATAGGTTTTTCGTTTGTCGGCATGTCGTTATAGTACAAGCGGCGGCTGCAAAAATTCGACATTATAAGTGTAAAGCTGATTTTTTTTTTCTACAGATAGAATTCATTGTTACAATAAAGATCTGATAAGGTTGCCAGGTCAAAGCCGTCAAGTTTAAGAGAAACAACCTCACTTCCGGTCAAAAATTTCATGGTTTACTAACCCTACTAGTATAAAGAAAGAAATCGGTGCTAAAACGTAGAGAATAATATGCTCTTTAAAATGGCATAGGGTTTCCTGGTCAAAGCCTTCAAGAAACAGAGGTTGCCTCGAGAATAGGGGGCAAATTTTAGCGATTTATGTACGCCACAAGTATAAAGAAGAAACCGGTGCCAAAATAAAGAGAATAATATGCTCTTTAAAATGGCATGGGATTGCCTGGTCAAAGCCGTCAAGAAACAGAGGTTGCCTCGAAAATAGCGAATTCTAGAGATTTATTTACCCCACACACATAAAGATGAAACCAGTGCTAAAACATAGAGCATAATATGACCTTTAAAATGGCATAGGGTTGCCTGTGGCCGAAACAGAGGTTGCTTCGAACAAAGAGTTTGCCTGAGAAACACAGGTTGCCTCGAAAATAGGGGGCGAATTTTAGCGATTTAATTGCTTTGCACACATAAAGATAAAACCGGCGCTAAGATGTAGAGAATAATATGGTCTTTAAATTGGCATAGGCTTGCCTGATCAAAACAGAGGTTGCCTCGAGAATAGGGGGCGAACTTTAGCGATTTATGTACCCCACAAGTATAAAGAAGAAACCGGTGCCAAAATATGGATAATAATTAACTCTTTAAAATGGCATGGGGTTGCCTGGACAAAGCCGTCGAGAAACAGAGGTTGCCTCGAAAATAGCGAATTCTAGAGATTTATTTACCCCACACACATAAAGATGAAACCAGTGCTAAAACGTAGAGCATAATATGACCTTTAAATTGGCATAGGGTTGCCTGCAAAATTTTGTCGCTAATCTCGCCGTACCCCAAATTAGTAGTCAGCGTAGATTTTTGATTTTGGCATTGAATTTGGCGATTCGGCGTCGAATTTGGTGACTTGGCGAAAATTTGTAGTTTATGGTTACCAAAGTTTGGAAGTTCTAACTTCAATAATAGCAGGGTTCTGGAATATTCTGAAAAAATTCATTTGTTATTGTGCAGAACTAAATTCTTCGAAAGTTTTATAAATGACTCTCAAGACTATATAAAAAAAGAAGAGTGATTATCGATGACTGTAGTCTAGAACTTGCCTATATCTTTATGTGTTACTTTTTACACGGTATTACAGTAAAAGTGGAAACAGATGAAAGTTTTTTCATTTCCACAAAGGTGGGCTTTAACTTAGCGTCAAATTAGATATTCAAATATGGCGAAGAATGGCAATAGGGGATTTACAAAATTTGGAAACTTTACCTCAGTAGGAATCTAGTTCTGGAAATTTTGTAATGACACATTGGTTTCTCGCGCTACCTTGAAAATTCCATAAACCACTGACAATACTTTCGATGAATTCAAATTCGCCTAAATTTTTTCTCGATTAAAATAGTAATAATAATAATAATTTTTTTTTTTTTTTATAACTGTTCAAAAACATATATACAAAATAACTACGTCTATCTAACTTTTTCTTAATCTTCTTTCATTATCATTTATTTGTCAATATATTTTTTCAGCTGTCACAAATCACTAATGACTGCCCGACTTCTACTTCCCTTCCTTATCTAAGAGAATAGGGCCGTTTTCAGTCGGCCCAAAATTGGCGTGTTTATTTGTACAGTTTATTCTACTAGAAAATCGGGTTAACAGATTTGGCGACGAACTGCTTTATCAGTGTAAGCACGCTGTAATTTTCTCGTCGATGGGCCAGCAGAGTCCTGCCCTTTGGAACAAAACTATAGGGGAAAAAATGTTAACCATGCAATTCACGGATAATATTTGGTGACTTCTGCATTACGTTTTTTTTCCTCATTAATTTTTCGGTGAATTTTTTAGAGTTATATATGACAGTTTAAAATTTTAGTGTTTAAAAAAAGAAATTTGGTAATTGTCAAAAATATTTTCTAGACTAGCCTTTGAGATAAAAGCTTGTATAAGAATTTAAGACCTCTTTAACTAAAGTGTTTTGAATTTAAATGAGGGGGGGGGGGAATAAAAATAAAAATAATATGCGATTTTTTCTTTTTCCTTCAGAATAGTGTATTAAAACGTTTATGTAAATAAATTGTAAAATTTTTAGATAAATAATTAATGGATTTACATGGTAAATGGATTAAATAGCTCCATAAAATTGTGATTTATTTTTATTATTAAAGAATTTTTCTTTTAAATGCGATTTAATAGAAACATCCGCAATGTTTCCTTTTTCGTTATTTTCTTTTCTTTTCTTCTTTTCTTTATTTATTTATTTATTTATTTTTTTTAAGATGATAGCCCGTTTTATTTCTTTATTTATTGAAAGTTAATTTAAATTATTTAAAATTAAGCTCTTAAAATGAGAAACATGGTGTTTTTTTTTTTTTTTTTTTATATATGTATCCACATTACATTAATCATAACTTTCTAAATTCCAATATAACATCTTACAGATTGGTTAAGGTTTATTTTATTTATTTTTTAAGATAAGAAACATGAATATAACACTTGAAATTCTATAATTAAAAGATTTAGGGATATAATGGGCCCTGACGTCAGAGGTCACATGATAGAGGAAAAACAAATAGCAGACAATGTATTGTTTATCTATAGCGATTGCTGAAATAACATATTTTCTATTCTTATTTTTGATCAATCGTATTTAATCTGTGTTATTTTTTTATAAATCATCATTTTTAATCCATTTTATATCATTATTCATCATCTTTTGTTTGCTGTATACATTTACAATCATTGTTTGTTATTGATGTTCATGAAGAAGGTATTTAATACTCTGATTTTTGGTACTTAAATCAGTGACAGTGCAATATCGTACGGCGTAAATCCATTTAGACCAGTAACTAAGTTAATTAACTTGTTGTAACACCTTTATGCAATTAAATTAAATGAAAACATTTTAAAATTTCAAATTATAATCCATAAACATTCTACAAGAAGCTATTATTTATTGCTAGATCAGTTAATGTTACATTTACACTACAATATACAAAAATCGATTCTTATAGGTAAAAATAAATAAACACATAAAATGTTTTTTAAAAAATATTAAATTTACAAATACAATTATTCTACTGTTTACAAATGCACAATATTACTCTTATTTTATTTTATATTAAATATTAACATTTTTGTTCTTAAGAACAATATTTAATTGAATTCGATTCTCAGAATCCGATTATTCGTTTTCCTCTATCACGTGATTGAGCAGACGACGGTGGGAAGAGCCCATTAGCGTAAGCTAAATAATATTACACTCTGAGACATTTGAATTTAAATTTTAATGGTGTGTAGCACGGAGTAATATTAATAGGAGTTGAAGGTCCAATGGGAGAAATCTACGAAACTGTGATGTAAATTTTTGGTAAATATTGAGGACGCCACTTGTCATTACTCCCTATCTAGGTGCGAATATAATGTTGTTTACAATAGAATTTTGCCGGAGTAAATTTTTAATTTTTAATTTTAAACAATTTAATTTTTTTTGTAAGTGCTTAAAACTGCATAATTCAGATGTTTCAAATAAATGCTTCGTTCCTAGTTGTAAAACAAGCTATAATAGTGATAAGAAAAAAAAAAAAAAACTTATTTACTACATTTTTTTATACGTCAAATATACTAATAATGAAAAATTATAAGACTGCCATAAGATATCCATAATAATCTACATTTTTAAACGACACAATACAAACGATCTCCATTCTCCTTTCTCCCAATTGTCTGTTTTAGCTAGCTTCGGTTCATATAGATCGTCATTTTTTAAACGCTCTCTTTCAAAGTAAAATTAGCATAAAATCGCTCTTAAAAAAAAAACATGTTGCTTAGAATACTCTATTTAATGAAATTTGCATTCAATCGAAATTTTTTCAGCTTGATATTATTTTTAAAAAAATAATTAAAACGAGACATTTCCCCATTGAATAACATTGCAGAAGCTGGAGAGAAGGAAGTATTGTACGCTGGCGCCATCTGTAAACATTAGAAAACAACATCACAAAATTTCAGCGTTACCTTCTTCTCCTGTCTTTATTACTCCGTGTTGTGTAGTGTTATGGTTAAAGCCAGTTGACCAAAAGAGGGTCCTAGACCTAAGTGGTATACTCTTTGTAGAAAGTCTTTCTAAGTGTTACATAGCCCTTTTTATTTGATTTTTGGAGAAAACCATAGTAAACTCCAAATGTATATGTCGACGAAAGCGATCTGGTATCGAACTTGGAAATTTCCGTCTACTAGCTTCCAGATATTTAAATTTTGATATTCCATTGATCAGAACATTGCAGAATTTTTCAATTGTATTTATAAAACTTTAATTTTTGAGATAATTTTATGCAATGTTTTCCATAGTGTTGAATTTAAGATTCGCCATCATTAAAAAAAATCCGAAATTTCGTTTTACATCCCATTTTATTAATGTTTGTTTTCATGTTTGAATAATGAATAGTATTAAAGTTAAATTACGCATCATACGATGGATTGGGCCCCACCTGTGAAAATTTGCACGAGCCGCCACTGCCTATCTACCTAATATAATAATTTGCATGCGAATCAGTGTAAATTTAACAAGGTTAAACTTCAAATGGAAAGTTTTGTTACGTATCTGATAACATTTGAATAGTAATAGTGATTGCATTCAAGCAGATATTGATAACGCTAATGGTAAACCGAGTTATGATGTATATAATTTTTTTTTAGCGATGATTTTTTCCCTAATTCGAAAATGACACTAATTCAATATCTGTTTACTTAATCAGTGATTGTTTTTAAAATGAGCAACACTGAGACCACACTTGTCAAGGCAATTGTGACAGGACAGCGATGCCTATCGACGGAGCACTATTACCCTCACCAACGGTATGTTTTAATTATATATTAGAATAACTATTTTTATTAATTTTATGCATATAGTAAGTAATTAAGTTTGTAAAAGGTTACTTCTTATTTTAATATGTTTTATCTAAATAAAATAAAAAAATTTAAAACTAACAGAAACAAATTCCAGATGAAACAGAATAATCCTATTATTTAGAGAAGGGGAAAAAAAAGTTAATGATTTAAAATTTTCATTTTTTTAAATATAATTTTGTGTATTTAATGTTTTAAATCATGCAAATGTTTTAAATGAATTTTGAATGTTTTAAAACACATAAAGTATATAAAAACATAATGTATTTCGATCTTTAAATTAGCAATTTAGTATAAAACGTTATCCTGCGTTTCTTCTTAATTCATATTTCCATACTAATTAACTTTTTAGATATAATAATTTCATAAAATATGTCATTCGTATTGCACTTTATCTTATCAGTGCTCTTTTGATAAATTATTTAATAAAATATGTCACGCGTCACTAGAAGCACTTTTCTTTTCTTTTCTTTTTTTTCTTTTTTTTTTTTTTTTTTTTTTTTTGGGTTTAAATTTTCCAACAATGTTGAAAAGTATTTATCATTTTGATTTGTTTGCCTATCTGTCAACGTTCTAACTACAGTAAATATTTGCGGGATGCCTTTAAACTGATATATGTTATTTAGGTTCATTATAGCATATTCTCTATTGAAAATTATCCATGCGAGACTTTTCTTTAAATTCTATTTTAAGACTTTTATACTGAAGAAAATGTAGCAAAATTAACATACATTTTATAGATTACATAAGCATATTTCTTATATAGAATAGGGTAATATTAGCATCAATAATTGTTTCCCCGAGTCACACAAAACATTCAGGCACATTGCCAAACGAAAATGGAAATGACTTACAAAGCATTTTTAGTTATATTATGAGTTGATTTAATTACTCTTAGCAACAGAACTGAAAAGTGCTTTTGACTTAAGTTTATCTATGTGCCCATGTTAATCGCCCATTGGATTTTCTGTAAAAAATTATTAAAAATCGAGAAAAATTATTTCCCGGTTTTAATCCCCATATTTGGGTATAGATGTGCATTAGTTATCGTGTGCATGCGTTAGATTAAATTGTTTTTGCTGTAAAATTGATAAAATTTGAATTTTAAATTTCAAAATTCTAGAAAAAAAAAATGGCAAGCTTCCATATTCGATTGAAAACATAAACATTTCATTTCAAAGGATGATATTTACACAATAAATATCCAACTAATATTAAAAGGAAATTAAAAGGAAAATGATAAATATTCTATCATAATTTGAAGTCAAATCTGTTTTCAAATGTCTAAATAATGTATCTGATATAAGATACTAATATGCTGCAGCGGAATGGATTTAATATCTGTCAACCTTGGCGGAAGAAAAAAATATCGCGAAATTATCTGGCGAACATATTTAATTCCTTTCAAAAATCATGGTTATTCTAACAACTTATATTAAGAGAGTAATGAATAATATGAAGCAATATTTCGTACAATACATATTACGAAAATATACATCTGGCATGTATATTTTCGTGTTACGTTTTTGATCGCCAAATACAAAAAAAAAAAAAAAAAAGCCAACGACGACAGAGTTTTGAAATTTAAAATTACTTTTTTTTTTCAATTTGACAACAAAATAACTCAGTCTAACGTATGAACATGATAACTATTACATATCTATACCCAAATATGTGGATTAAAATCGGGATATAATTTTCCTCGATTTTTAATAATTTTTTACAAAAAATCCAATGGGCGCTTAACATAGGAAATCTTTTTCTTGGCTTCACAGACGGACATTGACGTCACACTTCGCTTGTGTATAACTATATTAGCACTTTATCAATGTGTATAATTTTTTTAAAGTGATTATGACGTCAATTTTGTGAGATGCATAATTTATTTTTTTATAATTTTTAAACGTTCACGTTTGATCACGTTTTCTTGTAATCAATTAAAATATGAAAATAATAACATCCTAATAGCGTTAAAATAGCCATTTAAGTATTAGCTATAATTTAATTGTTGCAAAAAAAAAAAAAAAAAAAAAAATCACGAGTTAATTTTCTTTCGACATAAAAATAAATACATTTAATTAAACGCGAACGTTAAAAAATTATAAAAAGTTAAATTATGCATCTCACAAAAATTGACGTCATTATCACTTAAAAAAATTTATGCACATTTATAAGAGCTCTATGATTCATCAGAAAATTTAAAACATGGTATATAATTTTTAGGACTGAGGACTATTAGTCTCAATCTGGGATTTTTGCGTTGTCGATTTCGATAGTTGGACATTTGTCGAAATCTAAAATTTATCGAAAATATAATTGAATAATTTGAAAGCGATGTTATAATTTTGAAAAAAATAAATAAATAAATAAAATAAAATAAAAATAAAAATAATAAGTGAAGCGAACCGTGGATTGGTGAGCGGAGCGAGCAGGGGACAGAGCCCCCTAGTTTTCTTACATAGTTGATCTTAAGATTCTTTAGAGCATTATAGTATAGTATATAGTAGTTCTTAATCTATCTTTATAATGTTGAAATGCAGGGTAAGAGAAAGTCGTGTGAGTTACACACCATATTATTTTATCATCTTTATATTTTTTCTAAGATTGATTATAGATTCTAAAGTTGACCTATGTATTAATTGAAGAGGTCAGGGTAAAAGAATGCTAAGCCACATTTATGGATTTCTGAGATATATCAATATGAAAGTTAAATCAAATAATGTATCGACGCCACATTTTGAGTGATTTTGACCTAAAATTGATAAGCACTAATTTAGTTTGAGGTGAAACTACACATAATTATATTTTGAAGCAGTTTTAGTAGCCCCAAATTGGCGAAATTGGAAATTTGGCACTGAAGTAGCTCTGTCATTTCTCGCCAAGGTCTTTTCTAACGTAACTGCTATAGTTATTTTAATTCATCGCGAAAGAGACAAAAATTTAAATATCAGCAAGAGGGTACTGTACTAAAGCTGCACCCGAGTCATGTAAAAGAACACTCTTCTTTGTGATCAATTAATATTACTTTACTTAGATTACTTCAAAATTTTCAAAGGCACATTTTTTTTTAAATTATTATTAATAATAATATATATATATATATATAGAAATTCTAACTTCTAAACTTTTATTAAATTATTTATTTTAATTTATAATTGTTGCCAAAAAAATTAAACTTTAAATTTTAAATCTACTTTTTATGATAGCATGCGATCATGTTTTATATAAAATTTAAATCATTAAATTCATTTTTTTTTACTTATTTTTATTTCATATTCCTCGCGCACTTTTTATTTCCTGATCAAAATTATTTAAAAAAAAAAAAAAAAAATGATTTTGATGAAATTCTGGCAAAGGCAGAATTTAGTTTAGGACGGAGGACTATTAGTTTTTTTTTCTTCCCAATTATAACATCGCTTTCAAATTATTCAATTATTTTTTCGATAAATTTTAGATTTGGATAAATGTCCAACTATCGAAAAATGATTTCGACAAATGTCCAACTATCGAAAACGACAACGCAAAAATCCCAGATTGAGACTAATAGGCCCTCAGTCCTAAAAAAAAAAAAAAAAAAAAAAAAAAACTAATAGTCCTCCGTCCTAAACTAAATTCTGCTTTTGCCAGAATTTCATCAATTTTTTTTTTTTTTTTTTTTTTAAATCTTATAATTATTTATGTATATAAAGATGTGTCATCCCGAAGGCAAAATACATTGAAGGTTAAACAATGTAACGGATATGTACGGTTGTAAAGTGTTTATCAACTGTACGAATCACGTGATTTTTTTTTTTTTTTTTTTTTTTTTTAAGGACTGAGGGCCTATTAGTCTCAGACAGGGATTTTTGCGTTGTCGTTTTCGATAGTTGGACATTTGTCGAAATCATTTTTCGATAGTTGGACATTTATCGAAATCTAAAATTTATCGAAAATATAATTGAATAATTTGAAAGCGATGTTATAATTGGGAAGAAAAAAAAAACTAATAGTCCTCCGTCCTAAACTAAATTCTGCTTTTGCCAGAATTTCATCAAAATCATTTTTTTTTTTTTTTTTGGAAAGAAAAAGAAAAGAAAAGTAATAATAATCAGTATCGTTACAAGAGATATCGAAAACGTTTTTTTTTAATAATTTTGAATTAGGAAATAAATTGTGCGCGTGTAATAATATGAAATAAAAATAAATAAAAATATGAATTTAATGATTTGATTTTTATATAAAACACGATCGCGTGCTATCTTAAAAAGTAGATGTAAAATTTAAAGTTTAATTTTCTTGGCAACAATTATAAATTAAAATAAATAATTTAATGAGAAGTTTAGAAGTTTAGAAGTTAGAATTTCTAATATTTCTTTTTTTTCAGAATTATTTATTGCGACCATTACATTACAACATAAATGACGAATTACAAAACATATATTTTTTTTTTTTTTTTTTTTTTTTTTTATGTAAAGATTTTAAAAATAATTATAAGATAAAAAAACTTTTTATAAACCATGTTTTTAAATTTTCTGTTGAATCATAGCTATAGAACTAACTACATTAGCACTTTATCAATGCGTATTGTTACGAAATTGTAATTACTTGTATTTATTTTTGTATAAATTCTTTCTAAGACGCTTATAGTAAGTTGATAAAATGTCAATTTTCTGCATTTCCAGCTCTTTTTCGCGTTAAAATAGCTTAATTTTAGGCAGGTAATGGATTTGGCGCCGAATTTGGCGACTTTTGGCGATAAAATGATTATTATCGGTATTCTAAAGATGGACGTTCTAATGTGATTGGTTAAAGAGTTACGGGAAATTTCTCTATATATTAAAAAAAAGTAACTGTCGCTGGCGTCAATTTTTTTTGTCTGCGACAGCAACTTCTCGCGGAGGGCAGGGTTCTCCGCGTCATGATCAGTGTATTCCGACTGCTTCAAGGAAGGCATTTCAGCTGCTTAGAAATTTCTATCATTTTTATTAACGAAGTTATTAGCTAAAAACGTCGGGTTTGTAAAGGTACTCTATTTGCCACCGGAGAAAAAGTTTCTCTTATGACGTTTTTTTCTGTGTCTCTGACGTCACTTTCCCCAGGAAAATTAAATTATGATCAATGATGTAAATAAGAAAAATTGAATAATTGGCATCTTTGAGATGCTCGAGAGAAGAAAAAAATTATTTAGAATAGCAAAACATTTATAAATAACCGGTATTTTTAAAATATTAACACGTTCGCTGCCGGTTTCACGCGACTA
This sequence comes from Salticus scenicus, assembly GCA_963930645.1. Lineage (NCBI taxonomy): Eukaryota > Metazoa > Arthropoda > Arachnida > Araneae > Salticidae > Salticus > Salticus scenicus. The sequence goes on from OZ005655.1 coordinate 62,574,560, forward strand.
AAATATGAAATGACGTTTTTTTCCTTTAACCCTCCGAATATGTTTGACGTGTTGCACAAGAGCGCTACATCGCCAGATGTTATAGGCTTTGTGTTTACCTTTGCTTGTTTGCGTCATGTGTTACGTCAATACGCTGTATTACGTCAAACGTGTAAAAATTCATCTGCTCGTTAGTCGTTACAAGCAAACTCTGGAGTTAATGAGTAATAAGTTAAATTTCCATAGCAAATAGTTTCGTTTGTACTGAGCAGATAAAATATCTCGCTGACGCCGTCACTTTGGTTGCATATTGATGATACGTGTTTTATTAGAGAGAAAGTATTCTATTTTGAAATACCCTTCCATGGAGGATCAAATTTTTGATCGCATTTTTCCGGACCACTTCTAGGGGTGAGTCCCTGACCGTTGCCAATCGCCCATTGCGCAGCACTAGTGTGACGTAAAACCCAACCAACCATCTATTTTGAAATATTTGTGAATATTTGTGATGTTTGCGTTAGTACTGTTTGGCTAGTTGAATAGAGTTGGAATTTAAGAGGTACTTTTGAATTTAAGAGGATGGTTTGTTGATTGTGTTTTACGTCACACTAGTGCTGCACAATGGACAATTGGCGACGGTCTGGGTCTCACGCCTAGAGTGGTCCAGGGACATGCCATCACAATTTTGATCCTCCACGGAAGGGATGACTCTCTCGCTTCGTAGACACCCAGAGGTATAATTAATATGGGAACATGGAAAACATTGCGGGCACGACAGATTTTATGAGCACCAACCACCATTAGTATACACAATGGTTTTTGGCAGGCTCGAGTACCGAACCCCCAATCTTCCAATTCCGAGCCCAGCGCTCTACCGTCTGGGCAACCACGGCCCTGAATTTTAGAGGCATATTTTTGAATTTCATGCCAATACTGGTTGCTACAGTACAAAATTTTGTATACTTTCTAATTTCATGCATTTTGAGATAGGGGTATAGTGAACAGATCAGAGTACGATTATAATAGAGAATCGTTAAAATTTGCTATAATTATCCAGTTGCGGATTTATTTTTTCATTTCTAATGAATGAGGACTATAAATAAAATATTAATGATAAATAATTTACTTTATACAACTTTTGAATACTTTTAAATTTAAAATTCCTAAGTATAAATTTTACTTCATACGGTTTTGTTAAATAAATCCTTGTCGAATCCTGTTCTTAGTCAGTGTAAAAACATGATTCGATAAGGATTTATTTAACAAAACCTTATGAAGTGTACTTTTTTTACATAGGAATTTTTGCTAGTGTTCGGACACTTTTGTTACCGACTGTACTTATAGCTGTTAAATTATTGGAAATAAAAAAACTATCATCTAAACACTTATCATCAATTACTAAAGCAACACACTTTTCAGGGACATGTATTATTATTATTCGGATTTTTTTTTTTTTCAAGACGCGTTTTCTTTTTAGGTTAGATCGCCGAAAAGCTCGTTTTCGTATACCGCCGGTGTAAGGTTACTATTCGGAACACGATGCGAAATGGCGCCGTCTTGGCGATTTTCGAAATTTCGCCAAGCGGCAGCCTAAAGTAAATTTTCACCTGTAAAGCGATACGTCACATCCCGCGCTGGCGCGGGATCGGCAGCGAACGTGTTAAGTAAAAATTTAATAAAGATGAAACGAAAATTAGTTTTTTTTTTTTTTTTTTTTTTTTTAGGACTGACAAGTAAACCTTCTCTCCTTTGATACCGGTTTTCCGGAAACCTATATATTTTCTGAAAGCTTATGCCACAAGTAGAAAAACTGTGAAATCTTAGGGGCAGAGGGATAAGCGTTTAGGAGTTATAGGACATAAAATGTTGGAAAGATGACACCAAAAGTCGCTAAAATGTTCGTTTCACGTATTTATATAAACTAATAATATGGTAAGAAGGTGGAGGTATCATTATAAAGGAAGAAACAACTCGTTGAAAAGAAACAGTATACGTTGGGATACTTGCTACTGACTTCAAACGAAGACCATTACAAGAGACAATCAATGTACAATTCCCCAAATAAACAGTGAGACGGGCAGAAAGACAGTTCACAATGGGCACATTTTACAAAAGCGATAGCCGCACATTTGCAAACTCATCATTTGTCAATGGATTGAAGCAGTAATCCATTGGCGCAATCCACATTCCAGGTTTGTCGTCCAAGTATCCGCTTTTATAAAAAGCATACTTAATCAAGTTCTTGAAACGAGGAGCATTGAACTGATATAGGGAAAAAAGACTGCAGGGCCAGAAAACTATCGCGGTGCCAGATGTGCTCATGTGTCTCGATAATAATTGTTTCCATTATGTAAAGAACAAAAGATTTCTAGTGTCTGAAAAAATGAATATCCAGAGGCTAAATCTTTCCTGTACATCCTTCAGGTACCAATTCTTTTTGTAGGACTTTACCATCAAGTACTTCGGAAGCAGACAATGCATGATCTTTGTTAGAACACCATGAATCCACTAAAAGCAGAATTTTCTTCCTGTCATTAGCCATACTTGACCAAAATATGTCATGACAGAAGTGGAGACTGTGACTGTTGCGACGAGCATTGCTGTTCCTTATAGACACCATCATCTTCGAAGTCCATATCCTCGTCCGTTCTTCTCCATCGCCTCTAGCAAACCCTAATGTCCGGATCCCTTCCACAATCTCCATATCATTTTCCAGGAGAATAATTATGTGTTTTATCATCTCCGATTCCTGGAAGTTCGGAGACCGATTACTTGTTCCGAATCGGGAGACCAAGGCCACCACATTGACTATAGTATCCATAATAAGAAGCAATGTAAGAAGAAGACATACAATACGTTAGTACTTGACAGCAATATACGTGAACATACAAGGAATAGAGACGTTTTTATGGGAATATGTCCCTCTGTACGCACTTTACTGATACTTTGTGGGCCCTGTATCTCCTAAACGCTTGTCCCTCTGCCCCTAAGATTTCACAGTTTTTATACTTGTGACATAAGCTTTCAGAAAATATATGGGTTTTCGGAAAACCGGTATCAAAGGAGAGAAGGTTTACTTGTGAGGACTATTAGTCTCAATCTGGGATTTTTGCGGCGTCATTTTTCGATAGTTGGACAAATCATTTTTCGATAGTTGGACATTTATCGAAATCTAAAATTTATTTAAAATATAATTGAATAATTTGAAAACGATGTTATAATTTGAAAAAAAAAAAAAAAAAAAATTATACAGACACGACATTATTTCATTATTTAAAACATGCTAAACTTGTTAATATCGACAAATTCTTCTTTAGTTAATTCGTGACGATCTAAATTCCATGATAAAGTTTTCATTAAATCAAACCAGTTGCAGATACTGTAACAAATAACGGTGGAAGTCCAAACTGTCTTATAGCCGCAAAACAACGTTTTTTCTCTTTTTCCCAATGAGGGGGAGGTGTGCCTTGGGGGGGGGACTCATGTCAAAGGTGTGCCTTGGGGGGGGACTCATGTCAAAGTTGTACCTTGGGGGGGACTCATGTCAAAGTTGGGCCTTGGGGGGGACTCATGTCAAAGTTGGGCCTGGGGGGGGACTCATGTCAAAGTTGTGCCTTGGGGGGACTCATGTCAAAGTTGTACCTTGGGGGGGACTCATGTCAAAGAAATATATATTTGATATATTTCTTCTAATTTTTTCCATATATCCAGGGATGTTTCACAGTTTTTTATTTGTTTCAGTTCAGAAGGCGATATACACAAAATTATGTCGCCTTTGGCCTTTTCATCCATATCAGTCCATTTATCGAACGCTTCTTTTGATTTCGCATCACCTGCCACGAGCTCTGGCTTTGGTTTCGAGCCCAGATACATAAATCCAGGATTCATTTTTTATTAAGAGTGCCTTCATTTGTATCTTCCATGTCTCGTAAGTATCTTTGTTTAGCGTTTCAATACGTAGTGTTCCATAAGACGCCATTTTTAAACGTGGTCGTCTATCTAACAGATAAAAGTCTATTTATCGTAAATAAAAATTAATTTGCTCTGGGCCCATAACCTATTGGGCTTAGAAAGCAGAGCACGCAAATTATAATGCATATTGATGAGTCCATATTAAAACGAAACACTTTTAATTAGACGAACACTCACATGATATAGTTACATATAGAGAAACAAATATTCAACAAAGGTACAGGTAAAAGATGCGCCGTACAAACAGTCCAAGTGGTGGCGCGCCAGTCGTTATTGGAATGATCTATTATACACTGCAAATTCACGTGTCTTAAATTCAGTCATATAAGCGTCTTAAAATAGATTTAAGACATCAAAGTGTCTTAAACGAAAAAATTTCAGTCACTTATGTGTCTTAAAATATAAGTAAGACACGATACCGTCTTAATTTCAGTCAGGTATGTGTCTTAAAATATACACTGCAAATTCACGTGTCTTAAAATCAGTCACATAAGCGTCTTAAAAAGAATTAAGACACGACAAGTGTCTTAATTTCAGTCACGTAACGGTAGTGTCTTAATCTCTGCTGAGAGCATGTGCAAAACAACCTACCCAGCATGCATCACGACTACAGTTATGGCGGACTCCTCGCAAGGAAAAACTTTTAGATCCCATTTACAATTCAGTTTTAATAAAGTTCAACTCCCTGGTCAAAAGAGGAAATTACTAGGATAAGAGACGATCCTCTTGGCAACCGGTCTTTTACCCACAATTCCCTTGTAATCGCAGTTCACGGATTGTAAACAAAAACATGGCGTTGTTTGCAACGCCGGAGCCACGGATGAAGCAATCGAGACGGAAGTCATTTTGGTAAGTGATATTTATTTCCTTTTGTTCAGAGATGATTAATACGATAACTGATTGTTAATAATTAAGGATTAAACATGCATGCATACAAATAAGGGAGTCTTGTTAATCAAAGTATAACATTTTGCACAATTTTCAAAAAAATCAGTAAATAATTAGTTCATTGTTTAATCGTTGTTGCGTGTGCATAAAGTTTAGTATTATCTTCCAGAAGTAATTTAATGTAGACAAGTAATGTATAAAATGCTTATGCATTACATTGTACAATCAAATAAAAGTTTAAGAAACGTTTTCTTGTGATATTTCAGCAATTGCTGTTAAAGAATTTAAGTTATGAGACATTTTCTTTTCTGTTTGTTATTTCATTTAGTAGTATATGCTTTTATCGAAATGAAGTTTAATAAATATGTTTAGGAGGATACTGTAATACCAACAATGTTACAGTATGCCTATTCCTATTTATCTCTCAAATCTGATATATAGCTAAATTCAATAATAAAGTGTCTGAAACATTTAAATTGCATGCATCTTTAATTATTATTATTTTATAAGCAGATTAGGGGTCTGTCTAGACTTTTCAGACAGAGACCTGTTATTGAGAAATTGTGAAAAATCTACACATAATTTTGTGAATCAAATAGTAATATCAGGGATGAGATTTTTCAGAGGATTTCAGCTTTTTTGTACATTTAGCTTTTCAGCTTTTAATTTTTTTTTAGCTTTTTTTATGTTTCTAATGTGCATTTCTTCTTTTTTTATACATTTAAGGTTAAAATAAATATTTATTACTCTAATATAATAGATTTTGTCATCAAAATTCTAATGTTTAATCTCAACGTCTTGTCTTTGCATACAGTTTCAGCTTTTTTGTATTTTTGCTAATCTCATCCCTGTAATATGAAAATCAAGTCCTACTGAACTTTTTGGCTAACTTTGGCCGAACTTTTCTCTCTCTCTCTCTCTTTTTTTTTTTTTTTTTTTTAAAGGTAATTTTGCAATCATTTTAGACAATGAAAGTTCACTTTTGTAGAATTAAACTCACACATACACACAGAAACCTTTCATAAATTAGAAATTGAATAGCAGCTGTTTGGGGGAAATACAGCAAAGCACATAGGATTACTCAAGTGGCCTTTCGCTCCGTAGAAAATTAGGTTTCGAAGTAAAAGAAATTTATCAAAGGTCTGTTTTTACGAGAAAAATTTTTGTGAAGGGTCCTGTTTGAGGATAAAAAAAATCTGTGAAAGATCCTTTTTTAATGTATAAAATTTTGTGAAGGGTCCTTTAACAGACCCAGTTTTACCTCTGGACAGACCCCTGTAAGATACATATTAAATGGGAAAACAGCAGATAAAATATAATATATGATAAAAAGTAGATATTTTTCCTGAGTATGTGAAATTAAGTATCAATAAAACAGTGAAAGTTTTTAAAATAAAAATTAAAACTTTAAAAAGGCAAGAGAAATGATATATAGTTATATAAATGTTATACAGTCGAACCTTGTTAACGTGAATCTCAAAGGGGATAAAAATTTGTACCTGCTTCGGTAACTAATCTTTATGTAATTAAACTAATCTTCATTTTGAAAGTTATTATGGAAACATTATGTTAAAAGTAATTCATGTTAACAAGGTTCAACTGTATTTAATAATATTTCGCAGGAAATTTCTGTTTTGCAAGCTACATTATATACGAATGAAGTATTGACTTCTTTATTTCCTTATTTAATTTCATGGTGATTTGGTAATCTTTTCTTTCTTTCTCTTTTTTTTTTTTCACTTTTTCTTTTTTTAGTGAAAAGTCTTTAGACTTTTTACCGTGTTTTTATTAACTTCGATTCTTGTTTTGTTTGTTTGTCCAGTACACTAGCTAGACATTTGAAACTTTCAAAATAGCTCAGAACATGGTGACAATGCATTTTTTAAATACTTTTAGTCAACTGGTTCTGGTCCCCGCTGCCTTCAGCAGCGTTTATGTGATTCAACAAAGAATTTATTTAACTAACTTCCCGACTAGCTAGACATTTGAAATTTTCAGAATAGTTCAAAACACGACTACAATGCATTTTTTTAATAATTTTAGCCAACTGTTTTGGGTCCCCACTGCCTTCGGTAGCGTTTGTTATGTGGTTCAACAAATATGTAACTTCCCGACTAGCTAGACATTTGAAACTTTCAGAATATCTCAGAACATGGTGAAAATGCATTTTTAAATACTTTTAGCTAACGGTTACGGGTCCCAGCTGCCTTCGGCAGCGTTTATCATATGCTTCAAAGATCATTTAACTTCCCGACTAGCTAAACATTTTAAACTTTTAGAATAGCTCAGAACACGGTGACAATACTTTTTTTAATACGTTTAGCCAACTGTTTCAGTACCCTGCTGCCTTTGGTAGCGTTTATATGATTCAGTGGCGGATTGAAGGGGGGGGGGGGCTCCCCCCCCCAAACACTGACATTTACAATTGAATATTGCAATTGTAAATTTTTTATTGGTCTAGAATAACAGTTTTAAAAATCTTTGCCCCCCCCCCTTCAAAGTGAAGTTCTGGATCCGCCACTGATATGATTCAGCAAAAAATTTATTTTACTAACTTCCCGACTAGCTAGACATTTAAAAATTTCAAAATAGCTCAGAACACGGTGGAAATGCATTTTTTTTCATACTTTTAACCAACTGTTTCAGGTCCCCGCTGCCTTTGGTAGCATTCATATGATTCAACAGAAAATTTAAAACATGATATAAAAAAAAGTTGTTTTTATCTTGTAATATTTTTATTGTATTTCTAATATTAACAATATTCTTTTCTAGATACAACAAATGTTGCAGCTGAAGAATTACCTGTATTTTCAGTATATTCGAGATAAATTTCAGGAGCCAGCATCCCCTGCAATATTACAGACTCAATTCAAGGTAAGATTTTTATTATTTTATATTATTAAAATTTTATTTATTTATTTTTTAAGTTACTTAAAAGCCTTTTCATAAATATTTTAAACTTTCTGCATAATCAGGGACAAAATTTTAAATGCACAAACGTGTCAGTTTTTTCTTTATATTGAAGCAAAAATCAAAGAGTGTTTTCATTTTTCTATAAATAATTTAACCTGTATTTAGAGTTGTAAACTGATGTATATGTTGAAACGTTCAACATAAATAAAACCAGAAATCCACACATCAAAACAAATGTAAACAATGAAATTTATAGTTTTCAAGAAAAGGAAAAAAAAAAAAAAAAAAAACAAGGTAGAACTTATTTTAGTGGTGGTATTTTAGAAATTGAATCTAATAAGATTAAAGAAAGTTTATTTTAAGCAAGATCCAGATCTTCAAGGTAAATATCTAAATTCTTTTAAACCAGTAGTATTTGTGCTTGAACAAAAAATGATTTCATATACTGAAAAAAAAAAAAAAATCATTTGGCTTTACCTATAATTCTAAACTATAATAAAAATTGCAAGTTTATAATAAAAGTTATTATATCAGATGTTTACATATACTCAATTTTGTATTTTGCCTTATGGAACAATTTTTAATTTGTTAAGTGAAAAGAAAAATACTTACATTGAATTTTATATGTATACTATATTTATACTTTTTACTTGCCTTCATTTATTTTTAAATATTTCATGTGTCTTATATGCTTGCTCATATGTCTTCACTATCATTTTTAATGCATTACGGCTTTAAAATTTTAATTTAAATATGAAAACAATAAAATACCCAAAATCCACAATATTCTATAATTTGCACAATCTCTGGTTCCAAACTGTGCAGATTTCTGGGAGTGTACTGTATATACTTTTAAATTTTTGAATATTACAATATTTCTAGGTACACTAATATCAATATTCAATTGTTTATTAATATTTTTGTTCGAATTCTTTCTTCCCCTCTGTCATTAGCAGTTTGTGCTAGCTAATCCCCTTTTTTTGTTTTTGTGTCATCAATTTTCAATTAGTAAAACAGTAAAAATGATATTAGTGATAGGTATTTATGTATAATTTAAAATTTTCTTGAATTTTTCTATATTTATTAATATGCTAAATATTTCACTTTATATTTAAAATAAATTTAAATATTTGTATACTTATAACACAGTCATTAAATGGATCCTTCATAAATCCTAGTTATTTTTAATACTACTCTTATATATGTACTAATATATATTTTTTAAAACATGCTCATTGCTCAATCCCCCAGTAGCAGAATTTTATCTTCCAATCTGCGACAGCTATTTAGGTATCAGAAAATAATCTGCATCATAATTTTGCAATAATTATTAACTGAAAAAAATATTATCGGATTCAGTAAACATATTTTTGATCCCAAGTTTGTGTTTATCTAATGTTAATCAGATATGATCAAAGCATTGTAATATTAAAATTTTTGTTAAGGTAAAGTGTTGACATTATTCATTATTCTTGATATCATACAAGAAGAAATATGTCCATGATTTTGTTCATAGCTCTAGTAAAATGTTTGTATGTAAGGGACTACAAATTTAAATTAATGCAGCTTTCAAAAATTATAACTAGATGTAGAACCATTAAGAAATATAAACACACTCTTATCAACAGTTCCAGTTTGTTCGTCATTGCCATCTGTACATTATCTTAAATTGCATTTTGCTCACTTTCTCAGTGACCAAGTCCCAACTTTTACAGGAAGCTTCTGATATTGGAATTGTGTGTATGACTTAATAAGTAAAAGTATTTTCTTTTAAAGATCACCAATGGTTTTTTTTGTATGAAGACTTCATGTCATATGTGATCCCTATCGAAATTTATTTATGCTGCGAATGAAGAAAGATTGAAAAGCACAAAATTTCTGTAGAGCGTTTGATCACCAATCGTTAGGGATGGGGGGGTGGGGGGGGGGGGGGGGGCGCACAATTTTTTTTTTTAATGAGTGAGTGTTATTGAACAGTTTTAATTATAAGTTTTAGAATGCTTTAAAGTTAGTTTAAAAAGAATATTGATATTTATGTTGTATTGTATATGAAGAAAAATTAGAAATTGCAGTGCTTCGCAGATCATTAGAAGAAGGTGTGTGTGTGTGTTGGGGGGGGGATAAAACATATGAGTGAGTGATATTGAACAATTCTTCTTTATTATTTTTCTTCTCTGGAATCTAATTAGGTAAGTTTAAAAAAAGTTGGTATTTATTTGTAGATGGAGAAAAATTAGAAATTCCAAGGATTACAGATGACATTTGATCGCCGATTGTTGGAAGGGTGAAGGGAACCACAAAAATTTTACTCAAGTGAAAGATATTGAATAATTGTACCTTGTTATGGGTTCCAGAATCTAATAAAGCAAGTTTAAAATGAACATTGACATTTATATTGTAGATGGAGAAAGATTTAATCACAATGCTTCTGCAGGACGTTTGATCTCTGATCATCAGCAAATGGAGGGGGGGGGGGGGGTAAAATATTATATTATACTAGCAAACCCATGCGAAATATTCACACTTTCTTTCTTTTCTTATTTATCTTTAAAATTTGAAACTCATAAATGTTATACCAATTTCACCACCTAATTAAAATTTTAATTTACCAGAAGCCAAATTATTATTAAAACCAAATTAATATTGAACAATAGGGAAACCAAAATCATTCAAAGAAAGGGTTTCCAAATGAAATTCATTGTTCATGACTCAATTTTCATTATTCCACTGGCAGTACAGCTTTAATATAGGACACCCACAACGCCTTTTAAATTTTTGTCGTCATGTTGGAGATGACTTTTTATTAATTTTGGTATAATTTTTTTTTGTTGTTGTTTTTTAAAAAAAATAAATAAATAAAATAAACTAATTCCTATTTTGATTATATTTTTTTATGATTATTGTGTTTTTTAGTCAATTTATGACACAAAAGTTCATATTCTATATATATCTTTAAAATATTGCTAGGTTTAAAATGACACTTGCAAAGATTTCGAAGAAACAATTGTTAAAAATTTTTGATAGAATGGAGTAGAAGGCTGATTTTTACCAACTATGTGAAAAATACCAGAGCCGGAAATCGAACCCCGGGCCTTCCGCTTAACGCGCGGATGCTCTAACCACTGAGCTACCCTGGCTGATAACCAGCTCTGCACTTCTCACATAATTTACGTTGGCAAGGTCACCGAGTCTGCATTAAAGCAGCTACACTTGATATAGCTGCTTTAATGCAGACTCGGTGACCTTGCCAACGCTCAATGCAGACTCGGTGACCTTGCCAACGTAAATTATGTGAGAAGTGCCGAGCTGGTTATCAGCCAGGGTAGCTCAGTGGTTAGAGCATCCGCGCGTTAAGCAGAAGGCCCGGGGTTTGATTCCCGGCTCTGGTATTTTTCACATAGTTGGTAAAAATCAGCCTTCTACTCCATTCTATCAAAAATTTATTTCCAGGTTGATGAATTAAATTTCTGAATTGTTAAAAATCCTTTTTTTTTCTTCTAAGTCCATTGAGCCAAGTTCTCGTGCTTAAATATTGTCCATATATAATTATTATTTTTTTATTCTTGCGTACCGTATCCGTATCCTTTCGACAAAAAATAATTGAAACTGGTCCACGTTAGAGAAATATTATATAGATTACACTCATCATTTTTCATTATGCTGTTTCAAAATAAAGTATTAAAAATTTTTTAAAAAAAATTCCTTTTTAAAAAAATCCATATATTTAACAGCTGACAATTTTTTGAATGTGAAAACAGAATTTAAAAATAAGTATTAGTTAATGAGTTATAAGTAAACAAAATTTCCTATGGAAAGGGTCGATCCAGGTTTTAATTTTTGGGGCTCGTTTTTGCTTTTATATGATTTGACAGAAAATTTATTCAACTATCTTCCCAACTAGCTAGACATGTGAAACTTTCAGAATTGTTCAGAATATGGTGAAAATGCATTTCTTAAATGCTTTTAGCCAACTGTTTCGTGTTTCTGCTGCCTTCAGCAGTGTTACCAGTACAAAGCTTGCAATCAATTTTTCACACTTCCCGATTAGCTAAACATTTGAAACTTTCAGGATAGCTCAGAACACGGTGACAATGCATTTTTGTACTACTTTTAGTCAATTGTTTTAGATCCCTACTGCCTTCGGCAGCGTTTATATGATTCAACGGAAAATTTATTTAACTAACTTCCCGACTAGTTAGACATTTGAAACTTTCAGACTAGTTCAGAACACGGTGAAAATGCATTTTAAAAATACTTTTAATCAACTGCTTCGGGACTCTGCTGCCTTCGGCAGCGTTACCAGTACAAAACTTGCAAACGATTTTTTACTAACTTCCCGACTTACATTTGAAACTTTTATAAGATCTCAAAACACGATACCAATGAATTTTTTTAATACATTTAGCCAATTGTTCCGGTTTCCTGCTGCCTTCGGTAGCGTTTATATGATTCAACAGAAAATTTAGAAACATGGTGTATAAAAATTTTGTTTTTTATCTTGTAATTATTATGAATCTTATTTTCATGAAAGAGCCCATTTTTAAGAGTTTGAATTTTGTGAAGGGGCCCATTTTAGAAATTTGAATTTTGTGAAGGGGCAGCAAAAGGGTCCCAATATTTGTTTATTTTTTAATACTTTAATCATGAAGCTTTTTCAATAATTTTGTTACAGTTACATTTTTATTGATATATTGAGGGTAAAAAAAAAAAAAAAAAAAAAAACTTAGTGTAAATTTTTTAATGATTTTGTATTTTTCTTAATCTTTGGATGTTGTTATCACATTATTCAGCTTCGTCTTGCAATTTTATTTCAATATTTACAGTATTATTATTTGCTGAACCATGTGAAAAATTTGGGGGTAATATATTTTTGAGTGTGACTTTTTAAAACATAGTGGGATTCTCACAATTTCACCCTCTAAAATGAACCCTGATTAATACCCAGAATGTTTGTTCAAATATTGTCCATACAAACATGTGAATTTGAGTTGAAATATATACTTAAACATTCTTTTGTGATTTTTTACTTATTTACTGAAATATTCCATGCTTGAAATATATTTAATTACCAAGCATTTATTGTTTGTTTCGAAAGTCGGGTGGAATCATTTCATATTATTATCATTATTTCGTCTGTTTCAGGCTCATCACATCAGAATTTAAGAAGAAGGAAAGAAACTTTAAAGAATGTGATTCCAGAAACTTTATGAAGAAATGCTAAAATTAGAAAAGAAGCATTTGTTGATATTTTTAAATAAATCTTGAAATTTACTGAATAAATTGTTTTATTTATTTATTTTTCTTAAATCGTTCTTGTTTGAACATTATTTTCATTTTTTTTCCCCCTATGTTAATCTGTATACTGTTAAAGTTTTGTATTATTCAGATTCACAGTTTTAATAAAAATGAAAAAATATTTACTTTAAATTAATTATATATGAGTTTTTAAGATAATATGTTCAATGTAAAAGATATATCTATTATCTCTTAACTTGATGTTTTGTGTCGAAAAATAAATAAATAAAATAAATAATAATAATAATTTGTATTATCAATAGAAGGTGAAATGTTAAAAAGAAATGCCTGTTGATGAAAATTTTTTTTTTTTTCCCTGCAAAATATGTATAAACAGTCCAGAGAAAAGAAAGAAATTTTGCATGCTACAGTTTTTATAGCATAAGTAAACAACTAAGTGCATTTTTTGTGTTTTTTAGCCAGAAAATAAAATATTAAAAATGTGAAAAATAATTTTTTTAAAAATTGAGTACTAATCTAACTATTGTGAATTTTCTGAATGTGAAAACAGAAAAAAATATATATATATATTATATAACAAATAATTTTAGAAACAAATTTCCCCATAGAATAACTTAGGCTTTGTTTGTCGGTGAGATTAGATATTGCCTGTTCTTAAAGGAGCTTGGCACCACAGAAGTAGTTTTCATATTAAAACTTATTTTTCCATGTAATATTTATATGATAAATTGAACTATATTATGTTTGTTCCATAAAATATATATTTAGTCAAGAATTATTGTAGTTTGTGATATATTTTTTTAGAGACTTGAAATCTTTTAATTGCATTTTTTCATAAATTCATGATCTTAAAAATGCTAAATTTTCTATAAATATTTAAAGAAGACTTAATATTTTTTGGATGTTTATAAGAATCTACTTAAAGGATTTCGCAGTATCATTAAAAGAAAAATAAATAAATAAATAAATAAAAATTTACATAAACACATGCATTATTATTATTATTATTTTTTTTTCTTAAAAACTAGTTGTTAATAAATTTCAAAATACATCCCTAATTCTTTTTAGGAGGTTGTATTAAACATCCAAAAAAATAAGTCTTCTTGTAGAAGTTTTAGTGTTTTGAAGATCATAAATTCCAAAAAAAAAAAAAAAATGAAAACTGGGAATACGCAATTTAAAGTTTTCATATATGTAAAAAGTATATCAAAAACCATAATATAATTATTCCCTGAATATATATTTTATTTACAAAACCTAATATAGTTCAATTTAAAAATATTAAATGGAAATATAAGTCCTATAAGAAAAGGGCATTTTTAAAGAAGTAAACTTGTCTTTCGAAAGGCGAAGGCCCTTTTTTCAATAATTTCTCTTATGATAACATCTCAATTGCTCTCTGCTTATTTTCTCTGCTCTTCTCTTTTCATCTCTCTCTGCTTATTTTCATTTAAGAGCAGATAATATCTAATCTCATTCATAGTCAAAGTGCATGTTATTTATAGGAAAATTTGTTTCTACAATTACTCATTAGCTAATGTATTATATATTTATTTTTTTAAATCTTTTTTCATATTCAGAAAATTCACAATTGTTAAATTAGTATTTATTTTTTAAATTTTTAATATTTCACTTTTAAAGTTAAAAAAAGAAAAATCACTAAGTGCATTTTTTGATTTTTTCAGCAAGATAAAATATTAAAAATGTGAAAACAGAATAAAAAAAAAAATTACATTATTATATTAGCAATTATTCATGAAAAAAATTTTCCCCATAGAATAACATGGGTTTTGGCTGCTGGTAAGATTATGTATTGTTTGTTTTTGATAAGACTTGATACCACTGATGTAGTTTTCATATAATATTCCAATTAATATTTATAAATTGAAGTAAATTAGGTTTGTTCAATAAAATATATATTCAGGCAACAATTATGGTTTTTTATTCATTTTTTATAGACTTGAAATCTTGTAATGGTTTTTGTCAGTTTGCATTTTTTCATAAGTTCATGATTTTAAAATGTTAAAACTTATATAAATATTTAAAAATAGTTGATAATTTTTGGATGTTTATAAGAACTTACTTAATAGAATTAGGTTTTATTAAACATCCTGAAAAATTAGTCTTTTCTTAAATATATGTAGATGTTTTAGCATTTTGAAGATCATGATTCCTTTAAAAAAAAAGAAATATGAAAACTGAGACTATGCAATTTTGACGATGTCAGATCTGTAAAAAATAGATCAAAATCCATAATAATTGTTGCTTGAATACGTATTTTATTTAACAAACTTAATATAGTTCAATTTATAAACAAATTTCCCCATAGAATAACATAGGCTTTGGCTGCCGGTGAGATTAGATATTGTCTTTTCTTAAAGTAGCTTAGCACCATTAAAGTAGTTTTCATAAAAAAAAAAAAACTTATTTTTCCATATAATATTTCTAAAATAAATTGAACTATATTTTGTTTGTTCCATAAAATATACATTTAGTGAATAATTATTGTGGTTTTATATATATATATATATATTTTACAGATTTGAAATTTTTTAATTGCATTTTTTCATAAATTTGTGATCTACAAAATGCTAAAACTTCTACAAATATTTAAGAAAGACTTAATATTTTTTTGGATGTTTATATGAAACTACTTAAAAGAATTATCAGGGATGAATTTTGCAATATCTTTGAAAACAAACCATATTAAAAATAAATATTCCCCCCCCCCCCCAAAAAAAAAAAAAAAGGTTATTACATGAACATGCATTATTATTATTTTTTTCTTTAAAACTAATTAATAAATTTCAAAATCCATCCCAAATTCTTTTTAGTAGGTTGTATTAATCATTAAAAAAAAAAAAAAAAAAAAAAGCATATTTTCTTAAATATCTGTGTAGGTTTTAGCAATTTAAAGATCATCAATTCCTTAAAAAAAAGGGGGGAAAACTAATAATTCGAAATTTGAGGATTTCAGATCTGTAAAAAATGTATCAAAAATTATTGTTCCTTAAATATGTTTCATTGAACAAATCTAATATAGTTAAACTTAAAAATATTAAATGGAAATGTAAGCTTTTATATGAAGCCTACTTTAATGGTGCCAGGTCCTTATAATATTTTTTAAATACTTTTTTTTGGTTTTGTCAACAATGGCTGCCAAAAAACAGAAGTGGTAAAAAATGGCAGCTGAAATCAGTGGTCAACAATGGCTGCCAAGGGGAAAAAAAAAAAAAAAAAAAAAAAAAAAAAAAAACAAGTGGTTAAAAATGGTGGCTGAAATCAGTGGTCAACAATGGCTGCCAAGGGGGGAGAGAGAGAGAAAAAAAAAAAAAAAAACAAGTGGTAAAAAATGGCAGCTCAAATAAGTGGTCAACAATGGCTGCCTTTTAAGACACTTCACGTGTCTTAAATTCAGTTACGTTCCCGTCTTAATTTAAGACGCTTCACGTGTCTTAAAATTTAAGACGCGAATTCGTGTCTGAAAATAATGACACCCATTTCAGACGCTTATGTGTCTGAATTTAAGACACGTGAATTTGCAGTGTACAGTGAAGGAGGGTAAATACAAGAGGCATTGGTAATGGAAAATAAATGTAACCTAACAGGGGGGACTCATGCCAAAGTTGTGCCTTGGGGGGACTTCATTCAATAAATCCCCATTCAATAAACCGACTGAAATAGGCCCTTAGCACTATTAAGAGTGACGTATAAAAATTCGATAACTGTACCGACTGAAATAGGTCTCTAGCACTAATAATAATGTTGTTTTATTAAAAATAATATAAATGGAAATGCTTTCAAACCTGGAAAAAAAAAAAAAAAAAAAAAAAAAAAAAAACAAGGTACGATCTAAAGGCTACACAACATGAGTTCAAGGAAGGAGACAAACTTTGGTTGTGGAATCCTGTTCGACGCAAAGGACTCTCTCCCAAGCTCTAGTGTAACTGGGACGGACCCATGTAGTTGTGAGGATTACTAAAACACCTTCATCAAAACCGAAGGTTGTCACTGTGATTGGCTAGCCAAGTACAAATTTAAAATGTAAATATTCGTTAAATTTGTGCATGTGTACTACAAAAATTAGTACTTTTTTCTCCCCCCCCCCCTTTCTCTTTAAAAAAAAAAAAAAAGATTTTGATGAAATTCTGGCAAAAGCAGAATTGAGTTTAGGACGAAGAACTATTAGTTTTTTTTTTTTTTTTTTTTTTTTTTTTTCCCAATTATAACATTGTTTTCAAATTATTAGTTATATTTTTGACAAATTTTAGATTTCGATAAATGTCCAACTATCGTAAAAATCCGTAGATTGAGACTAATAGTCCTCAGTCTTAAAGAATAAATAAATAAATAAGTAAAAATAACGCTACCGCTGCAGTTTTAAATTTTAATCTTTTTTTTTTTTTTTTTTTTTTTTTTTTTTTTTTTACTTTCTTGGCTTATACAGTAAACTATTTCACATAAAAACAAGCAAGTTGACTATTTTGTACAGCTGCTGAAACAAACCGTTTATATATGTAAAAGCATTATTTTACGTGATATTTAATACTGAAATAGGACAAAACATGGCAGTTATAAAAGTTTTATAGAATCAAAAAATATTCTTGGCAGTTTTGACTTATTTTGATAAGGTATACATCAACAGATTGCATTGCAATAGGTAAAATTATTTATTTGTTTGTTTTTATTTTTTTCTGACATTTATTCCGAATTTATTTTCTTTTTTCTTTTAGCACACGTAGTTTGTGCCTAGGTTATTTTCGCTTTATTACTCACGGATCTTGAAAAGTACGTGAAATAATTCTCGGAAACTTTCATAGAACAGAGACAATGATATTTTTCTGAACGATATTTTACACATTTTATCGAAATATTTATGTTAGGTAATTTTATATGAATCTTTTTTTTTTAACTTAATGAAATACCTTTTAAATAATAATAATAATAATAATAATAATAATCAAACAATTTTCTTTATTTAATCTTATTTACGAACTTATACACTAGCGTTTTTATTTTATTATTTTTTTTTTTGAAAGAAAAAGAAAAGAAAATTAATAATAAAAAATTAAAAAATCGATAACTTTGTTCTAAATTGTCACATATCCATGGTAAGCATGGTAAGCATACGTATCTGCATTAATGTTGCCACAGATATTCGTATTAATGTTTTGCTACAAATTATAAAATTGTTCAAATTGTGATGTAACTAAAGGTGCTTATGATATATTATTCCATTTAAGTCCATTTAAACTCTAATCTACCCACTAATTTATGTTTTAAGAATTAAATTATTTTCTGCATTTATTTAAGGCTCAATATTTTGCTAACTATTAATTTTTTTCCAGCATCAATTATTTCGTGAACATATTTGAAATATTTTCCGTGTCGTTGCTTTAAAATATAACTTATATATGTGCTCCCGCGTAAATAAAAAGCTTAAAAAAATAATTTAAAAAAATCGATAACTTTATTTTAAACTAGCAGGCTACGCCCGCTTCGCTGGTCACTATTTTTAAAGGAATCACTATACTTAATGAATTCTCAAAATTGCATTAATTTTTATCACGAGAAAAAAAAAAAAAAAACTACTAACCCTGGACGATAGGTCTAATATATCGTATTTATCGTAACTCAATACTTATTTCGCTTCCTTCTTCGACTCGTTTTAATAAGCATTTTTTATATATGCATGAGCAAATTTAATAATTTTTAATTTTTCGCGTGAAAGCTGTATTTCATCTTAACCCAAAAAAGAAAAAAGAAATCATTAAATTCATTTTTTTTACTTATTTTTATTTCATATTATTGCACGCGCACTTTTTATTTCCTAATTCAAAATTATTAAAAAAAAACTTTTTCGATAGCGCTTGTAACGATACTGATTATTATTAATTTTCTTTTCTTTTTCTTAAAAAAAAAAAAAAAAAAAAAAAGAGTTAAATGAAATTCTGGCAAAAGCAGAATTTAGTTTAGGACGGAGGACTATTAGTTTTTTTTTTTTTTTCTTTTTCTTTTTTTCTTTTTTTCTTTTTTTTTTTTTTTTCAAATTATAACATCGCTTTCCAATTATTCAATTATATTTTCGATAAATTTTAGATTTCGGCAAATGTCCAACTATCGAAATCGACAACGCAAAAATCCCAGATTGAGACTAATAGTCCTCAGTCCTAAAAAAGAAAAAAAAATTACTTTACTTTAAAATTTCACATAACTTTAAAATTTCACATTTTACTTTAAAATTTCACATAAATTTGATTATTCAATGAGTATTTTTTTTGTTGGATAAAGAAAAATATTTCAGCATTGTAAAACTTAATTAGAATTTTAATAAACTAAGTAAATTTATTGATTTGTGTTTTAGTAGGATTCAATTTAAAGATTAATACAGTCGAACCTCGTTAACGTGAACACTGTTAACGTGAATTACTTTTAACATGAACCGTTTCCCCAATCCCCGTCAAAATGAAGATTAGATTAGCTATACGAAGATTAGTTACTGATAGCATGAACTATTGATAACATGAACAATTTTTTTTATCCCCCTTGAGATTCACATTAACGAGGTTCGACTATAATAAAATTGAAGAGTATTAAAAAAAGATCTTTCGAATTAAAATGACATGGTATTAGAAAGTTTTCTATAAAGATCCATTAAAAGAAAATTTGAGACTAACATGTTTCGTCTCACATTCATTTTTAATTAATTTAAAAGCAAATGGCGCAGGAAATTATTGAAAAGGGTATGCAAATATGCCACGATAGCAATGTATTAAATTCAAAGTCACCCAGATTCCTAATTTTTAGATTAAAATTCAAGTTTTGACATTTGCTTGTCGTAATGTTCGATAAAACCGCTTTATCTCTAGTAATACAATCTCATTTGATTGTATTAGTAATCACCACCTCGTTTTATTGAGAGTGAGAGAAAGAAAAGAACATGTTAATGATACTCTTTCGGTTCGGACAGAACTATGAAAGAACGCTTTTTGAAATTACAGATAACTCCTGTAAGTTATAAATTGTCTTCGAGGCGTGAGTGTGATACAACATCATTTATTTATTTATTTATTTGTTTTTTTTTTTGTTTACTTCATGCTCCTGTTCTACAGATTACTTTAAATAATAATGATCTGTACTAGGAAACCCATGCTTAATTTTTGCAGTTTCTTTCTTTTTCTTTTTTATTTTATTTGCCTTTAAAATGTGAAACTTATAAGTCTTGTACCAATTTCAACATCCAATTAAAATTTTAAATCAGTACAAGCCAAATTATTATTAGTTTTTGTGGGATGAAACGTTAATGATAGTTAAACCAAATCATCCAAAAAAAAGTTTCAAAATAAAATTTATGTTTGAGACCCAGCTTTCATGTTTCCCCAAGCAAGACATTTTTAATAAAGGACCTCTAGGGCGGTTTTTAAATTTTTGCCGCCATGTTGGCGAGATACCTTTAATTCTATTTTATTTTATTTTTATTATTTATTCATTTTGGCATGATTTTTTGTTAAAAACATTTAGTACCTATTTTGATTATACTTTTTATTACTGCGTTTTTCAGTCAATTTATGACAAAAGTTCATATTTTGTTTATATCTTTAAAGTATTGCTGGGTTTGAAATAACCGTTTTAAAGATTGTAAAGATGCAACTTTTAAAAATAAATTTGTCTATAAAATGATCTAATTAGACAAATGTCATTATTTTTTAAAAATTATTGTTACTAGATCACTGAACTGAGTCCGCGTATTTAAATATTACTTGTATGTCATTTTTTATCCTCGCGTATTCTATTGTCACTATCGTATCGTTTCTACAAAATATAATCGTAACTGGCCCACGTTAGAGAAATATTATATAGCTATTTAAAACTCAAGGCCGATTCTTTGGACAATTCGTTAGCGACAGCTATAGTATTAATTTCATTTCATTTGGGCTTGAAAGAGTTTTGCTTATATTATAGACTAGCAGACTCTGCTCATTACGCTGAACACAATATTTAAATGAACTCTCAAAATTCCATATAATTAATAATAAAATCTAAAAAAAAAAAAAAAAAAAAAAATCATTGAATGCAGTCGAAACCCAAATTAAAATTCCTGCTGCGTTCGGTAGAAGTTTTCCCGATCGAAACATGAAGAGTCCATGTCTTCATTGCATTCGGTACCTGCTTACACCCGCATTTCATTTTCCCCTCCTTTGCGGGTAGGTTCGAAATTCCACAAAGTGCATATTGCGTAACACTTAATCAACACCTACTACCAAAATTCGCCATTCTAAGTTAATTTGAAAACAATTTATGCTTGAAACCGTGTTTTTTATCCCGATCGCCTTAAGGAAAAGTGGGTAATTTACGCAAAAATCCCTTTATAATGCGAAAAACATACATATAACCAACCGAAACATCAAAAAATCACCTTCCTGAGATAATTTAAAGCAGAGTTATGTTCGAAAACGTATTTTTGCCTCCCGAGAGGGGCCCGCCGAGTAGAAAGGGAGGGAATTTCGCAAAATCTTTTTATACAGCGTGTTGGATACGTATAATTGACCACACATAAAAAACTGTTTTTGTAAGATAATTTGTAGCAGATTTAAGCTTGAAAATGTGTTTTTTGTTCTGTCCTTCTCGTAGTGGGGGGTGATGGAAAGTAATTTCGCAAAATCTCTTTGTAATGTATGTATTTGGTACGCATAACCTCGACACATCAAAAATAAGTATCCTGAAATAATTTGGAGAAGAGTTACTTTTTAAAACGTGTTCCTCCCCCCCGCTTTTAAAGGGGGGGATTAAGAATCGCTTTACAGTTCATAGTCAAAAAATTCTTTCATAGTGCGTGTTGGGTATGCATATCCAACCCACACATAAAAATTAATCTTATTGAGATAACTTGGAACAAGTTTACGGTTGGAAACAGGTTTTCGTAGAATCCTGTTAAAATAGGTGTCGTATATATATCAACAATTTACGCAGCAAAATTCATGACTGTTATTCCCAGGACAAATTTAGCGCTAAAAGGAGGGTGTCTCAAATTTGTCCCCATATAACGCCCCCCCCCCTACCCCTAAAAATCAGAAATTACAAAAAAAAAAAAAAAAAAAAAAAGATTTCGAGTTTTTTAAAACATCCTAAAGAAGACGCATGGCTGTTTTCAACAGCTATGTACCATTTATGATAGAGTTATATTAAAAAATACGGGATTTGCGATATTTCTCCCCCCCCCCCTCTAAAAATCAACAATTCCAAAATTACAGAAAATGGATTTTTGTACCCAAGTTTAGTTTCTCCCATGTGCAATTTATTTACTGTGAAGTAATTTGGAGCCGAATTATGCTTACAAACGTGTTTTTTCCTCCTGATCCCCCTTTCGTAAAATCTCATCATTATAGGTGTCGGATGCATGTAAACAATTCACGCACCAAAATTCGTGACCGCAGCTTCCACAGATTTCCCAGAACAAATTTAACGCTAAAAAAAAAAGGGGGGGGGGTCTTGAATTTGCCCCCTCGTAATAGCCCTTTAAAATAGATGGGTTTTTGAAAGTATCCTAAAGAAGATGTATGGCAGATTTTATCATCTTTGTACCCTTTTTGGTAGAGTTCTACTCAAAAATCCGGAATTTGTGAAATTTCTTACCAAAACTCAATCCCTCCCCCCTCCCTCAATTAAAAATAAAAAAATCCAAAATTGCAATTTTTTTTAATACTTATGTCTAGTCTCCCCATGTGCATTTTCTTCACAGTGAAGTAACTTGGAGCCAAGTTAGCTTACAAACGAGGTTTTGCCTTTTAAACCCCCCCCCCCCCCCCCCGTAGGGGGAAGGGGGACGTAGAGAACTTCGTAAAGTTGATACATATAAAACAAAAAAATAAGTTGTGTATAGACCTAAATTCCTGCTAAGTGTTATTGAATTTCATCCAGCCGCTCTAAGGTAATACCTGGACAAAAATAGCGTTACACACAGAGACACAACGACCGATACAGCACGACCGATACACAGATAGAAAATTTTCTGAAGTCATTTTTGCCTTTCACGACATGTGAAACGTGAAGATATCGCAAAATTGTTTCATATTGAGAACTTTACAGACAAAAGTCTGATTTTATTAACACATATATGCGAAATTTATATTATTTGTAATTACTAATTTAATAATTGATTTTGTGCATGTTATAGTGATTATTTGGGTGCTTGCTTTAGATACAAATCAAGTGCTTGCGCAATACCGCGGATACGTCGTTAAGTTAAGCTAAGAAAGTTTTGTCACAGTTGTTTTTATAGATTAAGAAGTAAAAAAGAGAAATTCCATTTTATTTTAGAATCGCGGGCTTTACCCGCTCCGCTGATCCCGATATTTAAATGAATTCTCAAAATTTCATATCACTTAATAATATAAAATCTCAAAAAAGAGAAAAAAAAAAAAAAAAAAAAAAAAAAAAAAAGTAAAAATACAAATACAAATACAAATAAAATGAATACCAATGAAATTGGTTAAAACCTCGGTTTGGGTTCCCTATGTCTTCGGCAGTAGCTTTCCCGTCCATATCCATGCTAAGTTCAGGTCTCCATTGCCTGCGGCAGCGCTTTACACGAGCCCGCGGGCAAAAACATGCGCGAACTTCGGTTGGATCCACATGCCTTCGATAGCGTCTTTCCTGCTTACTCTACTTGTATACAGATTCCGGTCCCTACTGCGTACGATAGTGCTATACCTAAGTGTGCCGCGCGTATCCTTTTCTGTTTACCCATTTTAATTTTGCTAAATCCACGAAAGTAAGTGTAACCAATTCTCATACCCGAAAACTAAGCCACACCCAAAGCATTACATTTCTGAGGTTTATAGCTATTTGCATGTTAAAAACTTCAGGATTTTGTTTTTTGGAGTGTACATTCATAAAAGTTTTAGCTTTCAGCATTCTTTTAGCCGTGCATTTTTAACTTATAATTTTACTAAGGTACAACTTTAGAAAACTACTTCCATTTAGCGAAATAATGCACAATATTTGCAAATCTTGAATAGCAGTTCAGATTTTCAATATTTTAATTTTAACCATGAAAATCTGCTCGAAGGGAAAAAAAAAAAAAAAAAAAAAAAAAAAAAACTTTCTACCATTTGCTGTTTTTCTACGAAAATACTATCATACATAATTTCCCACCATAATATTTTCAGACGTTGAATACTAAAGTTTGGTTCGGCATCATTTTATAAATAACATTTGCTTCATCAACAATGATGATATCCTTTTCTTCATATTCATCAGTAGGTTACACGCCAAAAATGAAAATTTAGTGGTCAAAATAGACCACATGATTTAATTTTTCAAAAAATATAAAATGATAGACAAACATACACAAATTTACACTTTTTATACATATTTTAATTACACTTATCGATTGTTTTATGCGAAAACAGAACTGACTGTTTAATTTTAAGGTATTGTTTAGAATACCTTAAAATTAAACTGTCAGTTAAACACAAACTGTCTGTGTGTTTCTGTTTCTTAATAATCATTCTTCTAAATGTATGAATGTTTAATTTCAATAATTAATTTAAACGTATAAATCATGCAAGACATTTTTAATGATTTGCAGTAAAATGTCCCAAAACACAAGTGCTGAAGGATGAAGAAAGTGATCCATCATAATAAATTATAAAAACACACAATTATTTCAGGTGTAAATTATAAAACACGATTCTTCATCAGGAAAATACGTAGAAACGAGTCCAATGTTAATAAAACAACTCAATATAATTGTCTCAAAGCTGTACTGCTACATAACTTTGAAGAAGAGAGAAAAACCTTGAAAGCGATTATTGAATTATTAACAACTAGCAAATCCTTGCGAAAGTTTCGCCCTTTCTTTCTTTTTTTTTTTTTAATTTGCCTTTAAAATTTGAAACTTTTATGAGTCTTATACCGTTTACACCACCCAATATAAATTTTAATTGATCAGAAGCCAAATTATTATTATTATATTTATTTATTTATTTTATTTTTCTTGGGGAGGGGGGGGGGTTGAACCGTTAATGATAGTTAACCCAAAATGTTTCAAGGAAAAATTTCAAAGTAAAATTCATTTTTTGACGATCCAGTTTTCATACTTCCCAAGGCAGGACAGTTTTATGGACCCCTATGGCGTCCATAAAATTTTTGCCTCCATGTTGCCTTTTAATTTTTTGCCTCCATGTTGACGATACCTTTTAATTCATTTTTTAATTTATTGATTTTGGCATAATTTTTTGTTAAAAGAAAAAAAAAAAATCTGGAGTGACTCCACTCGACTTTCCGAACATTGAGTAATTAACAGTTTTGTAGATAAAGTAAAGAAAGAGTAGTTGTTAAACAAACAAAAGAGAGAAAACCATAATAGAGTGTTTGAGTATTTTTTTCCATATATTACACGTTGTTTTATTTAACGCTACTGAACTTTGAGCCCATAGATCATAATGACAAAGAAATTTTCGTTGTGTCCCTGTAAAAACTTATAAATGTTAGATTCACCAAAATGCTTATAGTTAGTGCAATAGTGATTTATAATACTCATATAAATTTTCAGCTGAATTCAATAAGGCGTTTAGATGCTATCGTACTTTTAAAAATTTAGTCCCACAGGCCATAATGATAAAGAATTTTTCTTTGTGTCCCTGTAAAAAAACTGTAAGTGCTAGATTCACCAAAATCTATACAGTTAGTTCAACTGTGATCTATAACATGTGTACAATTTTTTTGCTCGGATTAATAAGGCGTTTAGACACTATCACATTTTTAAAAATATGGCCCCATAGGCATAATGATAAAGAATTTTTCTTTGTGTCCCTGTAAAAAAACTATAAGTGCTAGATTCTCCAAAATCTATACAGATTGAGTATTTGTGATCTATAATATGTGTATAAAATTTTTGCTCAATTGAATAAGGCGTTTAGATGCTATCGCACTTTTAAGATTTTGCTCCCATAGGCCATAATGATAAAGAATTTTTCTTTGTGTCCCTGTAAAAAAACTATAAGTGCTAGACTCACCAAAATCTATAGGGTTCGTACTATGGTGACTTAAAATATGCGTACCAACTTTCAGGTTAATCGAACGAAGCGTTTAGACGCTAGCGTGTTCACCCACAGACATACACACATACACACATACATACACACATACACACACACATACATACATCATCGTAAAAATAGTGAAAACGGACTCAGGTGACCTCAAAACGTATAGAAACATCAAAATCTCGAATTCGGATTTTTGACATGATTACAATACTTTCCTCACTATAGTGTTCGGAAAGTAAAAAACTTAGTGCTTATTTTTATTATACTGATTGTTGCGTTTTTTTTTTTTTTTTGTCGATTTATGACACAAAAGTTCAGATTTTGTTTGAATCTTTAAAGTATTGCTAGGTTTAAAACGATGCTTGCAAAGACTGTAAAGATGCAAATTTTAAAAATAAATTTTCCCATAAAATTATCTCATCAGACAAATGCGTCATTTTTTAAAATTAGACCACTGAACTGAGTCCGCGTGTTTAAAAATTGCTATTATCTATTATTATTAATCCCAACGAGATAAATAAATTAGAGTGCTGATTCAATGGATGAAGGATTAGGTTTCCGTGGTTCAAGATAAATCACGTGACATGAACCAATAGGTTGCTATGTTTGGCCCTTTATCGCTATTTTAGCATTTAAAATTTCAGTTCGACAAATTATCATTATTATTAGGTAACATGACAGTCGTATCACCGAAACAAATTGTTCTTAAAATAATTGTTCACATATTTCGCATTTTAATAAGTAATAAAATACCTTTTTTTTTCATCGTTTCCCAATAAAGCTTAAGAGTGTTTATAAAAGAAAAGTTAAACTTTTAAAGAGCTAAATTTAACAAAAAATAATAATTTTTCAACTATTTTTAAGCAATTTGTCGGTTAAATTTCAACTACATGAAATAAAAAAGAAGTAATATAAAAATCAAAATGATTTAGAACAAAAGAATATTAAACTGCATAAATAAACAAAAACATTGGCGGTTATGACTTTTACCAAAAACAATCTCCAAACCGTTGCCATAGAAATTTATCAAAAATAAGCTGTTACCATTGGGACCAACGCATAGAGGGCTCATGTCACATGACTCATGTTGAACCATGTCAGGGTTACCATTTATCACTCTATTTTATTTATCTCGTTGATTAATCCTCACGACGTATTTTGTTGTCACTATCGTATCGTTTCTGCAAAATGTAATCGTAATTGGTCCACGTTAGAGAAATATTATATAGATGTTTACCAAACAACGAAAATCGAAGTTAAAAGCTTATTTTAAATACTTTAATTTCTATTTCTGAAAAAATACTTCATTGATAGTTTGTGTATAAAAAATAATTCATTATTATTTTTTTTTAAATATAAATTGAAAATAAGTAAAAGTAAGTTTATAAAAATATTTTAAGCGACAAATTTGTAGTCCATATTTTTGACATTGGCAACAATGTTTGGTGACTTGACAACAAATTTCCCATTGTTGCCATGCTATCGCGAACCGTAATTATGTATATCGAGAGAAAAAAAAAAACTAAAAATCCATAGAAAAAAGCATGGGACGAGAAGGAAAAAACTCGCACATATGACCACACATTTTATTTCCGCTGTTATTTGACAAACATCGAAAAACTTAAAGATTTTCGCAGAATTACCCCGCATGATATGTTGCTTCGTTTTTTTAATCATTGAGGCTAACCTTGAACACATGACAGCCACTGTACCGAAATCTTTAGTAAATTCATCAGCTTTTGCTTTCGGATTAAATTCAGTTACTTGTAAATTTCGATACTTTTAAATTTCAAACCATTTCAGCAGCGCTTTGTCTATATTAAGATATTATGACACTATAATTTTGTTGTTATAGTTAAAAATTTTCTCATTGGCTTAAATTCCCCACACATTTTGTCTGAGTTGATTATTTTCAAAGCAACGAATAATTTCATCTCATGCAAAGAAAATGTTATACTTGTCAAAGGATGGTCATTTAAAACCAAGTACAAAAAATCATCTACCTAAAACTAAGAATCGGAAATGAAATGAGATGCATGCAATATTTTAAGTCGAAAGACTGGGCTGTATAATAAAATAGCTATAATTCCATACATTTTATGAAGTTTTTGTTCTTTATTTCCTCTGTTTCGTCGCACAGTATTAAATCTGCATCATGATACACTTTTCTCTCGCTGTGTGGGGAAAAAAAAAATGTTTAGTTAATAATTTTTTTGCTTTTGTGGAAAATGTGCATAAAAAATAGTAATTTTGAGTTTGTATGATTGTTATTAGATCTATTCCTGAATCATAATTTCGCTGCATCTTTTTAACGGAAATTAAAAATTTTTTTTTCCAAAAAATGTATTTTTTTAAGATCGTTATAACCAATTTGCGTGCTTTGAATGGTTTGGTATTACCATAAAAAATAGCCATAGTTATGTAGGATGTTAATTTTGGATCAAATATTAAGCTCGCTATAGCCGAGTGATCGTTATAAGCAAGTAGGCTCCAAAATTTAGTCTGCATGACTTTTTCGGTATAAGCATATATCATATCAAGTTTGGTGAGATTTGTGCCATAGCAACAGAGATATAGCTATCAAGCGCATTATGAAAAGTGCAGATGAACAGCACCAATTTTGTCCAATGCCCACCCAAATTCAATCGATGCAAGTTTTTGAAATAACTTCCTCAAAAATTAGATTTGATGAAGTTGGGGTATAATTTTCCCATACATGAAGAAAACTGCAGCACAGCAGCTCTATCTACTGGATGAAATATGTCAGAATCTAATCAACACTAATTTATCTCAAGGGGTAACCAAATATGAAGTTTTGGGGCACACCGTGCACTTTACTGAGATGAAGCTCATACCAAATTTTGGTAACAAACTAAAACATACATTATCTAAAAATAATCAAATCATGTTCAATACATCTTAAAACGTGTAAATCCATAAAAAAAAAAAAAAAAAAAAGAAAAATCAAAAGCCTTTTAGAAACCTAATAACTACTTATGTATGCCGAAGAAAGTAAAAACAAAATCTATTATATTAAAATTTAAATGGACCAACTTAGGGACATGTACTTTTTAATTTGTTTTTACTCTTCTTAACTTCAGGGGAATAAATTAAAAAAGAAAAAGAAGTGTTGGGGTATAGGGAAGTAAAAATAATTTTTTCCAGAACTAATGTTTTGGATTATTAATAGTAATTTTATTTAAAATGTATTTCTATTGGAGAAATCTGTTTAAAAAGCAATCAGGGGTCGTCTTATTAAAAGTATGTTTTGTCATGGAATTTTAATTTTAAATGATTTTAATTAAAAATGGTATTTTAAGACATATTACTAATTTAAAAACAAGTTACTAATTTAAATTAAAGAAATAGTTAAATTACTAATTTTTTAAAATTTAAATATCTGATGACTTATAAAAGACAATTCATTAATATAATTTTATTTAATCAAATATTTTAATATGCTCGCAAACCTAGCAATAAGAATTCAAACATGCAGTTTCTATGTTTCATTTCTTTTATCTACTTGAACCACATTTTCAGAGAATATTAAGCAATAAAGCAACACGCAGCTTTCTGAGAAGATTTGAAAGATGTCCTTTATGAAAAACATTGCTGTTTTGACATTAGCGAACATCGTCTGAGAATTGCCATTTTCATGATGTTCCTGAAAGCAATATATGCCAGTTTTACGTTTGGAATTACACAAAATATAAAAGACAATATGTTCATTATGTGAAAATTTGTTGATTAGATTTTGCATATCGTCCAAAAAAGATTTGTTTCTTGAGTACTGAGACCTTTTGCTTGTATCAAGGACCTCTTATATCTCGAAGCAGTTAGACCTCAAGGTTTCTTACCAAATTTATTACAAGAACATTTATTTTATTCATATATTAGGACACAACAAACGTGTACATGCGATCCAGGACTAGAATCTGGGACTTGGCATTCCAGATATCAGCTCCCTGCTAACATAAAAAAAAAAAAAAAAAAAGATGCTGGTATTAAATGTATTATCAAAGAGAATTTTTTATGATCATAGTTTCCAGGAAATTATGGTTACCCTAACAGCACAAAATGTTCCAGAAACGTAACAATCATATAACATTGAAACATTATAAACATTTCAAGAACGTTTAAAAACGTTCAGATTGCTTTCCGATTAATTTCAAAAACGTAGAAATGTCCGCGATCGTAACAAAAAATCAGATACGTAACAGAAACGTTACAATCACTTAACAGATAGAAAAGGAAAAAGAGCGAATGTTTCAGAAACGTATCAGAGAGCATACTTAAATGTGTTACGTTTTTGAAAGATTGTAAGCTTTTTGCAACATAACTGAATATTCTGTGCTGTATGGGTACATATACTTTTTTTTCTGATATTTTCCAACAAAGTTGAAAAGTGTTTATGACTTCGGTTTATTTGTCTGTCCGCTCACGCTCTAACTCCTGTACCTGTAAATATTCATGGAATTCCTTGAAACAGATATATGTTATTCAAGTTCAATATGACATTTTTCCTTATTAAAAATGGGTAAGTACTACTACATTTGTTTGCGTACAGAGACAGGGACACCCGAAGAATTCGAAAGCATCGCAATCTATGAGAAGCATTTCTTTAAACCTTATTTCATTATCTTTATTTTGCACAAATCACAATACAATTGATATAAGCGTAAAAAAGTGTTTTTATACGGTATATTATTTCGCCATTAAGACTTACAGCGCGACAAAAAAAAAAAAAAAGTTCAGATATTTGAAGGGTTAAAATTGAAAATTGCTGAAATTGCATTTTTGCATTTATTAAGCGTTTTTAACACTTTATAACATTTTATAAAGTGTTGAGAATGAGAGTGATTATGATTTGAACTAGTCTTTCTGTCTTTCTTTCCGTCTGTCATATGGTCATGTTTTTCAGACTTCGATAAAGATAAGATCCTAGAGCATATATATGACTAGAGAGAGCATTCAATGTTAAAGTTACTATTCTAAAGGTAACGAAGATTGAGGAGGATTTTCCTCGGTCACGTGACGAACGAAACGGCCAGATTCACCGTAACTGGATGACACAGCGAAAAATTTTTGATACCCCTTGTCAGGAAGTGGGTTGAGGGACGTGACAAGCGACCATCATTGGTGAAAACTTGAGAAGCACTCGTCCAGGGGCGCGCCGACCCGGTGTGCGAAGTGTGCGGCGCACACAGGCGCCAGACAAAGATAAATTATTTGAAAAAAAAAAAATGTTTGTATATTACTTTATCCAATCTGATTTAATAAAGCAATCCGAGAACAAATTATTTATATATATATATATATATTATATATATATATATATATAATCTATATGTATATATGTATATTGCTTTATTAAATCTGATTTCATAATGTCGGTCTGAAGACGTTCGACTAGTGTGGCTAAATGAGACACCTT
This sequence comes from Salticus scenicus, assembly GCA_963930645.1. Taxonomy (NCBI): domain Eukaryota; kingdom Metazoa; phylum Arthropoda; class Arachnida; order Araneae; family Salticidae; genus Salticus; species Salticus scenicus. Next base: position 62,606,054 of record OZ005655.1, read on the forward strand.
GTAAAATATACTGGCAAAACTTGTATTCCTCAAAAAAGTTTAGGATATTTTTTGTGAAAGGGCACGTTAAAAGTGTAATAACTTTGTAAAGATACACTTACCTCCAGCAATTTTTGTTTTGACTTATTTAACATATCAAAGCATTCTATTGAAATTTAAACGGGCGCCTTAATCTCTCCCCTCCCACTCTTCTGCCGGAAAAAGGACACGTAGGTTAAAAGTAGTAAAAAATATTTAAAGTTTAGTAAAAAGACAACATAATTCGACTGCAAAAATGAAAATTTTATAGAACCGGAGATTTTATTCAGAGTAGTTTTTTCTCCTTTGCATTATCGATGTAACATCTATATTAATAACATCAGACTTTTGTCTGTAAATTTCTCAAATTCGAAAAAAAATGTGATATCTTCGCGTTTTACCCATCGTAAAAGCCAAATCTGACTTCAGAAAATTTTCTGTGCGTGTGCGGTCGTTGTGAATGCATGTCTGTAACATTTTTATTTGGATGTCTCGTGAGAAAAGCTGGACATAATTCAACGACACTTGTCAGAAATTACTCAGCTTAAAATTATATCTATCAACTTTTGTAAATTCCCCTCCCCGTGGAGGGGAGGCAAGAGGCATAAACACGTTTATATCCATAACTTGGCTTCAAATTGCTTCACAGTGATGAAATGGCACGTAAAAAGTCTAGATTTGAGTAAAATAAAAAAATAAAATAATAATAACTAAATAAATAAAATAATAATAATCATTGTCTACAATTTTGGAATTTTTGATTTTTAAGAGGGAGGAAGAAAATCGATTTTCGGGGGTAAATTTCGTAAATTCCGGATTTTTGAGTAGAAATTTACCAAGAATGGTACAAAAATGTTGAAAACAACCATGCATCTTCTTTAGGATATTTCCATAAACCCATTTTTGGTGTTTATGATTTTCGATTATGAGTGGGTGGGAGGGGGGGTTACGACAGAGCAAATTCGAGACCACTCTTTTAGCGCTAAATTGGTCCTGGAAAATTTGTAGGAGCTCCGATCACGAATTTCGGTGCGGGTATTGTTTAGATGCATTCGATGCTTATACTGACAGGATTTTACGAAATTCCCTCTCACGTTTTTCAAGGGAGAAAGGAGGCAAAAAACGCGTTTCTAAGCATAACTCGGCTGCAAGTTACTTCATGGTGAGAAAATTGCATATGGGGAGACTAGACTTGAGTACAAAAGAAAAAAAAAAAAAAATCTGCAATTTTGGAATTTTTGATTTTAAGGAGGAAGGGAAAAAATCGATTTTCGCCATTTCCGGATTCTACCAAAAAATTCTACTAAAAGCATCCTGCTAAAAATGGTACAAAGATGTTAAAAACAGATGCGTCTTCTTTAGGACATTTCCAACCCCCCCCCCCCTCTTTTTTTTTTTTTTTTTTTTTTTTTTGTAACTTTCGATTTTTGTGTGTGGGGGGGGCATAAAGAGGGGGTAAATTCGAGACCCCTCCCTACTTTTTAGCGCTAAATTTGTCGTGTAAAATCTATGGGAACTGCGGTCATAGATTTCGGTGCGTATGTATGTATCCGACACCTATTGTAACGGGATTTTACGAAATACCCCTTTCCTTCCTTGAGGCCCCAAACCCGTTTCTAAGCGTAACCTTACTCCAAATTATCTCAGCAAGAATAAATGTTATGTGTGGATTAATTGTTTTCGAGATTATTTTGTCACAATTACCAGTAGCATCAGTGGAACAATCTTTTTTCTAAATTTAAAATGATCAAAAAATACTTACCCTCCACAACGGTATCAGACAGATTTTTAAATTTTGCAATTTCGATAGTATAGGTTATTTTGTATCAAATGGATATACATTATTCCAGAATTTACAAAAAGTCAAGCAAATGAATTACATTTCACTAAATAACATTATCTGTTTAAATGTTCATATAATCTACTTTAAAACATAATAATTTTTATTATGTATTCTTATTTTATATACTTATAAATTATCTATTATTTATATCTGTGCAGCATATGCAAACGTCATGGCAAAATAGTTTTAAACAGATTTTTGTATCTTACTACTATATGGAAAAACACATACAAATTTACATACAAATTGCATAAAAAGTTTAGAAAATGAAAATGGGCAAAATTCCTTTCACTAGTTGTTGTTTTTTTCCCTGTTAAGTATTTTTTTAATCCATATTTACCAAGTAATATTTATTATATGTTCCTATTTTATGTATTTATAAATTTATTTGTTCCTTTGTATTACTAAAAAAAAAATATCAAATCTTGTCATTATATCGACAGTCATACATTGATCTTAAGAGTATTTCGAGAGTTTTCAATAATGAAATTGAAAAAAATGGAACTCATTACGGGATTTTTCTTTTTTCTTTCTTTCTTTCTTCTTCTTCTTATTATTATTATGAGTTCTAATTTTATATATTTATAAATTCCATTTATCTGCACTAGTACAAAATACTGAACTCATTTATATGTGCAAACATACCGCAATAGTACATCTAAATTATTATATTTTCTCTTTATAGTAAGAGTTAAATTACTTTCCTAAATGAAAGGTGCTGTTGCAACGGGGTGGGGTGGGGGGAGGTAACTGTCAGGATTGGAGAAGGACTTGGCAACTTATTGATGAATTTAGCGACATGGCGACCAAACTTGGCGAGAAGTATTAATTTAGTGTTTCCAAAGTTTAGAAGCTCTATCTTCAATGAGTTCTGGAATTTTCTGGATCCATCAATTGGCTTCTGGCGCAGAATAACCTCGAAATTTCGGCAGATCGCGACAGAAATTTAAAAAATAGAAGAGACACTCCCAAAGAGATCAGTTGTATTTGGACATCTGTTCTGAACGTTCGTTTCGGTTTAAATGGTTTATATTTATTCTTAAACGTGTGAAATTCCACTCTGTCGTGTTTTTAACGTAGTTCTGTGTCTTTTTGAAGTATGAATTTGAGTACGATAATTTATTGTTTTTTCTAAGCATAATCCTTGAACAAAGTATATCTTTCGACAAGAGTTTCTTTACAATTACTTTTTTCATGCAAATAAATCGACATTTTGGTAACAATATGGATAGAGACGAATATTTTGGATCAGCATGATACGCGTAATACTCGCAAAAGGTATAACGAACTGTGGGAATGTTTAGTTTATTAAGACTTTTTTTTTTTTTTTTTTTTAATATTTACTTAAAAATTAGACCTACACAAATAGGAACGTTTTTACTTACAGCACTCATCTAAGCCATCTATTGTAATGCTTCAACGTGGCATTTCTGCACCCACATTAACACTAAATCTGCCTATTTTAGTTTCCTTTATTTGCCATCACAAATTGTACCTCGTGTTTTTGCAACTCCCTGTATAAGATTTTTTCTCTTTCTGCAAGATGCACATTTTATTTGTTTATTTATTTTTATTTTATTTTTATTTCATTTTATTTGATACATTTCTCTTTTTTATAAACAATTCAATAAATTTATTACTATTTTAAGGTTCGCGATTCAATTGACTTGCTAAATGGTAACTTTTTATTATTATTATTATTATTATTTTTAAAGATAATATAGGGCGCCAGCTGAAACTCTGCACACAGGCGCCTGATAATGCTAGCGCGCCCCTGCACTCGTCATGTGATTTTTTATGTTGGTTACATTCTTCGATGAAGGATGCACTTTCTAGTTAAAAATATGCTCTATTGATAAGATTTAAGCTTCTGACTTAAACAATGACTCATAAAATCTTCCTAGAGTGTTATGAATCACAGAAATCTATGACGAGAATTAAGACTAGTCTTAGAATAGTCATAGAAATTTATAACTCACAAATCTTCCTAGAGTGTGTGTTTACGAAATCACAACCCTCTACTTTGAACGACGCTAAAGCAGTTATTCTTAAGTATTTATTTATTTTATTTTATTTATTTTTTATGTTTTACTGCTAGATTTTAAGTGTTATGCATTTTATATATTGACACTGAAGAGGGATAACTTATAGCCGAAACGTTTGTATCGTGTTTTATGTTCTTAAATAAAATTTGCGTCTTTATTTTTAATGTATTTAATTATCGCATTTTAAAGGTTTATTTGAATTTTATGCAACAATGAGACGTATATATAATTAATTGTTCAATTATATTAACATACTTAAATAACTTTGTACTTCACAAATCGCAATGAAATTGACATACATTATTTATATACTGAAAAATTGTTTTTTATAAAATGGGATATGTTTAGCGTTAAGATTTACAGAATTACACTAAAATATTCATTTATATTAATGGCTACAACTGGAAATTGCTAGAATTGCATTTACGTTTGTATTAAGCGTTTTTAACACTTTTTAAGAGTGATAAGGATTCAATCAGTCTATCTTTCTTTCCTTCTGTCTGTCCGTTATGTGATCATATAGGTAAAGGTATATACATTGAATGTTAAAAGACGCAGCGAGCACAAACAGTTGGAAAGTGTATAAAAATCTATGCAACCGCATGGATTTTTGTTCTTCTTTTAGCTCAAATTTGAAACCCCTTAAAAACCCCGAAATACATTTTATTGTTTATCTTATCACTGCTTTAACCTTTAACGTCTCTCTACAACTGCCTTTTTTCTCAAAAAAAAAAAAAAAAACAAATAAAATAAATAAAGGAAATTTATGTTGTTAAAGGAGGAATTTGATTTATTTAAATAAGAAAAGAAATTTGTAAGAATAGTAAAAGTAAAATTTCCTAATGATTCTTTTTTTTTTTCATTAATTTTAGGAAGGGGAATGTTTGGAACAATACCTCCGAAGGTTATCTGATGCTGATCTCCAAAGAATTCAAGATGAGCCAGATTTGCTACTCAGATTCTGCACCATATTACAAGAAAGTTTCAGAGCCTTTGAACGAACAGAAGATGGTCTCGAAAATCTGTGGAACATTATTGAACGCGCAAATAATCTAGACAATCTTCTTTATTTCATTCAGCATTTGGAACCTGTGCGACTACAGCTTTTAGAATCACTGGAACGAAATGAAGCAGAAATTCAAGGAACTTACATGTTCACGAATTCTGGAAGACTTCTTGGATCTGCCATGGATATCGTTGGTACGATCGGAGGTCTTTTAATAAAAGATTACCAACCTGCTTATGCCAGCTTGGCTTTCAGAGCTGCAACAGCGTTTGGACTGATGGGACTTGCGAGTTCATTTTACGAAATGAGTATTTCGAGAACTACACTGGATAATTTAATGAGACATATTGAGTTTGATCAGGAAATGATGGCTCCAATTCAAAGATGGTACCATCAAACTGAAGAAATCGAGGAAGCTATGCAAACTGTCTTTCCATTTGACGTTACCAGCCATATGGTGGCAGAATTCACGGATGCTAGCAATACAGAGATGACTCCAGTTAGATTACTGGCAGCGTTAATCAGATGTATAGCACATCAGGATATTCAACGATTAAGAGATCCTGGATTGATTCGAAATTTAATAAATTTCACTTTATATCCAGCGTCTCAAGATTGGTGCGAATGGTAAGTATATACAAGTGTTTTTTTTTTTTAGAAAGCAAAAATATACCCAAAACAAATAAAACAATAATAATAATAATAACTAGAGAGAAAAAAAATAGTGTTTGAAATACGTTGGAACTGCAGCATGTGATTATGACGTTTCTTTTCTTTTGTTAAATCTATATTATTTATATTTTAATATCAATTGTACCCATCGAGAAATGTAAAAGTTTTATTTATTGACAAAATTGAAAAGATTTCTAACGTTTTTTGTTTGTACCATACAGGGTTTTCAAAACAATGTAGTGTCATTTTTAGACAATTTGACATAATATTATACGCAACATACTGCAAGCAGAATATAAATAATTACAAGATAAAAAGAACTTTTATATACCATGTTCTTAAATTTTCTGTTGAATCATATAAACGCTACTGAAGGCAGCGGGAGTACGGAACAATTGGATAAAAGTATCTAAAAAAAATAACTTGCTATCGTGTTTTGAGTTATTATAAAAGTTAAATGGCTATCTAGCCGGGAATTTAGTTAAAAGTTGATTGCAAACTTTGTACTGGTAACGCTGACGAAGGCACCAGGCTCCCGAAGCAATTGGTTAAAAATATTTTTAAAATGCATTTTTACCGTATTCTGAACTATTCTGAAAGTTTCAAATGTCTAGCACTCGGGAAGATAGTTAAATAAATTTTCTGTTGAATCATATAAACGCTGCCGAATACAGTGGGGACCTGAAACAGTTGACTAAAAGCATTAGAAAAAATGTATTGTCACCGTGTTCTGAGCTATCCTGAAAGTTTCAAATATCTAGCTAGTCGGGAAGTTAGGGAAAATCGATTGCAAGCTCTGTACTGGTAACGCTGCCGAAGGCAGCAGGAACCAGAAGCAGTTGGTTAAAAATATTTAAAAAATGCAATTTCACCGTGTTCTTAGCTATCCTGAAAGTTTCAAATGTCTAGTTAGTCGGGAAGTTAGGGAAAAATCGATTGCAAGCTTTGTTCTGGTAACGCTGCCGAGGACAGCAGGAACCCGAAACAGTTGGCTGAAAGTATTTAAAAAATGCATTTTCACCGTGTTCTGAACTATTGTGAAAGTTTCAAATGTCTAGCTAGTCAGGAAGTTAGTTAGATAAATTTTCTGTTGAATCATATAAACGCTGCCGAAGGCAGTAGGGACCTGAAGCAGTTGACTAAAAGTAACAAAAAAAGTATTGTCACCGTGTTCTAAGCTATCCTGAAAGTTTCAAATGTCTAGCTAGTCGGGAAGTTAGTGAAAAATTGATTGCAAGCTTTGTACTGGTAACGCTGCCGAAGGCAGCAGGAACCCCCGAAGCATTTGGCTAAAAATACTTAAAAAGTGCATTTTCACCGTGTTCTGAACTATTGTGAAAGTTTAAAATGTCTAGCTAGTCGGGAAGTTAGTTAAATAAATTTTCTGTTGAATCATGCAGTAGGGACCTGAAACAGTTGACTAAAAGTATTGAAAAAATGTATTGTCACCGTGTTTTGAGCTAGCCTGAAAGTTTCAAATGTCTAGCTAGTCGGAAAGTTAGAATTCGATTGCAAGCTTTGTTCTGGTAACGCGAAGACAGCAGGAACCCGAAACAGTTGGCTAAAAGTATTTAAAAAATGCATTTTCACCGTGTTCTGAACTATTGTGAAAGTTTCAAATGTTTAGCTAGTCAGGAAGTTAGTTAGATAAATTTTCTGTTGAATCATATAAACGCTGCCGAAGGCAGTAGGGACCTGAAGCAGTTGACTAAAAGTAACAAAAAAAGTATTGTCACCGTGTTCTAAGCTATCCTGAAAGTTTCAAATGTCTAGCTAGTCGGGAAGTTAGTGAAAAATTGATTGCAAGCTTTGTACTGGTAACGCTGCCGAAGGCAGCAGGAACCCGAAGCATTTGGCTAAAAATATTTAAAAAATGCATTTTCACCGTGTTCTGAACTATTGTGAAAGTTTAAAATGTCTAGCTAGTCGGGAAGTTAGTTAAATAAATTTTCTGTTGAATCATGCAGTAGGGACCTGAAACAGTTGACTAAAAGTATTGAAAAAATGTATTGTCACCGTGTTTTGAGCTAGCCTGAAAGTTTCAAATGTCTAGCTAGTCGGAAAGTTAGAATTCGATTGCAAGCTTTGTTCTGGTAACGCGAAGACAGCAGGAACCCGAAACAGTTGGCTAAAAGTATTTAAAAAATGCATTTTCACCGTGTTCTGAACTATTGTGAAAGTTTCAAATGTCTAGCTAGTCAGGAAGTTAGTTAGATAAATTTTCTGTTGAATCATATAAACGCTGCTGAAGGCAGTAGGGACCTGAAGCAGTTGACTAAAAGTAATAAAAAAAGTATTGTCACCGTGTTCTAAGCTATCCTGGAAGTTTCAAATGTCTAGCTAGTCGGGAAGTTAGTGAAAATTCTATTGCAAGCTTTGTACTGATAACGCTGCCGAAGGCAGCAGGAATGCGAAACAGTTGGCTAAAGGTATTAAAAAAACTCATTTTCACCGTGTTCTGAACTATTCTGAAAGTTTCAAATGTCTAGCTTGTCGGGAAGTTAGTTAAATAAATTTTCTGTCGAATCATATAAGCGCTGCCTAAGGCAGCGGGACCCGAAATAGTCGACTAAAATTATTAGAAAAATGTATTGTCACCGTGTTGTGAGCTGTCCTGAAAATTTCAAATACCGAGCTAGTCGGGAAGTTAATCAAAAATCGATTGCAAGATTTGTACTGGACAAACAAACAAACATACAAACAAGAATCGAAGTTGATAAAAACATGGTAAAATGTTAAATATCTGATGAAATATGAGCAGTTTTACAAAATAATTTTTATCCTAATGAGGGTGAACATAAACTGTGCATCGTAGCTAAGCGATAACAAATTTTCTTTTGAATAATTTAATAGATAAATAAGTAATGTTACTCTTAAAAAAAAAAAATAATAATAAATAAATAAATAAAATCTGGAGTGACTCCACTAGACTTCCCGAACATTAAGTAATTAACGGTTACGTAAATCAATTAAAGTAAGACAAGTCGTTAAATAAACAAAAGTGAAAATTGTAATAGGGTGTTTGAGTTCTCCATTGTTCAATTTTACGCTATTGCACTTCAAATATAATTTAAGCCTATAGGCCATAATGATAAAGAATACTTCGTTGTGTCCCTGTAAAAATCTATAACAGCTAGATTCACTGAAATTTATATAATCCGTACGACTGTGACATATAACATGTGTAAAAATTTTCAGCTCAATCAAATAAGGCGTTTAGACGCTATCGCAAATAAAAAAATAAAATTTGATCACATAGGCCATAATGATAAAGAATAATTCTTTGTGTTCCTGCAAAAACACTATGAGTGCTAGATTCACCAAAATCTATGCAGTTCGTGCGACTGTGATTTTCAACATATGTATAAATTTTTAGCTCAGATGAATAAGGTGTTTAAACGTTATCACACTTTAAATAATTTGGGCTTATAGGCCAGAATGCTAAAGATTTTTTTTTTTTTTTTTTTTTTTTTTTTTATCCCTGTAAAAAAAAAAAACTATAAGTCATAGATTCACCAAAATCAATAGGATTTGTGCTATGGTGACCTATAACATATATAAAAAACTTTAAGCTCATTCGAACAAAGCTTTTGGGCGCTATCGTGTTCACTCACACACATACATACATCATCGTAAAAATAGTAAAAATGAACTCAGGGGACTTCAAAACGAAAAAAACACCGATATCTCAAAGTCAGATTTTTTACAGGATTACAATACTTTCCTTACATACAGTTGGGTGCAAAAGTTTCGGGCTAATTTTCAAAAATAGCTTTTGAATAAATAAAGATAAAAAGAATTTAAATATTGTACTGTAAACTTTATCAAATATTCATTCGAAATATATAATTTGCAAATTTTAACACTTTCCAACAAGGTTGAAAAGTGTTAATGACTTCGGTTTCTCTGTCTATCGCACTCTAACTCCCGTAAATATTTATGGAATTTCTTGAAACTGATATATGTTATTCAAGTTCACTATCGGATGTTCCCTATTGAAAATGGAGTTTATACCCCTACTGGTTTGTGTACAGGGACCCCCGAAAATATTTCAAATCATTGTGTTCTATGAGAGGCATTTCTATAAACCATATTTTCATACCCTTACTGTTCAAAAATCTTAATGAAATTGAAATATGTTATACAAGTTCACTATCGGATGTGTTCCCTGTTGAAAATGGAGTTTATACCTCTACTGGTTTGTGTACAGGGACCCCCGAAAATATTTTAAAGCATTGTGTTCTATGAGAGGCGTTTCTATAAACCATATTTTCATACCCTTACTTTACACAAATCTTAATGAAATTAAAATATGTTATTCGAGTTCACTATCGGATGTTTCCTGTATAAAATGGAGTAAATACCACCACTGATTTGTGTACAGGGACACACAAAAGTATTTCAAAGCATTGTGTTCTATGACAGGTATTTCTATAAACCATATTTTCATACCCTTACTGTACAAAAATCTTAATGAAATTGAAATATGTTATACAAGTTCACTATTGGATGTTCCCGGTTGAAAATGACCTCTACTGGTTTGTGTACAGGAACCCCCGAAAATATTTCAAAGCATTGTGTTCTATGAGAGGCATTTCTATGAACCATATTTTCATACCCTTACTGTACACAAATCTTACAGAAATTGAAATATGTTATACAAGTTCACTATTGGATGTTCCCGGTTGAAAATGACCTCTACTGGTTTGTGTACAGGAACCCCCGAAAATATTTCAAAGCATTGTGTTCTATGAGAGGCATTTCTATGAACCATATTTTCATACCCTTACTGTACACAAATCTTACAGAAATTGAAATATGTTATTCAAGTTCACTATCGGATGTTTCCGGTATAAAATGTAGTAAATACCACCACTGATTTGTGTACAGGGACACACAAAGTATCCAAAGCATTGTGTTCTATGACAGGTATTTCTATAAACCATATTTTCATACCCTTACTGTACAAAAATCTTAATGAAATTGAAATATGTTATACAAGTTCACTATTGGATGTTCCCGGTTGAAAATGACCTCTACTGGTTTGTGTACAGGAACCCCCGAAAATATTTCAAAGCATTGTGTTCTATGAGAGGCATTTCTATAAACCATATTTTCATACCCTTACTGTACACAAATCTTACAGAAATTGAAATATGTTATTCAAGTTCACTATCGGATGTTTCCGGTATAAAATGTAGTAAATACCACCACTGATTTGTGTACAGGGACACACAAAGTATCCAAAGCATTGCGTTTTATGAGAGATATTTCTATAAACTAAATTTTAATAACTTTACTTTGCACGAAGATTCATGAAATTGAAATGTGTTATTTATAAGCACGAAAGAAAATGTTTTGCATAGAATATAGCATGATTAGCATTAAATTTACAGGGTGGCACAAAAATATTCAGTAATATAAAGAGCTATTAATAAATATTTGCTAAAATTGTACTTTCGTTTACATTAAGCGTTTTTAACACTTTCTAACATTTTTAACACTTCCCAACAAGGTTGAAAAGTGTTAATGACTTCGGTTTGTCTGCCTGTCTGTCCGCGCTCTAACTCCCGTAAATATTTGTAGAATTTCTTGAAACTGATATATGTTATTCAAGTTTATTATCGGATGTTCCCTATTGAAAATGGAGTTTATACCTTTACTGGTTTGCATACAGGGACACCCGAAAGTATTTCAAAGCATTGTTTTCTATGAGAGGTATTTCTATAAATGATATTTTCATACCTTTACTGTACAGATATCTTAATGAAATTGAAATATGTTATTCAAGTTCACTATTGTATGTTTCCTGTATAAAATGGATTAAGTACCATCACTATTTTATATACAAGGACACTCAAAAGTATCCGGGGGTGGAGGTTGAGCAGTAGACAGGGGAGAAACTAAAGAGGGCATTTTTCAGTTTTTCTGAAATATCTCGAAATCTGTGGAATTTAGCGGGATTTAGATGGAGAGCTGGCTTTCAATGTTCATCTCAATAATACCTGATCCAAGTAGGCACCTTTAGAAGATGAGTTCGGAATTGCGCATATAATCACAAAAGACAAATATTAAAAACAATAGTTAAAAATAAAATAATTATAAGATAAAAAAAACCTTTTTATATACCATGTTTTTAAATTTTCTGATAAATCATTAATAAAATACGCGAGGATAAAAAATAATATATAAGCAATATTTCAGCACACGGACTCAGTTCAGTGAACTAATAATAATAATGAAAAAAAAAAAAAATGTTTAATTTTTTAAGGTTCACGTTTAATTAAATGTATTTATTTTTATGTCGAAAGAAAATGAACTCGTAAATTTTTTTTGTCAACAATTAAATTATAGCTAATATTTTAATGGCTATTTTTATTGCTATTAGGAGCTTATTATTTTCATATTTTAATTAATTAAAAGAAAACTATTCGAAAATTCAAAAATCTGACTTCGAAGTATTGTGTTGTTACCGGGTTCTGAGCCACTGTGAAAGTTTCAAGTGTCTAGCTAGCAGGGAAGTTAGTTAAAAATAGATTGCAAGATTTGTACCGGACAAACACACACACACACAAACAAACAAGAATAGAAGTTAATAATAATAATAATAAAAAAAAATACGTGTGGCACTCGAGGACTGCCGCTGTAAAGCTATTGCATAGCATTTTTTATCAACTTATGCAATTATAATTATTTATTTATTTTATTTATGCAGTATTTTTTTTTCTTTGATATTAATTCAAGTTACACTTTTTGAGCGTGGTGACCGATAAGAAAACAAATTTTTTTCTTTTATTGAATAAATGAGAATATATCCGCAATGAGAATATATCAAAAATATCCGCAATCGATTTGTAGGTATCGAAAACCTCGATGTACCAAATTTGAATGATCTAACTCTATTTTTTGAGAAAAGGTATTTTAATAGGTTTTTAAAGGCCTGCAAGTCGAATGGGGATATTCAAGTTTTTTCATTGATATTAATTCAAGTTACACCTTTTGAGCGTGGTGACCGATAAGAAAACAAATTTTAATAGAGTAAAGGTATTTAATAGGTTTTAAAGGCTTGCAAGTCGAATGGGGATATTCAAGTTTTTTCTTTGATATTAATTCAAGTTACACCTTTTGAGCGTGGTGACCGATAAGAAAACAAATTTTAATAGAGAAAAGGTATTTAATAGGTTTTAAAGGCTTGCAAGTCGCATGGGGATATTCAAGTTTTTTCTTTGATATTAATGAATGAGATAACAATAATGATAAGATAACAATAATGATAAGAAAACAAATTTTAATAGAGAAAAGGTATTTTAATAGGTCTTAAAGGCCTGCAAGTCGAATGGGGATATTCAAGTTTTTTCTTTGATATTAATTCAAGTTACACTTTTTCAGCGTAGTGACCGATAAGAAAACAAATTTTAATAGAGAAAAGGTATTTAATAGGTTTTAAAGGCTTGCAAAAGGAATGGGGATATTCAAGTTTTTTCTTTGATATTAATTCAAGTTACAGTTTTTGAGCGTGGTGACCGATAAGAAAACAAATTTTAATAGAGAAAAGGTATTTTAATAGGTTTTAAAGGCCTGTAAGTCGAATGGGGATATTCAAGTTTTTTCTTTAATATTAATTCAAGTTACACTTTTTGAGCGTGGTGACCGATAAAAAACAAATTATTATAGAGAAAAGGTATTTAATAGGTTTTAAAGGCTTGCAAGTCGAATGGGGATATTCAAGTTTTTTCTTTGATATTAATGAATGAGATAACAATAAAGATAAGATAACAATAATGATAAGAAAGCAAATTTTAATAGAGAAAAGGTATTTTAATAGGTTTTAAAGGCCTGCAAGTCGAATGGGGATATTCAAGTTTTTTCTTTGATATTAATTCAAGTTACACTTTTTGAGCGTGGTGACCGATAAGAAAACAAATTTTAATACAGAAAAGGTATTTAATAGGTTTTAAAGGCTTGCAAGTGGAATGGGGATATTCAAGTTTTTCTTTGATATTAATTCAAGTTACACTTTTTGAGCGTGGTGACCGATAAGAAAACAAATTTTAATAGAGAAAAGTTATTTAATAGGTTTTAAAGGCTTGCAAGTCGAATGGGGATATTCAAGTTTTTTCTTTGATATTAATGAATAAGATAACAATAATGATAAGAAAACAAATTTTAATAGAGAAAAGGTATTTTAATAGGTTTTAAAGGCCTGCAAGTCGAATGGGGATATTCAAGTTTTTTCTTTGATATTAATTCAAGTTACACTTTTTGAGCGTGGTGACCGATAAGAAAACAAATTTTAATAGAGAAAAGGTATTTAATAGGTTTTAAAAGCTTGCAAGTCGAATGGGGATATTCAAGTTTTTTCTTTGATATTAATTCAAGTTACACTTTTTGAGCGAGGTGACCGATAAGAAAACTAATTTTAATAGAGAAAAGGTATTTAATAGGTTTTAAAGGCGTGCAAGTCGAATGGGGATATTCAAGTTTTTTCTTTGATATTAATTCAAGTTACACTTCTTGAGCGTGGTGACCGATAAGAAAACAAATTTTAATAGAGAAAAGGTATTTAATAGGTTTTAAAGGCTTGCAAGTCGAATGGGTATATTCAAGTTTTTCTTTGATATTAATTCAAGTTACACTTTTTGAGCGTGGTGACCGATAAAAAACAAATTTTAATAGAGAAAAATATATTATAGTTTTAAAAAATTAAAGAACACGCTTTTATAGAAATGTGAACTAAAAAGCACAAAATATCTATCTTAGTATTAAAATTCAGGGTAAGAGAAAATCGTGTGAGTGACACACCGTAATATTTACATACATTTAAATCTTTAATTAAAATAACTTAGAATTAACAAAAACCATTTTTTAAAAATTTCCCCTGACGGGGATCGAACGCTGGACCTTTAGGTTCGTAGCGCGTCGCCTTACCTCTATGCCATATCGTTCACGTAGGGGAAGTATTTTTTTTACAATATAAATTTTTTGTTTGCTCCCAGAGAAGTTACAAACAAACATACATATATACATACATACATACATACATACATACAGGTGAAGCTAATAAAAGCGTGTTAAAAATACTGCATTTGTGATAATAATAAAATGTATGTATATAGAGTACTCACTCATTTTCTTTCACTATTTTTTCATCACTTTCTTCATTAATAAATGCACTTTGTTTATTCATATTTAAAACACTTTATACACAAATAAATGCACTTTGTTTATTCATATTTAAGACAGTTTATACACAAATTGTACGCGTACAGCTATTCACTGTTGTACATAGATGATAGATACCTATACACCTATATACTTTCTCACAAACAGCTGCTTACGTATTCGTCCGATTTCGGAGCAGCTTGTCTCGATTCGTGCGAGCTTCGTACTGCCGAAGTCTACCGAAGTCTGCCGAACTGTGTTAGGTTTTTTTTTTCGTTACGGAATTTTTCGATTCGGTCGCTGCGCTCAAAGCCCGCGATAAAAGCTATACAATAGCTTAAAAAAAAAAAAAAAAAAGGTGTGTTCAAAGTGTATTATGAATAGTACAGATAAACTTTCATTATTTAGGTTCTAAGGAAAAAAAAAAAAAAAAAAAAAAACAGGAATGCAAATATTTAAACTAAAAATATGTTTAGAATTTTTTAATGCATGCTCATGTAATGCAGTTTTCCTATGTTTTATAATATTATAATTATAATATAAATATTGCGTGTATTTTATATATACTATCATTTACTTGGGATTAAAAAAAAAAAAAAAAAAAAAAAAAAGAAAGAAAGAAAGAAAAGATCACTCGCGTTGATTGCCTTTTAAAGACAATCTTTATCCTTTCAAAAAAAAAAAAAAAAAAAAAAAAAACGTAATCACGTTTTTCGTAATAAAAAAAAAAAAAAAAGTTTAATTTTTTGATTATGTAACCCCCCCCCCCCTCATTCCCCGCAATATCATTGTTTATAAAATGTCTAAGAAAAACTTAAAACATCCTCTTTCAATGTTTTCGAGCAAACACCTTTCCCCGATGGCCGGGGACTTTTAGTATGTTGTTAACCCTTTCCGGCGCAAGACAATTCGGATCCTTTAAATTACACTGCCACCGGAATTCGTGAACTAAATTAAAGTAAAAGAAATTTTGAATTTTAAGGTTAATAAAATCTTTTTGTAAAAAAATAGAACCGACTCCAAAAGGGAACTACTATTAAAACAACTAAAAATGAAAGAAAATTGGCAGAAAATGGAACTGTAGATTGCGCCTAAAAGTATAAAATAATTTCCTTCGCCAAACAGCCTATAACACTACAATTAATCATAACTTTTGAAGTCGGCGCAAAATTAAATAAAATGTAATTAGTTTTTAAAGGTTTGTCTTTAGATCGGTAGCAACAAATGGTGTTGTCTCGAATGATCCATTTTCATGTTTCCTTTATTATTTTATCACTGTATACAATTGGTCCATTAGTAGCATCTGCATAGAACAGTGAACATTCGTCACAATGCGGTATTTATGTTTCTACGAAGTTAGATCATCCTTCATGGCTTTTGAATTTGGCGATAAAAACGTAAGGCAAAAATATACACGCAAGATGTATATTTTCATAATATATATTGTACGGTGTGTTGTTTCATATTCTTGATTACTCTCTTGATATACCTTATTAAAATAATCATGATATCCCAAAGAAATTAAATATGTTTGCCAGATAATTTTGCGATTTTTCGTTCACCAAGGACGTCAGATACCAGCATCTTCGCCAACTTTTGCTGCTTACGAAATCTTCTTTGATTTCTTGAATCAAAGTAGTTTTCGGCTGCGTTTTGCAGGTAACAATGTGAGACGTGTATTTTGAATAGGATTTGATTTTTGTATTGAATAAAGGTATCAATTTTTAATTAATTTTGCGCCGACTTCAAAAGTTATGATTAATTGTAGTGTTATAGGTTGTTTGGCGAAGGAAATTATTTTATACTTTTAGGCGCAATCTACAGTTCCATTTTCTGCCAATTTTCTTTCATTTTTAGTTGTTTGAATAGTAGTTCCCTTTTGGAGTCGGTTCTATTTTTTTACAAAAATATTTTATTTTTCTCTTTTCAGAGAAAAGTTATTTATATAGCAGAGCATCAGAAGACGTTCGACGGAAGTTTCACAAATCACAACTTCCAAGAAAAGTGACATTACTCAAAAAATGGTTTATGTCACTGAAAAATACATTAAATGCACCCAATGTGAACAAAAAAGTTACATCTCCATCTAGAAAGTTATCCACTCGAGAGACAGTTGTGCGAGTTTTATTCTAGTCAAGTTATTTTTAAGTTGATTTTTCTCAAATGCTGCATTTTTAAATTGTGTCACTTTTCTTGCCTTTATCGGATATGACTAAAAACCTATCTACTGAACGGACATTCGTTAAATTAAAAAGTCTTTAGAAATGTAAAGAAAGGATACGCTGTATTCGTAACCGAAAATTCTGTTAGGCATATATATTGAACTTTACAGTAAATACGTGTCACCCGCTGCGCTGAAAATTGCGCAGCGTAAAGTTCAAACAAAGAGCAAAATATGCATTGCAGCTGATGGACAGAAGTTTCAACATCGATACTTACACACTGCTTTTACCAGTGAGCTGCTTGCATTCAGCAGTTAGAGTGAGAACAGACTTTTGTGAGTATCCTGTAATTTGTTTATATCTTAATGAAATCCTAATGAAACTTATTTCAGGCCAAGATCATTACGACAACAAAAAAAGTATTAAAATCAAATCATCTCTTACGAAGTTATAAACTAACAAATTTCAACAACAACAACGAGAAACATGGTTTGTATTGAGAACCTCTTCCTTTATGAAGTCGGCTTAAAACGCATATGCGTTAATCGATGTGACGGCTTACAATAACCATACTTTGAATTTTACATAGCATAAATGTCACCCGCTACGCTACAATATATGCAATGTTTTTCAAGTGTGCACAAAATAGGAAATTGTGAACAAACAAATGCACGTTTTAAGCATTCTGTTTTTAGCATTAATGTCTAAACTATCTTTGCATACTACATCGATGATGCTCTGCAATTTTATAATTCACTTTTTTCCCCTGTCTTGAAACGTTTCCGAGATAGGATCGCTAACTCCACTCTTTTCCACCAGGTGGCGCTTTAGGCGGTTGAATCGCGTAGCACATGTCCACTTTACTGTACCTACATACCACATTTATGACTATAGCTGCAGCTGTTCAGCAGTTAAAAGAGTCGGGACTGACTTTTTTGTGCACCCTGTATTTTCTTTTGATCGTAAAGATCTTACAATGGGACCTATTTCAGACCAAGACCTTTACAATAAAACATAAAGTATCAAAATCGGATCATCCGTTCAGAAGTTATGAGCTAACAAACAAAAACAAAAAAACATACGCTTTGAAATGAGAACCTCCTCCTTTTTGAAGTCGGTTAATTAGAGCATTTCTTACGAAGTTATAAGCTTACAAACACCAACAACAACACATAGCAAGAATTAAGAACACCCTCCTTTCTGAAGTTGGTTGAAAACGACTTTGCGCTAATCGATGTGACCGCTTACAGTAACAGTACTTTGAACCACAGAGTCTACGTGTCATCCGCTACGCTGTAAAGCGTGCAACGTAGTTCAAGTGTGCACAGTGTAGGAAATTGCGAACAAACAATTGCACGTTTTAAGCGTTCTATTTTTAGCAATAATGTCTAAAAACTGTCTTTTCGTAGTAAATCGATGATACTCTACAACTTCGTAATTAACTTTTCTCCCATCTTGAACCGTTTTTGAGATAGGAGCGCTAATGCCGCTGTTTTTCACCAGATGGCGCTTTATTTTCTTTAGATTGTTAAGATGTTATAATGGGACCTACTTCAGACCAAGATCTCTACAACAAAGCAAAAAGTATCAAGTAACCGTATTTTGAACTATATAGCGTATGTCTCACCAGCTACGCTACTACGTGATCAATGTAGCTCAAGTGTGTATAGTGTAAGAAATTGCGAACAAAAAAAGGCACGTTTTTAGCTTTGTACTTTTAGCATCAATGTCAAAACTATCTTTTCGTACTAAATCTATGATTCTCTGCAATTTTATAATTCACTTTTTTCCCCTGTCTTGAACCGTTTCCGAGATAGAAACGCTAGCATGAATGTCTAAACTATCTTTTTGTACTAAATCGATGATAATCTTCAAGTGTCTAATTCACTTTTTTTCTCTAGAACCGTTTTCGAGATAGGAACACTAACTCCACTATTTTCCACCAGGTGGCGTAGCAAGTGGTTTAATCTTGTACTGCAGGGCCACTTTACTATATTTACATACCATTTTTATCACTATAGCTGCAGCCGTTTAGCAGTTAAAAGAGTTGGGACTGATTTTTTTGGGCCCCCTGTATTTTCTTTAGATCGTAAAGATATTACAATGGGACCTATTGCAGACCAAGACCTTTTTAACAAAACAAAAAGTATCAAAATCGGAGCATCCGTTCAGACGTTATGAGCTAACAAACATAAAAAAAACATACGGTTTGAATTGAGAACCTTCCTTCTTTTTTTGAAGTCGGTTAAAAAAAAAACCCGGCCTTTTCTGATATGTTACAAACGTAAGTTTTTTCTAAAAAAATTCTGGGAAGAATTCTTCCAGTTGGGAAGTGAAATTAGGTGGGATATATATATCCCACCGCGCATGAAAGGCTTAAGGGCACTTACCTCTATGATTTCACTCATTTGCAAAACTAAACGATTTATTTTCCTTGTTCACTAAGGTAAATGGTGACAAGATAAAAGAGTAGAAAAAACCACTGAACATTTATTATAGCCCTCTTTCATACATAGTATTTGTATAGATAGTAAATATTCCATCTGATTTGTATTAATTATTGTTTTTAATGATTTTAATATTGCATAAAAGGACTTTTTTAAATACAAATTTTTCATATGCCTGTGTTTTTTGAATTATTGGTCAATGAAAGAAAATATAATGGCTACTTTTGTAGTAAATATGAAGTAGGTTAATTTTGAAGTTTAATTTGATCCGCTAAATTTCATAGTTTTCAGGATATTTAAGAAAACTGAAGAAGTCTTTTTTAAATGAATTCCGCGAGCAGAAAATTTTAGTATATTGTTTAGGACGCATTAGTACGTTGTTAAGGATACCCATCCCTATGATTATGCCAGTTTTTAAAACTATACGGTATTTTTTTTTTTTTTTATTCGTTAATTTTTAGTATTCGTCGTCTGGATTGATATTAAAAATATCGCTAGCACCTTATTTGCCTCAAAAATATTTCAAACACACAACATTTGCTATATCATCCTGACATAGCTTCATTTCCCATACACATATATACGAGGTGTGGCTATTAAATAACGAGACTATTGCTGTAAAACATTTTATTTTAAGTGTATACATATTTAATTATTATCACCTTCAATATACACCCCTCCTCTATCCCTACAACGCTCCATGCGAATTTTCCATTGTTCGAAACAGTGCTGGAAGTCTTGTCCTGTAAGCTTCTGCATGAGGCATGCCGCTTTTTCTTTCACATCTTTAACTGACTCAAATTGTATTCCTTTTAATGCAGATTTAACTTTGGGGAACGGATAAAAGTCACATGGGGCCAGGTCAAGCGAATAAGGCGGATGGTCTAAAACTGGGATGTTGTATTTGGCTAGAAAAGCCTTGACAGACAATGACGTGTGAGCCGGCGCGTTATCTTGATGGAGAACCCATGACTAGTTCTTCCACAATTCGGGCCGTTTTTTCCTTACCTCTTCACGGAGTTCAGCAAGCACCTCAAGATAGTAATGTTGATTAATAGTTTGACATTCAGGAACCCAGTGAAGGTACATAATACCATGAATGTCGAGAAAAATTATCATCATCGCTTTGAATTTCGGTCATCATCTCCAAAGTCTCCTCAGCCATCTTGGAAACGCTTGAACCACTCATAAACTCGCGCACGTGATAAACATTCATCGCCATAAACTTGTTTTAGTGAAAGATAAGTTTCACTAGCGGTTTCACCAAGTTTCACGTGAAATTTCACAACAATTCGTTACTCTACTTTTACACTTATCACGTTTCTTCGGCAAAACGAAACAAACACCTCTTATACAAATGAAGGTTACGGCCAGACTGATTTCTCTACAAACACGGGAGGTGCTGCAATCGAAAGAGAAGGCTTTACGCTACACAGCTGTCGGTCGCTCGGATTTGGCGCATATGTAGTTCATATGTAGCAGCAATAGTCTCGTTATTTAATAGCCACACCTCGTATATATCGATATAAATATACATTTCGTATAAGTAGAAAATATTCTACCTGAATCATTTTAATTACTCACAGTACTTGATTTTTATATTGCAAAAAAGCATTTTTTAAGAATATGCGATATTTCATTCTTCTACATTTTCTAAACTGTTGATCATGTAAAGGGGGAAAAAAAGAGAGATTTTTGCAAAAAAAAAAAAAAAAAAGGTTAATTCTACAAACGAGTTTTTTTTTCTTTTCTTTAAGTCGATGGTTTTCAAAATATTTAAGAAATGTACTTACAAGAGAAAAAAATTAACCATTAAATATCCCCTTCCAAGCCCCATATTCCTCTTGCATGGGTGGCGACATTTAATATGTTATTTTGTTCTATTATCTATATGTTTGTGTCCAATTTTAAATTTGCATGACTTTTATTTTTATTTTTATTTTATTTTTTCTGTTCCTTCATTTTCAGTCTTCGTTAACTTAACTGGTATTCAAAACGCCATTTGCCCCGACCCTCCTCAAAGTTATTATAAACATAAAAAACTTACTATATTGCCTTTACGTAGCCCTTTCGTAAATAATTTTTACATAAGTAGAAAATATTTGACTTGAACCCTTTTAATTACACATTTTAGTTGATTTTCTATTGCAAAAATGCATTTTTCAAGAAAATGTAGTATTTCATCCCATATATTTTCTAAATTATAGATCATATAAAGAAAATATAAGGGACATTTCTATAGGAAATTTCACGCAGATTAATTTTGTAAATGAATTTTTTTCACTAAATCCTATAGTTTTCAAGATGTTTAATAAAAACCTGAAAAGTGCCCCTCTTTAAATGCCCCCTGCTCGCCCCCGACGAGCGGGACTTTTAGTATGTTATTCAAAACACTACCGACTATGTCTGTGCCCATTTCAAAACTACACGATATTTTTTTATGTTTCTCAATTTTTGGTCTTCATTATCTGAATTGGTACTCAAAACACCATTTACCCCTACTTGCCCCAAAGTTATTAAAAACATAAAAATAAAAAAAATAAAAAATAAAATAACTTGCTATATTACCCTTACGTAAGCCCTTCATACATAATTATTACATAAGTTGAAAATATCTGACCAGAACCCTTTTAATTACACTCTTTATTTGATTTTACTATTGCAAAAAAGTATTTTTCAAGAAAATGCTATCTTTCATTAACCTATCTTTTTTAAACTATTCATCATACAAAGAAAACATAATTGACAATTTTCTAATAAATTTTACGTAGATTAATTTTTTAAATGAAATTTTTTCTCCAAATCCAATAGTTTCAAAGGTATTTAATAAAAACGGAAAAGTGTCCCCTTTTAAACGCCCCCCTACCCCCTGCTCACCCCCCACGGACGGGGACTTTTAGTATGTTGTTCAGGACTTTTTTAGCTATGACTATACCAAATTTCAAAACTACACGATATTTTTTTTCTATTTTTCCTGTTTTGACTGGATTAAAATGCTTCCCTATGTGCTCCGAAATATGGCGCGAGGATGGATTTTCCAACAAGATAATGACCCTAAACTTCGATCTGGACTCGTTCAAGATTTTTTAACGGCAAAAGTTCCGTGTCCTTAAATGGCCAAGTCAATCTCCTGACTTAAATCCCATTGAAAATTTATTGGAAGAGCTAAAAGTAAAAATATTAGCTGTTAATTCTGTACTGATAAGTATAAAGGATTTAAGTCCAAAAATGTCAATTTTGAGTTAAGTACATAGTCAGACTCAGAAAAAAATTCTCTATCGATTGGTATAAAGGATTTAAATCCATGTCATTTAGTCTTTGAGAAAGTCTATTGGTAAAAAAAGATTCAAGTAAGAAATTTAGCATTAATCTTTGTATAAAATATTTAATTCAATTTTTTTCCTTTATTAAATGAAGATTGACAATCACTGAATGGTATAAAGCATATAAATGTTGCATACCCAGTGGGACATGCATTTAACGCGTGTAAAATACACTTTGTAAAATATTTCAGAAGCACACTTAAAGGCCTTATCAGACTCAACGACTTTACAGGCGATTTTAGAGGCAACCACTGATTAGCGCCGATTTTCCAGAGGAAATTGTATATCTACTCTCAGTGTGATAGCGCACACCTTACTTGCCCAACTTTTTCAGTGCTGTCTTGATAAAGTTGTAGACTTAATTTCTCCTCAGATTCATTCAATCAGGATGCGCTATTTTGGTATGTCATATTTTCAAGAGGGCGGAACACGGAAATCGTTTAAAGTGGACATTTCAACAAGAAATATTATAGTTAAGCACATTTATTTTACCGTTTAATGATAAGAATTTTGAATTAATCGTTTTTATTTTCGTATGGCGATATGACAATAGTTGTAACAAAGATCAAAGTAGAAATAACAGTGCGATATTTTACACAAAGAAGAAATTTAACACTAATCATTGCGTATTTTATCCACGCCAAAAAAAGTGATAAGCGTCAAAAGTTAGTCTTCTTTTATCTAACTTTTCCTCCGTCTGTTGTAACCTCTACGGTGTTTTCGTCGCGAAATAATCGGCACTAAAGTCGGCTCAAAAATTAGTTGCTTCAAAAGTTGCCGCGTCTGATGTGCGTTTTAAAAAGAGTCGTCTTTTTAATGAAACAAGTAGGTATGGTATTTGAATTTACTTGACTTCCTCTACCACTAATATTGTACTGAATTTTTTTTATAAAAAAATCCCATAAGTTTAAAATAAAATTTATTGTTAGAAAATACTTAAAGGGGATATATTAATACCATTATTTTCGAAGAGAAATTTTTCTTTATTTAATCACAGAATACTTTGCAAATATATATTACATATATTTATATACATATATATATATATATGTACTGATAAGTACAAAGGATTTAAGTCCAAAAATGTCGATTTTGAGTTAAGTACATAGTCAGACTCAGAAAAAAATTCTCTATCGATTAGTATAAAGGATTTAAATCCAAGTCATTTAGTCTTTGAGAAAATCCATTGGTAAAAAATGATTCAAATCAGAAATTTAGCATTAATCTTTGATATAAAATATTTAATTCAATTTTTTTCCTTTATTAAATGAAGACTGACAATCACTGAATGGTATAAAGCATATAAACTAACATAATCCCTTTTTCCTAATCGATTCTTCTGATTAGTTTTTAGTTAGTTTAACTTTATTTTTCGTCTCCTGAAAAATCAAGAATATGGACTTAAATCCTTTATACTTATCAGTACAGAATTCTTCAAATAAATACGATTTATTGGAAAAAGTTCAAGAGAAATGACAAAAAAAAATTGATCATACAAGAATTAAGACTTTTATGAGTGGATGCGTTATCGATGTTCTGCTGTGATAGCTTCAAATGGCATGTTAACAAGATATTAAAATTATTTGACCTTCTGATGTGTTAAAAATAATATTTTTTGCTATTTTGCTAGTTTGTTTTTCATAAGTTGATTTGGCCCGAAACATGTTTTGTTGTAATTTAATAATTTTTTCTTAACAAAATTTGCAAGTCATTTAGTTTGACAACATAACTGATTTACTTTACATGATAGTACTACTTTTTTTTTTAAAATCTTTAATCATACAACAATTATTAACGAAAAAATGTTTGGCCCGAAACTTTTGCATGCAACTGTATGCATGTTCGGAAATTAACAAGTATGTTGTGGCTGCCACAAAATTTTCTTCTATATTTTCTTATACAAATTCACGCAGTACAAATTATTCATTATTATTTTTATTACATTATTACAATGCAGACTTTTTTCATCTCAGAGAGGTATTGCAGGAAATGTCCAACAAAAGTGACATTTTACCATGCAGATAACATCCTTCCCGTTCTCGGGAAATTTTGCAGTATAACAGCGGCCCCTATCGACTGATATGCACTCAAACTGAATCATCATGTCTCATAATGTTTTTTTACATATCAAGTTTTGTTAGAGTGTACGCAATAGAATATGAGATATAGCCTTCCCTTTAATTGCAGAAATCGTTGTATAGTAGCGCCACCTGTTGAGCTATTGGCACCAAATATTCATTGGCTCTTATTCATGTCAAGGACATCCACATATAAATTTATATGCCATTTTTTGTAGTAGTTCCTGAGATGTAGCCTTCCTCTAAATTGCGAAAATCTCTGTAAAGCAGTGCCATCTGTTGAGCCATTAGCACCAAAAGCAGATAGGCACTAATTTATGTAAAGGTGCAACTACATATAAGTTTATACGTAATTTTGAACGTAGTTCAGGAGGTAAAGTTAGAACAAAATTTTTGTCTTACACACACACACAGAGAGAGACATACATACATTTTCTAAAAATTGTCAAATCGTGAAAATCTATCAAAAACTGGAAGTCGAAAATTTTTACGAATCCAATACTTTCTTTTATTGAATATAGAAGAAAGTAAAAATATCTTGAAAATTCAAAAAGTTATCATCGATAAAATTAGTTGAATTTCAAGCACTCAGAAAGAGAAGCAAAATCATATGAGATTTTACCCATATTTTTATTTTGAATCAATATATTTTAAGTTGATTAAAATTAAAAATATGGTAAAACCCTTTATAATTTTTCTCCCCACTGAGAATGCTTGAAGTTCAACTAATTCTATCGGTGGTATTGTTCTGAATTTTCACGATATATATTCTCTTATTTTTAAAGTAACATTTGGCTAATAAATTATATAAAAGGACATTTATTAACGCTTGTTCTTGTGCAGTTAAAAATTAAGTATAAATGATCACACTTCATCAAATATATTTTATATTTTTATATTCTGATCGCATTTTTTTAATATAATGTACTATATTAGGTTCTCTCATTGTGTACGACGTGTTATGTTTCAACGGAACAACGGATATTGCTGATATTGCTTTTCTTAATAATCGACATTTCTTTGGCGATTATTACAATGTCCTCAAAAACAATCTGCTTCTAATTGGAAAAATTTTAGGCGGGGGTGGGGGTGGGGAGAACATTTCGGCAGGACGATGCGTCAATTCACAGTTCCTACTCAATAAAAGCCTGGATTATGCAGAATCAAGTTATTGTTATATAATAACCAGTTATCAATTCAGACCTGAATCTAATTTAAAAGCTTTGGGAGTACTTGCACGAGAGGTGAGTGCCCATGGTCTTCAGTTTTCAACTATTCATGAGAAAATAAAGCAAAAAGTAGAGCTGACTTGATACTCATTAGCCATATATTCTCCAAACTCTAGTTCTAAGCATGCCTGATAGGATTTTTAAGATAATTCAAAGAAATGGAGCCTTAAACTTATATATCAAATACTCGATCATTTACAGTCAATTCACAGTTCCTACTCAACAAAAGCCTGGTTTATGCACAATCAAGTTATTGTTATAGAATAACCAGTTATCAATTCAGACCTGAATCTAATTGAAAAGCTTTGGGAGTACTTGCACGAGAGGTGTGTGCCCATGGTCTTCAGTTTTCAACTATTCAGGAGAAATTAAATAAAAAAGTAGAGCTGACTTGATACTCATTACAGCTACATATTCTCCAAACTTTGGTTCTAAGCATGCCTGATAGGACTTTTAAGGTAATTCAAAGAAATGGATCCTTAAACTTATATATCAAATACTCGATCAGTCTTTATATTGTTTAGACTCTATATTTTGTTATTATTATTATTATCATCTATATATTAATAGGCAAGCATAAAATTTGTAGTCCCTTTTTAACATATTAATTATGGGTGTAGAGGGTTAAAAATGGTATCATTCGAAAGGTATGGTTAGCCGAAAGGTGCGAATACAAACATTATTTTCTTACGATGTCAAGAAGGTATTTAAAAATACATTTATTTTTTATGCATTTTCCCCCATTTTTCCCTTTTATTCACGTATAGGGCAGTTCCTTGTTTGTAAACAAACATCTCAACTTTTATGAGTGGTCGGCAAAAAGGCTTGGGAAAAGCATAGCGATGGCGGATCACCAACGGAAAATCAATGGTGGGCGGGGCGCGGGAAAGTCGAGCGCGCTTTTTTGCCAACCACCAGACGTCACGAGGAAATGCTCAATTCCTTTACATTAAAAAATACCTAAAAGTAGAAAGTTGTTAAATCTGGCAATTTCATAAAGCTCAAATAAAACCATAGACACAGTAATTTGTATAATGTAGCATCACTATACGCAAGCGAAGTGATGACGTCACTGTCTGTCCATGTTTGCAAAAAGATTTTCTATGTTTAATCGTCCATTGGATTTTTTGTAAAAAATTATTAAAAAATAACGGAAATCATCTGCCGATTTTAATTCCGATATTTGGGTATAGTTATATATAAGTTACTGTCTGCATGTGTTTGTTTGAGTTATTTTTTAGGAAAAATTGATAAAGTTTTAATTTAAAATCACAAAACTCCAGAAAAAAAAATGGCAAACTTCCAGTTTCGAATGTAAACATAAACATTTCATTTCAAAGGGTGATATTTAAACAATAAATATTCAACTAATATACTAAATAAAAAGAAAATGGATTTGTTACTAACTGCTGCATGTATAAGTAGACGATACGGAAAAAATTTCGATTTCCGTTTTTTGCTGAATTTACATGTTTTGTGCTTTCTTTACGTTTCAATTAACTGGAATTGGCTACTTATTTTTTAAAAAAGTGTCTTTATTGCTAGGTTTGTGGGTAGAAGAAGCAAGTAGAAGATACATAAAACTTTTGATTTCCGGTTTTCGATGAATTTACTACACGTTTTGAGATTTCCTTGCATTTTAATTAAGTGAAATTGACTACTTATTTTTATTTTTTAAAAAGTGGATTTATTATTCTTTCCTCTGCATATATAAGTAGAAAATATAAGATGCAGAAAAGTTTTAGATTTTCGGTTTTCGATAAAGTTACACGTTTTGAAATTTCCCGAACTCAATTCGACCATTTTTGAAAAATATCTTTTTTTTTTTTTTTTTTTTTTTTCAAACACTGTATTTTATGAACCAATCGAATTAATGTAACAGAATTTGATACTTGGTTGGGCCTTGGTTTGACATGGTACCTATTAGCTTCTGGGCTGTATCACACAACAACGGGCGTTTTCACGTTGCGATTTTCTCTCATTTCAGGAAAGGCTAACATCTACAAAGAGATATAGTTATATTAAGTAAAACTTTGCTGATTCAGTTAGAGTGAATATCGGCAAACAATTGCCGCAGCTGTGTTGCAATTGCATTCCGTTTAGGACAAGGCAATAACTTTGCTTTGCCTCGCTTTGCAAAAAAAATGGTCGAGTTTCGACCACTGGGCGATACTAGTTATTATTATTTTACAAAATCTCTGCAAAACATATACTTTATTTCTTTGTTGTAATGCGCTTATATTCTGATTCCATATGCTTAATTTTTTTTCCGTGATTATTAATTCATTTTTTGAAATGTTATTTCAAAATACCACCTGCTTGTATATTTATGGGACGCACTGTATTAATTGCACCGCATTTTATAATTAAAGTTTTGCAATTGAGAAAAAGTTAATTTCCGAGAAAACAATTGAGACTAACTTTTCTACTTCTCTATTTCTACCATTCATTCATCTAGTAGTTAAAAGTTCATTTAACTATTAAGAATAAGGCTCTTCAAACATGGTATTTAGATTCGATGGCCTTAATCTTCATTTTTCAACTTAGCTTTGGTGTTCTTTTTTATGGCATTTAATCATACTTAAAATCACACATAAAAGTGGGAAGATAGGAGTTACAGAACGCAGAGATTATTCATTTCCTTTATGTCGCAGAAGATTTAGGGCCGTTTCAGCTTGCGATCAACGGTCTTGATTAAAAATGACACACACACACAAAATAACTAAAAAAAAAATCTAAAAATGAACTAAATAATTAAATTAAATAACATGAACTATTGAAACATGTAAATGATTGTCTGTAGAGGGATTCTCTTAAAAAATAAACAGGTTTTGGTACTGGATATAAAACTTTTAAATTAAATATCAATCCATCTTAAATAAAACATAAATTGTTTCCATGTTTAAAAAATATTATTTGCCTAAAATACTATTTTTTATAATTGTACTATTTTTACAAATAAGTGTGCAATATACTGATGCATATCGCATTTTTGAAGCAATTGCAGTAAAATAATTGTTTGTCTCCATTAAGATTATTCATTGAAGGTTTTTTGATTTTCAGGATAATTCTGCGTCGTCATCCAATTATGCTGGATATTACAAGAATAGCAGTGCAACTGCAAAGCAGCAGTCCTTTACGTTTCGCTCTATGTCAAAGTATACCTGCTCTTGCCTTAGCAGACCAGAATATAACATCGTTTCCAGTTTGGGGTCGTATTGGCTTAAATACATTGTCGATTGTAGACTCCATACAATTTCTACTAAGTTCACACATTCCTGCCATTGTAAACGAGATGAGGCACTTACGAAGGCACCTACGTGCAGAGTTGGTCGCCCTCCAACGCATTGCAGAATTCGTAAACTTGAGAAGAAACAGAAGAGATCAACCATTTGAAAATGAGTCCGAAGTTCCGAAGAGTGATAATTTTAGATTAAACTGCAAAAAATAAGACATTTTATAATTTAACTATTAAATGAACTTTTTATTTTCATGTCTTTTCCCTTAAATTACCTATTTTATATTTATGCATTTCGAAATTCAAGTTACTAAGATGTAACGCATTCTACCAATAATTAAAAAAAGAAAATAATAATAATAATTTTGAAAATAAATAAATAAATAAATAAATAAATTTGTCAATAAAGGCAACATGAAAAAGCGTTTTTTTTTTTTTTTTTTTTTTTTTAATTTAAAATTTTAATACCGAAATTTATGAAAAATTTATACAAAAAATACGTCAGAATTAATCGAAGAATAATTATAATATGTGGCTTTATGCTTGAGGTTATAAAAACTAAATCCAGATAATAAGCTAATTTAAAATATAAAAAGTGTAAGAAAATAAAGGTATTTTCATATGCCTTCTTGACATTATAAGAGGATATTTTTTCTCTGCAAAGCACCTTAAACATACTTTTCAAACTGTACCACTTTTAATCCTCTACTCTTATAATTAATAGTATTTTATAAATGTACGACAGATTTCATGTTTGCGGAATAGTATATAGATACGTACTTTAGTTCAAAAGTTGTGAGCAAAATTGTAATTGATATCAAGATCGATCTTATTACATTTCCAAATTTTAATGCTTATTTTCTGGAAAGTGGCTTTTTGCCACTCTCTGCAATATATCTTATAATGAAATTTAACTCTTGTATTATTTAAAGATTTTATCACGTTTATACAAACTTATTTTATAAAATGAATTAACGATTTTGGGGTATTACAAAATTTACTATTTTTAAAATTATGTGAAACTAAAAAATTTTTAAATATTGAAAAGTTTTTTTAAAATTTTTTCAGTGAATAAAGTTAGTTTTACTAATTGTTAATTCATTTTGTACATATCCTTTGCGTAAATGTGAGTGCAAAGCTATAAAGCAATAGGTAAAGCTATTTTTTCAAAATCTTGGAGATAGTGGAAGGAAGGCATTTTGGAGAAAATGAGCGTGAAAATTTCGAAATGAAATGAAATTTAGTCTTGACGTCAGTTACAATTTTGCTCATAATTTTTTAACCAAACTACGTAGAATCATAAATGGATGCTTCACAAGCCAAGCAATGTAAGTCAGAATAATTGAAACTGATAAAAATGAAATATAGAATTACAATACAAAGTCAGTAGTTCAGTAGCCATTGACAGTGCTGTCATCTGGCAGATAATAATGAAATTCACTTACTTGTTTGTGCCAATGAAAGAGCTTATAATTTTCTATAGTTCACAAAACGCAAGTCAATTTTCATTTTCATTTTTTTTTCTCTTTCTTTCTTTCTTTTTTTCTTTTTAACTTACATTGATTAACTGCTGAAATATTCAAATGAAGCATAAACAATTTTAGAATTGTTCCAACTTCATAGAATATTTTTTCAAACAGTCCATTTTTTTTAAAGGTTAAAAGGTTAAATATATATATATATATATATATATATATATATTTAAGCCGAGTTAAATTGTAATAATTAAGCACGAAATTAGGCGATTAATTTAATGTCGAATCCCATGTGTCTTTAGGGAACAATTTACACGCAGATTTCTGAACTCTTTTTTTAAATTGAAGCTTGTATGCTTATTTGCAAATAAATAGGTTTTACATGCTATTTATTATTTTTTTAAAAGCTTTTATGAGGGAAAAAAGAAAATAGGCTGAAGAGTCCCAAAAATTGGGAAAAAAAAAAAAACTGTTTAATTTGGAGAATAATTAATTTCTATAAATCATGCAAATTTCCTTAGTTTTTGTACTAATTAAGAATAGATTATTTCTTATGAAGTTTTGTAAGCTGTTATTGATTTTGTTTCATACTTATTTGACCGCGTTAGATGGAATACAAAATGATTTGAAAAATTTAAATTGTAAATATTTTAATTATACAAGCATAAAAAGTAATAATATATGCTTATGAATGATAATATTTTGTATTTCTAAACTATTGTACTAAAATTAATTATTAAAAAAAATTATTTTTTAAAGCAGCAAAAGGATTGTTTGTTTATTTGTTTATCCATTTTATTAAAAACCAGATAGCATAATTCCAACTTTAGCTCTTTTTGGCTACCGGATAATTCTAATAGAAATTATTACTTTGTTTAATCAGTAAAAATTCTTACAGAAATATACAGAAATTTTTCCGTGGTCAAAAGGAGCTAAAGTTGGAAACTATGCCAGATAGTAATTTTTAAGTGGTCGTATACACGTATTGTGTATTTCGAAAGAAGTTTTGCTAAAATAATTTTATGCATTGTTAAAATCCAATAAAATTACAATTAAATGAAAACAGCTGTCAGTAAAGAGTTGGAACTATTAGATTGATGCAAAATTCATCCTGATTCTACACGCTTTTATTTAGTTTGGAATGATTTTTGTTTATATGTTTAGCTCAAATTTTAAGAATTAAGCTGTCAACCACTTTCTATCACCCAACTGAGTTGAAATTTTGTGTACATGTGTAAATCCGGTTACAATACATGATCAAGTAGTAACGGACTTAGGGGTGGCAGTCTGGGATCTAGGTCCCCAACCCCAGTTCTAAATTTGTTTTCGAATTTTAAATCGCTTCCAACCTTTTGATTGATTTGAAATTTTTCATACAGATATAATTTTTGACGACAATGCCTGATTAAGCGGTTCTGGACTTAAGGGGACTCTCTACCTATCGTTTCCGAAAGCCGAAGCCAATGTTATTCTATGGAAAATTTTGCACCATTATAATTAATTAACTAATGCATATTTTGAAATTCCGTTTTCATTTTCCGAAACTTCACAACTGTTAAACAATTTATCGCTTTCTGAAAATAGATTTTTTTTATTTTTAAGATTTCATTTTTAAGCTCAAAAATGAAAAATTTCACATTGTGAAAATTCACATTTTACAACCTCAAAACAAAATGTTAAAATTTTTAAAAAATAATTTTTAGAAAGCGATAAATTGTTTAATAGTTGTGAAGTTTTTGAATGTGAAAACGGAATTTAAAAATATATATTAATTAATAAGTTATAATGGGGCAAAATTCTCCATAGAATAACATTGGCTCTGGCTTCTAGGGACGATAAGTGGAGAGGCCTGTGTGTGCGTTTGTCTTGGGGACCTGCGCCCCTAACTTCAGTTTAAAATTTGTTTTCCAATTTTAACACTTCTTATCATCCGATTAAGCTGAAGTTTTGCATATATGTATGTATGTATTATCCACATCCGTTGAGTTAAAGTTTTTAGTATATTTTTAAATAAAAGCGTGTTTTTAATTTATATATATATATAATTATGTTTTATTCCATTATAAGCACCTTGCCCACGTGATTCAAATATCATATTGCAATGTTAATTTACATGTTCACTAAAACTGATCATTATACATTGTTAAAAAAAAAAAAAAAAAAAAAAAATAGGGGAATACATGGTTTCAACCAAGTTACGCAAATAATTTCTCAGGAACCTAATGAAAAAAAATAAATTAAAGTATAGCAAAAAACAGAATTTTTTGTTTATATATATGCTAATCAACGTTCATGATGTCAAAATATAGATAAGTGCAGAAATCGTGATTTTGCAGAAATTTCTTTTTTCACCCCTCTCAGTTTTTGTTTTGAAAAAAAGTAACTCGAAGATGTGACGCAAACACACACACACACACACACACACACACACACACACAAAAAAAAAAAAAAATTATATAGATATATATATATCCTGTAATTTATAACAGAAAACAAAAGAAAAATTTTATATGTAAATCAACATGATGTCAAGTAACAAAGAGAAGCAGATATGTGCAGAAATCATGATTTTACAGAATCTTCTTTTATCTCCGTCTCAGTTTTCACCTTCTATTTTTAAACTTTATTTTGAGAAAAAGTAACTTGAAGATTTTACGACAATATAACGTACCGGAATCCATTGCTTGGCATGTTATCGGAAGATATTAGTCCGGGAAAACACGCAGACGTATAGAGAACACTGTTGGAGTCGCAAGAATTGTTATTTTAAAGCTGTGGAATCGATTGGAAAAAAATCTATACAATATTTCTCTAACGTGGACCAGTTACAATTATTTTTTGTCAAAACGATACGATAGTGGTGAAATTAATAAAATACTTGAGAATAAAAAATAAATTTAAAAATGAACAATTTTTAAGCACGCGGACTCAGCTCAGTGAACTAACGAGAAAAAATGATGACATTTGTATGGTGACATTATTTTATGGAAAAATGTATTTTTAGTTCCCCATCATACTATAGGTATGGGGAACTTAGGTAATCGTGAAAATTTTCGACCTCCGTTTTTTTACTTTTTTATACGTTTTCAGGTGTGAGGAATCCGAAAATGACAAAATTTGTATGTCGTCTGTCTGTAGGGTGTCTGTTAGTGTGTCAGTCCGTTAGTTTGTTAGTCTGTTAACACGATATCTCACGAACAAATTGTCGCAAAGAGATCAAATCAGTTTTAAAATATTACTTTTGACACTAGCAAGAACTCTATTCATTTGCAACATTCTAATTAAAAAACTTCGTAAGTTGTTAGAAATTTACGATTTTCTTAACATGGGAGAATAGGACAAAAATTCACTTAAACGTGCATTAAATGGAAACTTTTTACTGTAAAAATGTCAGACCAGTTTTAAAATATTAGTTTTGATGCCGGTATGAACATCAGTAACTATAAATAAGCTACTTTGAAAATTTCGCAAGTTATTGGAAATTTACGAATTTCTTAACATGGCAGTATAGGGCATAATTTCACATAAACGTCAATTTTGAGAGATATTTTCATCGTAAAGATGTCAGACTACTTTTAAAATATTATTTAGAACACTGGCATGAATATTAATGACTATGAATTTTCCACTATTAAAATTTCGCAAGTTACTGGAAATTTACGAATTTCTTAACATGGCAGTATAGGGCAAAATTTCACATAAACGTCAATTTTGAGAGATATTTTCATCGTAAAGATGTCAGACTACTTTTGAAATATTATTTAGAACACTGGCATGAATATTAATGACTATGAATTTTCCAATAAAAAAATTTCGTAAGTTATTGGAAATTTACGAATTTCTTAACATGACAGAATAGAGCAAAATTTCACATAAACGTCAATCTTGAGAGGTATTTTCATCGTAAAGATGTCAAACCCCTTTCTAAATATTATTTAGGATACTGGCATGAATATCATAGACTATGGTTTTTCCAATTTAAAAAATTCGTAAGTTATTTGGAATTTACGATTTACTTAACATTTCAGAATAAGACAAAATTGAGCATAAACTTGAGGATCATAAATACATTAGACAACTTCAAAATTACATTTATGATATTTGTTTGAACATGATTGAATACAAATATTCTAATAGGAAAATTTCGTAATTTACGATTTTATCAACATAGCGAAATTGTAAATTTTTTATATAAATATGAATTTTGAGGATTATTGCATTAGAAATAGTAGCATGAAACCTAAGCAACGGAATTGACCCTGATAAAATAAATTAATAGATTAGAATAAGATAAGTATATCGAAGTGAACGGTGGATAGCCTATTAGGAGGGGATTTCATTCTGTTACTGTATCAAGCTTTGGTCAAATTAATTTCTTTTAACATGATTATAATATGTCTCGCACTAGAAATTTATGAGAACATAAATATGATGGGGAACTGAGCAGAGTCCACCTATGCCAACTAGTTAAAAGTTGCTTCTTCAGAACCTTTGCAAGCGTCATTTTAAACCTAGCAATATTTTAAAGATATATATAGAATATGAATTATTATTACAAATTGGCTAACAAACGCTATCATAAAAAGTATAATCAAAATAGTATTATTTATTTATATTTTTTAACAAAAAATTATGCCAAAATAAATAAAATGTCATCGCAGTCTTGGCGATAAAAATTTGAAAGGCGTCATGAGGTAACTAAAACATGAGGTAACTGCCTGCGGAAATATGAAAACTGGGTTGTCAACATGTCAACTATGAATTTTATTTTGAAACTTCTTTGAATGATTCTGGTTTCACTATTACACATTATTTATTTGGTT
Organism: Salticus scenicus; assembly: GCA_963930645.1. Classification (NCBI taxonomy): domain Eukaryota; kingdom Metazoa; phylum Arthropoda; class Arachnida; order Araneae; family Salticidae; genus Salticus; species Salticus scenicus. The sequence continues at coordinate 62,641,575 of OZ005655.1, forward strand.
ATAATAATAATTTGCCTTCTGGTAAATTAAAATTTTAATTACGTGGTAAAATTGGTATAATATTTATGAATTTCAAATTTTAAAGGTAAATAAGAAAAGAAATAATGTGCGAAAATTTCGCACGGGTTTGCTAGTAGAGAATATTAGACGTCGTCCAGAGCAAGATTGTCCACATGCTATCTCTGCAGTTGATGGCAGCTCATCAAGATAGAACAGGTACTGATAATCAGCTGCTCTTGGTAATAGAACGAATGGTGCCAAGCCAAAGTGTCAAAAGTAGGTTTCATTAGAGTGGTCTCATATCTCTATGCATGTAGATCAATGGTATGTATTACGTTGACCTCAAGACACCGTGTAGCCCGAGCAGGCTGAACACCAAGATTGGAGGCAAATTAAATGGAGTCAAGTGCTGTTTACTAATAAGTCCCTATTCAGTCTAGTGTGTGACAGCCGAAGTGTGTTGATATGGAAAGAAATGGGTACTCGTTAATTCCACATTGCTTTGTGAAAGGTCATTTTATAGACGGGGTGGTTTGATAGTATGAGCTAGAATCAGCATACATTGACTTACATATCATTTAGAATGCCAATTTAAGGGGTCCAAAGATATGTAAACGAGGTAATGAAATCTCATTTGGAAACTTATGTTGCAGCGATCGGTGATTCCTTTTTATTTATGTGTAATAATGCCAGACCTTATGCAACTCGTATTTTGGATAATATGCTTAAACGTTTAAAGTTTAAACAACAGCGTACAGAATGACCAACGTGCGGTTCTGACCTAAATACGATCGAGCATGTTTGGGACGCACTCGGTCAATAACACATTGCAGCGAGATTAAGGTTTTCCACCGTCCGGGACTTAGAGATTGTAATTTTTTATTACTTGAATAGCATTTCCCAAAGTCTTATTAATAACATCATCGCATCCAAAGAAAGCAGGTATACAGCAGTCTCAGCTGTTCGGGGGAGCTACATTCTATATTAATAATCTTTGTGCATCATTTTAAAATAAAACTTTTTTTGTTATTTATATTTAACCAAGCTTTTGCCCTGAAGCATTAGTTCATGTTCATTCCATAGTTTCAAAAAACTAAAATACAATACAATTGCTTTCACTTTTTTTTTGCATTGCATTCTGATATCCTTGTGCTCTCCATTTTATGTCCATTCATAGCAGACTCGCAAGATTTTCTTCACTTCTTTGCTTGCTCCTTTAATTTTTTTTTAGTAGTGTAGGTTACAGACCAATAATCTGAATGTGTCTATACGTGAAATGCTCACGTCAATTTTGTCAGCTTTTAAACAGCAGAACCATAGTTTTTTCCAGCATTACTGTAGAAGCTGAAGCTCAATAGATGGTATGAATTTTTAGAATTACAATCAGCTAGTTTTACTCTGTTTAATTTAAAATATGGAATACTTCGCCAGTGCTCATTTATTTAATTAAATATGTTTATTTAATTAAATACTTTTATGCCCTTTACCACAAAATTAGGAGAAACTTAATATATATATATATATATATACATATATATATACAGGGTGGGGCATAAAGATCTCCCTATTTTAAGAGGTCAATAAAAATACACAGGACATTGAAAACAAATATTTTATGTTTACATTCGGAAAGAATAATATTTTCCATTAATTAATTTTTACAATCTGTAGCAATTTTTGCTATTTACGAAAAAGGATATCGTCTTGTTTACGAGCTGAATGCTGTGGTGATTGCGTTACAGCATCTCTTACTGCTGCCACGTTCTCCGGAGTTCGAACATGACGCGATCTACCGGGCGACTTTCGTTTTAAAGACAAACCTGTTTCTCTAAAATTATCAACCCATAAGGATATTGTCTTTCTGTCGGGTATTTTTCCATGCCTGCTTACTCCAAAGTGCCTACGAAATAATCGTTGCGTTTGAATGATGGAATCCGCATTTTTAAAATAAGTTTCAACAACGAACGCACGATGTTCACTAGTCCAAGACATACTGTCAACTGAAATAGCGTAACCAGGGAAATATAACAGCGCTACTTCGGACACGCCCTCTACACTAGCACCGCCGCAGCGACAGCGGCAAATTAGGGAGATCTTTATGCCCCACTCTGTATATATATATATATATATATATATATATATATATATATATATATATAAATCAAGATTTATAAAGTTTTTATATGCACATTGCTTCGAATAGTAAAATATTATGAAAAAAATAAAGTAGTAACTAGTTGCTTGTGTTGCCTAATAAGGTACTTCTAAATTTTATACACATTCAAAATCGATGCTGTGTTTTAAAACCGAAGTTTCATTAATATTGTCTGTAATTGATAGTTAAAATCATTACTTTGTATTTAATAAAAGGAGTGGCTGTCATCTAAAATTAAATATATTGTATTGGTTTATGCAGTTTCTAAATATCTTTACTTTCATTAAAAAACGTGTAACAGTTTTCTGTAATATATTTTATGTTAACAGGAATTGATGAATCCAATATCTTATTTTCGAATAGAAATTATGTGTATATATCTGTACTGATAAGTATAAAGGATTTAAGTCCATATTCTTGATTTTTCAGGAGACGAAAAATAAAGTTAAAATAACTAAAAACTAATCAGCAGAATCGATTAGGAAAAAGGGATTATGTTAGTTTATATGCTTTATACCATTCAGTGATTGTCAGTCTTCATTTAATAAAGGAAAAAAATTGAATTAAATATTTTATATCAAAGATTAATGCTAAATTTCTGATTTGAATCATTTTTTACCAATGGATTTTCTCAAAGACTAAATGACTTGGATTTAAATCCTTTATACCAATCGATAGAGAATTTTTTTTCTGAGTCTGACTATGTACTTAACTCAAAATCGACATTTTTGGACTTAAATCCTTTGTACTTATCAGTACAGATATATACATATATGTATATAAATATATGTAATATATATTTGCAAAGTATTCTGTGATTAAATAAAGCAAAAATTTCTCTTCGAAAATAATGGTATTAATATATCCCCTTTAAGTATTTTCTAACAATAAATTTTATTTTAAACTTATGGGATTTTTTTATAACAAAAATTCAGTACAATATTAGTGGTAGAGGAAGTCAAGTAAATTCAAATACCATACCTACTTGTTTCATTAAAAAGACGACTCTCCTTAAAACGCACATCAGACGCGGCAACTTTTGAAGCAACTAATTTTTGAGCCGACTTTAGCGCCGATTATTTCGCGACGAAAACACCGTAGAGGTTACAACAGACGGAGGAAAAGTTAGATAAAAGAAGACTAACTTTTGACGCTTATCACTTTTTTTAGCGTGGATAAAATACGCAATGATTAGTGTTAAATTTCTTCTTTGTGTAAAATATCGCACTGTTATTTCTACTTTGATCTTTGTTACAACTATTGTCATATCGCCATACGAAAATAAAAACGATTAATTCAAAATTCTTATCACTAGTGGATCTGCAGATCAGGAGCCTCAACGTCCTATTTGTATCAGACATTATTCAATAGGTCATTTTTATTTATTCCTTATTATATAACAGTATATATTGATTCGATAGACTTGTTATCATAATCAGATACATTCCTGAGGGGGGCTGCAGCCTCCCTCAACCCCCTGCTCTATCTCTCTTTGTATACTTATCTGTATATCATATAAAGTGATACGGAATTATAAATAATTGTATTTACTTTTCCATAAATTCTTTCAACGAGGCTTAGTAAGTTGATAAAATGCTAATTTTCTGCATTTCTAGTCATTTTAGTGTTAAAATAGCCTAATTTTCCCTTAAAACGCATTAAAAAGCTCCAAGAAGGGAAGAAATGGATTTGTCGCCAAATTTGGCGACTGTTTCCCTCTTTGGCGATTTTTTGGCGACCTTGGCGAGAAATTCCTTATTAGGGATATACCAAATATGGACGCTCTAATCTCATTGGCTGATGAGATACGAGAATTTTCCAGAACAGCCTGGGTTCGATAGAAAAGTATAAAAGGAGCATTTTTTTCACCGAGGCAGTCAGTCTCAGATCTGCGTCAGTTTGCTTTGCCTTGAGCCTTTTTGAATGAGACTTGCTTTATGTGTTATTGTTAAACAGTTTGTGCTGTTGTTGTGCTGTTAACGGCTATTGATTAAGCTGTGTTTACTGGTTGAATTGAAGCTGATACTTGGTTTATAGACCTGTATTTTTCTGGAACTTTCTGTGAATAAATCACTGAATTATTACAAGTTTCGCCTTTCATTCTCGGACAACTTACGAACCCCCCGAGTACGCAACAATATGTTTCTTAATAAACGACGGTCTTGTATTATTTCCCTGAAATTCATAATTACCAAATTTAATAACTACCAAATTTCATACAAAAAAAAAAAAAAAAATTACATAGCATATCGGAAATATTTTGCGTAACCTTTAAGTTAACTACCAATTCTATACCACAATTTTCCACAGGAAAAAATGCTTTTAAAATTCTAATAAAATTTCATTATATTTGATGGGGTGTAGTGTAACCATGTTAAAATACTCTTAAGAAATACCGACTATAGACCGTAATAGTACGAAATTCTTTTATGTATCCCGGTAATGTAGCCACAATCATTATAAACGCCAATAATAAGAATAAACCTAATTAATTATAACTCATTAATTTTTCAAACTAATTTGACATTATTTGGATGATTACAGTATATACTCGTAATTATTTTGTGTGGTCCCATTAATTATTTAGTCGATACATACCTTTTTTAAGAGTAAACATGATTTTAAGCATCTTTATAATGTATGTTAATTTTATTAATTTCAATTCAGCATAAACGCATTAAAGTGCGCGCTTAAATAAAAATTTGTCCATAGGCTCCAATGTTACGAAATTTTTTTGTGTGTCTCTGTAAACGAACCATAAACATTGTATACACCAGTAAAAACTATTCAGCTTATTTTGCATTTAAAATTAATAATTGTTCCAAATTTAACATCGTTTGGATGACACCGTGACATTGTCAGAACACTTTTGTAAGGTCCTGTACATTAATTAGAAATCTTAAAAGCACATATTTTCTTCAAACAACATAAGTTTAAGCATCTTACTCACGTACGCTAGTTTCATTTTCTTGATTGCAAAGTAATGGTATTAAAATACGTTTAAACGAAATTCCCCCCATACGCCGTAATGTGAAGAATTTTGGCGTGTCCCTGTACACAGTTTATAAACAATATAGCAATAAAAATTATACAGCTACTTATATGCAAAGCTGGAAAGTGTGCGACAATTTGCAAGTCAATCGAAGGATTTTTGCGGCCGCTATTGCGGTACATACAAATTCTTTCTATAGACCGTACTGATAAGAAACACTTTGGCGTGTCCCTGTACACGAACGACAAATGGAATACACGCCTAACACTATAAAGTTATTTCTGTTGAGCTCATGAACATGTGTACCAAATTTGCAGTGAATAGTGTGATTTTTGGGGCCGCTATCGCGGTACATACAAATTCTTCCCATAGGCCGTAATGATAAGAAAAACTTTGGCGTGTCCCTGTATACGAACTACAAATGGAATACATACCAAAAACTATACAGCTGATTTCGTGGGGCTCATGAACATGTGTACCAAATTTCCAGTCAATAGCGTGATTTTTGCGGCCGCTATCACACGACAGAGAGACATACAGACGGACAGACGGAACCCAAAATCCTTTTGAGTCTCAACAGAGGGCCTCCACTGACGTTTCGTCAAAAATTGGAAGTCAATAGCTTGATTTTTGCGGTGGCTATCGCGGTACATACAAATTCCTCCCGTAGGTCGTAATGGTAAGAAAAACTCTGGCGTGTCCCTGTACACGAATTACGAATGGAATACACACCCAAAAACATACAGAGGATTTCGTTGGGCTCATGAATATGTGTACCAAATTGCAAGTCAATAGCGTGATTTTTGTGGCCGCTATCGCGATTCATACAAATTCCCCCCTTAGGCCGTAATCAGTGTTGTGCACGAACGCGTTCATTTGAACGCGTTCGTGAGCGTAGCTCAAAAATTTTGAGTTTTGAGTTGAACTTCGCTCGTTTTTTAAATTATGAACTTGAGTTGAGCGAAGTTCGTTTTTTACACGAACTTGAGCGTGAAAAAGCAATTCAAACTCAAACTCATTTTAAATATTTCTGTCTGAAATATAAAAAGGAAAGTAGAAGAAGAAAAGGACAGAAAAGAGAATAACTGAGCAAAATGCATCCTGGAGAAAAAGGCACTTGGAAAAAAAGGCACTGGTAGAAAAGGGTACCAGAAAAAGGGCACAAGGAAAAAAGGGCACTTTTGCAATTTGCAAATCGCGAAACAGTAAACATCAAATAATGAATTTATAAAATGATTTTCGTAATAATTTTTTAGAAATTTCAATCAATTAAATCGGTAACACTTTCACTTAGTATATACCTGGGGGGGGGGGGGAGGCTAGCAGCAGATTGAAAGAGAATAATTGTTTTTATATCACTTTCTTACTGATTTTAATGAAACTTTGTCTGTCACTTTCTGTTTAAGACAAAAACACAGTGTCACATATACTTTGGGGGCTAAAGGGGGGGGGGGGGGGGCAAAAGGAATTAATTTTTTGTATATCATATTGTTACCGTTTTTAACGATATTCTGCGTAATATAACTATCACTTATTCTTTACGAAACTCACAAGAAGTATTATATATAGCTTAGGAGGGCAAGAGGGTTGTGTAGATGCAAAAAGGATATTTTTAAACAAATCTATTATAGATTGAAATAAAACTTTGGTAAATACCACTTACTGCTTAAGAAAAAATATAAAAAGTGTTACACATATCTTAGAGGGTTGGGGGGTGGGGATTGGCAGAAAGGCGAAATGGTTGTTTTTATATTACATGCTAGCTATTTCTCTGGAAATTTGTTTAAATATAATTTAAACTTCATTAAAGTAATAATAAATGATATAAAGTTGAAGGTGGGAACAAGGGGGGAGGGAAGATGGAAATAAAATATTTTTAAACCAGCCTATTATTAACTTTTTTGTTTAAATTTTGTGTATATATTAGATATTACAAACTAGCAGGCTACGCCCGCTTCACTGGTCACTAAATTTAAATGAAGTTTTAAAAGAATTGAATCACTATTTAATTTTTATATCACATTTTGGGCTTTGTTGTATAATAAAAAATCCTTTTAACGGCCCTCTTCACTTACCGTCGCCAGAGCCAATGTTTTTCTATGGGGAAATTTTCTTTACAAATAACTTATTAACTAATGCATATTTTTTAATTCTGTTTACTTATTCAGATAATTTCCAACTGTTAAATTGACGGACCTTTTTTAAAAATGTATTTTTTTCATTTTTAATATTTTGTTTTGAAATTGCAAAATGAAAAAATTTCACATATTGAAAATTCGTATTTTGAAGTTTCAAAATAAAATATAAAAAATTAAAAAAATATTTTTTTAAAAAAGGTCCGTCAATTTAACAGCTGGGAATTTTCAGAATGTGAAAACAGAATTTAAAAATATGTATTAGTTAATAAGTTATTTGTAAAGAAAAATTTCCCATAGAATAACATTAGCTCCGGCTTCCGGCGAAGGTGGGTGAAGAGGGCCCTTAAGGTAAGAAAATCAAAATAACATATTACAAATTAAATAAATTATTTCTGCCGTTTTGCAACAATGCTGTATGGTCTTATGTGAATGATTCTCCAGAAGGAATCAACAATTGTTTACAAATTTAATGGACTGTGTATGGGAAATAAGTGCGTTCTAATTGTTATTGTTATATTTCAGTGTTAACAGCTTTTGTATATGATGTAATATTATATGACAGTAATATTGAAAACTAATTCGTCTAGGTGGACTCTGCTAAGTTCTCCGTCATATTCTTGTTCTCACAAGTTTCTATTTGAGGACATATTATATTCCTTTTAAGAAAAATGAAGATTGATTACTCAGCACTGTCGCAGAATGAGATGAAATTCTTTACCTACTTGGCTACCCTAACTGTGCTTCGATACATTTACCTTATCTTAATTTATTGTTTTTTTTTTTTTTTTTTTGTTTTTTTTTTTTTTAGAGTCAGTTTCTTATTTTTGTTTTCATGTAACTCCATGGTGTTAAGAAAATCGAAATCTCGAATAACTTAAATTTTTCGAATCAGACTCTCAGCAGTTAGTAAAGTTCTTGCCAGTATCAGAAATCACATTTAACTATTATTTGTACGATAAAAATAGTCCTCATAATACGCCTTTATGTCATGTTTGGCCTATTCTGCCATGTCAAAAAAAAAAAAAAAAAAAAAAAAAATGTAAATCTTAAATAATGTACCAAGTTTTAAACGTAGAATGTTCATGATTTTAATGATGTTCATACAAGCATTATAAATGACATTTTAAAATTGTTATAATCTTTACAATGAAAATAACTTTCATAGTACACGTTTATTCGAAATTTTTACCTATTCTTCAATGTTAAGAAAACAGTAAATTTTCAATAACTTGCAAAGTTCACAAATTAGAATATTAAAACATATAGCGTTCTTGCCAATGTCATAAATGATATTTTTCTTAATTGGGTTGACCTCTGAGATCATTGTTCTTGAGATAATTTGTACGCAAACTAACAATTTGACAAACTAACAAAGTAACACCCTGCAGACGGACACCGCACCGATACTGTTATTTTCGGATTCCTCACACCTCAAAAGGTTTAAAAATATAAAAATTCAGACATAAAAATTTTTTACGATTACCTAAGTTCCCCATACTTATAGTATGATTAGAAATCAAACGATTTTGACATTCGCTATTCTTTATAAATTGCTTTAAGCGCTAATGAGTACATACATAAAGCAAAAATTAGCAAAAAGCGTAAAAATCATAGGAATTCATGTTAGCTTAGATATTTTGAATTGAGAATATGAAATTAGAAACTCTCGTCCTTTTTTTTTTCTTATCATTATCGCTATCTTTTTATCCCCCCCCCCCCACACACGCACTCACATTACGACGATGGCCCAATATTTTACATTTTTTCTTACATTTTTAAAGTAGCTATCTGAATCTGTCAATGTAATACTAAGATTATTGACAGATTGATGCGTAAACAGAATCGTTTTCTATCCTTTATTTTTTTTAGGGACTGAGGGGAGGGAAAAAAGAGGTGTGAGATGACAACACCCCCTACTAGGTTTGAGAAGGTCTATGGGTTTGAGTTGAGGAGGAGACGCAATTGTGATTTTTCCTTCTTCGTTTCTTTCTTATCTGCTGAACAGAATTTCTGGTAATTACAGGCGGTGCGGTGAAATTTGCAGTTCGGTGACTTTGATTTTTAAATGCTTTTTTAGAAAAGCTTTTACCCATTCTTCCTTGTTCGTCTGTTGCCTATGTGGGTTCCCTGACATGCAAGTAAACTATTGTATAATTGTAGTTTTGAGACAGGAAGTCGGTCCTATCCAGGACTATACATAATAAGAGATATACATCTCGCTCTATAGTCCTGGGTCCTATCTGTTGTCTTCTCTGAATTGATTTATTGCTGTCGCTTTGAGAGGCAATAAAAATTACTTTGCCCCTTCCTTTTTTCTTATCAGACATGTTGTGAGTATTCTTTTGTCGGTCCTTGAACAAGTGTCTTATGTATAAACAAAACATACGTATTAGGTTAAAATAAAATGCATTGCTTGAAAAATATGTCCCTTTGTTTGCAGATATTTAAGACTTAATAATAATAATAATAATAATAATGAATAAATATTGTTATTCAAATAAATGAATAAAATAAGCATAAATAAAAAATGTATTACAGAGATTTTTCTCCTCATAAAGAAGTTGAACTAGTTTTAAAATACCATTAGTCTTTTCATTTTGTGGTTTGAAAATAAAATGTTAAAAACTTACAAAATCCTTTTTAGATTATTATTATTTTATTATTATTATTATTATTATTATTATTATTATTTAACAAAAATTATTTTAACTATTGTGAATTTTTTGAATGTAAAGACCAAGTTAAGAAAAAAAAAGGCATTAGCTAATGAGTAATTTGCAAAAAAAAATTTCTCGTAGAATTTCATGAAACTTGGCTGCCAGAACTGAAGATAGGTGAAGTGGCGTCTAAATCTCTTAATGTCTTAATATTACATAATGAGGCAAAGTATGACATAAATGTATGTTATGAGAAATATTTTTATCACAAATAATTCAGAGCAGTTTAAAAAATATCATTTATGATACTGGCTTGAGCATCAATAAATACCAACATTTCATTTTAAAAACTTAGAAAATAACTTAAAGTTTTTCATAGCGTGCCAAAACATGATGCTGTTTCACATAAATCTGGATTACTCGAATTATTGTATTTGAAAAAGCCACAAAATCGCATTAAAAACTAAAATAAAATATTGACATCAGTATAATTACACGGTAAATTGACGGAGAGGTTCAGCTCTCGAAACTGGTGAACAAGTACCGGGTTCGATTCCTGGTTGTACTTGTCGACCAAGCCATTCGGAGTTTTCCATGGTTTTCACCAAAACTTGTATAAATACAGGCTAGAAAGGGTCACTTAAAAATATCCCCACCTAGAGCATTCCACCCAGATCTAGGGAACGCATGCAGTCAGTCGGTCTGAACTCTGAACCCCTGCATTAACATTGTAGTAAATTAGGGTAAAGAAAATTTATAGAATCTTGTTACCCTTGCAAGTGCGGCATTTTATTTTCAGACCATACCGGTAAGTCGACCGAATTCTTTTCTTTTCTGAATATGGGAGCGATGACCTATATTAGAAATAGAAATTTCTGAAAGTGAATAAGTAATGGGAACTCAGTCCATTTATGCCAGTTAATTTTGTTTTTTATATTAGTGTATCAAAAATATTTTAATAAACATGAGGTCATGAGAAGAATTTACGATCGGCATAAAAAAATAAAATGTCGCGAGACATCACCAGAAAGAAAGAAAGAAGAAGAGAAGAAAAAAAAAAAAAAAACACCGGTAAAAAAGTCATACTGAAAAATAGTCACCGGGAAAGAAAAGGCACCGGATAGAAAGTTCCGCGGAGAAAAAGTCACCAGAAAAAATCTATTAAAAATATAAATAAACAAAAATTCCTTTTCAGTTTTGTCTTATGTTTTACAAACTTTTAAGAGTATTTTAGAGTGAATATGGCATCATTTCGTCTTTCTGTTTGTTTGTCTGTTAACTTTTATGATCACGATTTAATTTCCGCTAATATTTATTGAATAGCTTGAATCTAATTTTAATCAAGTTGTCTATGGCATATTCTGTGTTGAAAATGGTATAATTAATGTGTGTAGAGGGACTTGCAAAACATTTCTGATGCATTAAAGTCAATGATTGGTATTTTTAAAAGCATTATGTTAATATTTTATACTTAACATAACATAGGAAACACTTTGCATTCTTTGCAGGTAGTAAAAAAAGACCCCTGTCTATTTATTCTAGGAAAAACTCGGCAAAAGGATGTTTAAATGCATATAAAAAGGTATTATTTAGAAAATTAAGACAAATAAGAACAGCATGAAATATTTCTTCAGTAATATAATATATACCTTTTTCACCGCACATCCATAAAAGAACATTTGCATGAGATGATGCATAATCGAAATTTTAGTAAACAATTTTGAGTCTTACAAGTTTTATTTTATACGAATATAAATTTATGTAATATTATATAAACTAACAATTAAAAATGTAATGTTATTAGTTTTAAAAATTTCAAAAGTAGTTTTAATTTATAATTTAATAGTAGTGTAAAATAAAATATAATATGCTTATTATTTATTGAAAATAATAAATAAATTTTTAAATAGCACAAGGATAGAAAAGTGAGAAGAATCACATTTTGAATGTAATATGTTTCTGATTTTTTCTCTTTAGAAATTACATTGAGAAAAAAATATACACTGTAAAAATGAACATGCCAGATTACATCACAATGTGCGGGTAAAAAAATCGCCAACACCATGTGCGTTAAATTTTAAGTCTGATGTAAATAAATGCGTGCTTGAATTTTCAAAGAGGCTGTTTTAATTTTACAACACGTTGTGTTGTATTTATTTTTTTCATTCAAAAAAAAAAAAAAAAAAAAGGGGGGGGGGGACTATATTTGTTTTCTTTTTTAATTCATTATTATTTATCTATTTATCTTAATCTGTATGTGTTTTAATCTTTATTTAAGTTATTTTGTTTTAATTTTTTATTTATTTCATCTTTATTATTCTGTCAATATAAGTTTGGAAAGGTTATGATTTTTTAACATGAAATATAATAAAAAGCTTTAAAGCTTTCAATAAATTCTATTTTATGAATGAATATTAGAACTATAATACAGTAACGACTTCGTTTCAAAATAAAAGTATTTAACCATTTAAATAATAATAATAATAATAATAATAATAAAGTGATTTTAACAACTTATATTGCTATTACTATTAAAATAATAATAATAATAATAATAATAATGCATAAATTTTTAATTCACTAAAGAAATAAAAAAAAAATAAAAAAAATAGTCAAATCAGAAGCATTATATTTAATAAGTACATCAAATAATTAAAACTTACAATTAATATTTTTTAGAACGCATGAAAATTAAAATGACCGTTTTCCAATGCTTTATTAAACTACATTTTGTAGCATACATATATCTGTACAATTTTAGCAAATATATTAATTTTACAAAATAAACAAGAAATAAAAACTTTATCAATACATTCTACGTAACAAACTACAACGAAATTATCTGAAAAAGCGCACAAAATTTAAAAAATAAAATATAATTATAATACATACAATTCATAAAGAAAACTTGAAAGAAACAAAACTAAACAAAAAAGTAATGAAATACTAAAAAACGTACAAAAATTTCATATTAAATATTTATTAAATAATGTCCTATTTTAAATGCCATAATATTTTTCAGAATTAAAAACTAATACATCATTTTTCATCATCAATAGGTAATTTAAATCATTTTTAAAATAAATTAGTCTGAAAATGTTGGAGTTTAATAGTTTTATTTCAGGAGGAAATAATTATTGTGTTGAAAATTTTAATGCTCATAATTTAAAATACAGTTTCATGAGACAGAGCTTTTAAATAAGATTAAATTTTATTAATAAAACGTAGACACTTACTTATCAAACTTACACTGACAGAATTAAAAAAGAGAAGAAATAAAATCAAAATTAAAACAATTATAACTTACTTATTACTTAAAATTTTGTGTTGGTTATAATATGAATCCTAATCGTGGCTTCGTTCCTCCATTTTTTGCGTTTTCCGTTTATGATAGCAAAAGGCGTGGCGTAACATAACAAGCATTTAAAAGTTTTAGTTCATGTTTGAAGGTCATTGGCGTATCTGTGTCACATGATTCTTTGACGCCATAGTGAATGTAAAAAAACAGCACGTTTTGCTTGAAAATTTTTTACAGCACGAATGCGTGATTTTATCACATCACAAGATGAGGGATATTCGTTGTAATTTTACAACATTTTTTTACAGTGTATTTATACAACCTTCATCTAGAACGAATAAGCAGTCATTTTATGAATCTCTGAACTAAGAACTTTAGATTTCTGAGTAATGCGTATAAGGTAAACGAATGAACTGGATGGAAGAAATGATCGAGAATTTATAAATACCATTAAAACGTTATTAGTTTACCATTTCTTAATGTATAAGAAGTTTTTTATTTCTTAAAATATTTTTATTGTTCTTGTTATGTCATGTACGCAAATTAATTATCTAAAACACAAATGAACTAGCAAATGATAGCCATATCAGTTTCATGATTTTCAGATTCCTCACATCTCAAAACGTGTAGAATTGTTAAAAAACCGAGGATGAAAAATTTTCTGACTAATTGAAATCATCTTACCTATGGTATGATGGGTCATGAAAAATAATGCATGGATTGGTAACTATTATATATATATATATATATGTGTGTGTGTGTGTGTGTAGAGAGAGAGAGAGAGAGAAATGATGATGACTTCTTTTTCCAAAAAAAGTTATCACAGGAAATTTCTCCTGCACAAGAGGTGCGAGATTTTCTAAAAGATCCCTGCTACGGGAAAGTAACGCAATTTGATTTTGGCAATAATGAAAATTTTAAAAAACTATTTATTTAATACAACACAAGTTTGCCATCAAATGCTTCTGTTAAAAGACTGTTCAGTGCTGGTGCCGAGGTTTTTGGAACGAGAAGAATAAATCTCTCAGATGAAAATTTCGAAAAAAATCTGTTATTAAATGTAAATAACAAATATCAATGATGAAATGTGCGAAAATGTATCCAATTGAATGATTCTGCAATCAGTATTTTGTATTTTTATTATTAATATTTTTACTTAAACTAGTCTATTTCATGTCTTCATTTGCTTAAAAAAACTGTACTTTCTTATTTTACGCTCGTATAAACGGACGACTAAACACTTTGAGATTTTTCTTTCCATGGGCAATTTATGCACCCTTTGTGAATTTAACAGTTATTTTCTATTTAATAAGTTATTTATTATTAAATTATATATTGTTTAAATTTATTATTAACATTTTAATTATGTTTTGAGTTTCCTTTTGAATTAGCTAAATATTTTGAACACAATTTAGTGGTTTGTCTTAGGGACCGTGGATGAAGATTAAATATGATAAATCGTCAAATGGCGGTCCCCAAATGAAAAAATGCCAAAACCTACTTGGTTTTGAATTTTCTATTTTTTTTTTTTTTTTTTTTTTTTTTTTTTTTGCACACTTTTCATAAAATACATGCTTATTCCTTTATACACTGTAAAAAAAAAAAAAAATAACTACTACCAGCTGCAAGAAACTCTCTGTGATTGGAGAAAATAATTATTTTTTCCAATCACAGAGAGTTTCTTGCAGTTGGTAATAGTTATTTTTTTACAGTGTAGTACGCTAAATAGCAAGCGAAATTTTCTAATGATTTATCCAAAAACTCAAAGCCGACATTGACTGTGGTGCAATCAAATAAAGACTAATTAAGTCAAACCATTACACTATTTAAAATATAAATGTTACGCTCAAATCAAAGGAACCTCTAAATGATGGAATTTTTCTCCTTATGCGCATTAACAAACGTATTGGAAATTTGAGAATAAAAAACCGCAGAAAAACAATGAGTCCACCATTCAAACGTGTCCGTTAAATAAATTTTTACTTACAATTAAATTAATAAGTTATAATTAAGAGTTATAAGTTTAATTAAGCATTAATTTAAGAATGGTCATTGTAATTGGTAATTTTAAAAAATGTACATTACCTTTAAAAGTGCTCATAAAGAATAAGATATATTTAGAAAAGGAGAAAAAAAAACATAAAAATGAACTTTTAATGAACTTCGCTCGTTTTTAAAAATGAACTTGAACTGAGCGCGTTCATTTCTTTCAGACATGAGTTTGAGCGCGAACTAACTCGTTTTTTACACGATGAACTTGAGTTTGAACTAGTTCGTTTTTTCCGTGAACTTGCACAACACTGGCCGTAATGATAAGAAAAACTCTGGCGTGTCCCTGTATACGAATTGCAAATGGAATACATACCAAAAACTATACAGGTGATTTCGTGGGGCTCCTGAACATGTATACTAAATTTCAAGTCAATAGCGCTATTTTTGCGGCCGCTATCGCGATACATACAAATTCCTCCCATAGGCCGTAATGATAAGAAAAACTTTGGCGTGTCCCTGTATACGAACTACAAATGGAATACATACCAAAAACTATACAGCTGATTTCGTGGGGCTCATGAACATGTGTACCAAATTTCAAGTCAATAGCGCTATTTGTGCGGCCGCTATCGCGCGACAGACAGACAGACAGACACACAGACACAGCCCAAAACCGTTTTGAGTCTCAATGTAGGGCCTCCACTGACGTTTCGGCAATTAAACGGTAAAATAAATGTGCTTAACTATAATATTTCTTGTTGAAATGTCCACTTTAAACGATTTCCGTGTTCCGCCCTCTTGAAAATATGACATACCAAAATAGCGCATCCTGATTGAATGAATCTGAGGAGAAATTAAGTCTACAACTTTATCAAGACAGCACTGAAAAAGTTGGGCAAGTAAGGTGTGCGCTATCACACTGAGAGTAGATATACAATTTCCTCTGGAAAATCGGCGCTAATCAGTGGTTGCCTCTAAAATCGCCTGTAAAGTCGTTGAGTCTGATAAGGCCTTTAAGTGTGCTTCTGAAATATTTTACAAAGTGAATTTTACATGCGTTAAATGCATGTCCCACTGGGTATGCACCATTAGACATCACTAGATTTCGGCAGTTATCACCTGCCTGTTTATTTACGAAACACTTACCCATGAGTTTAGCGAGAAAAAATTTCTGAGAGGGTTCAAACTTTTTGTACATAATGTTGAATTTTAGAAATTAAGTATAACTCATTTTTACTTCCATTACCCTACTACCGTAGGTAATGGAAGTATTGTATTCGGTCCAAAAATTCGATATCGAGATTTCACCTGATTTACACGTTTTAAGGTCCCCTGAGTCCAAAAAAGTGGTTTTTGGCAATTGGTCAGTGTGTATGTATGTATGTGTGTGTGTGTGTGTGTGTGTGTGTGTGTGTGTGTGTGTGTGTGTGTGTGTGTGTGTGTGTGTGTGTGTGTATGTATGTGGAGAATCTTCTGGCTATTATAGCTCATAAACTAATAAAGATAGAGCTACGAAACTTTAGAATTGAAATACGTCTGGTCTACAGATGAAATTTTCAAATTTTGGTGAAAATTGAAAAACCGGAAGTGGGACATCGGAAACCGGAAGTGGGACCGTAAGTCCGTATCTCAAAAACAGCTCTAACGATTTTCTTCAAACTTGCTATATAAACACTCTATTAGATGTCCTTTCGAATGATATAGTTGGTTAGTTCAGGAAAATTGATAGGCGGCCTGTATAAATAGCTCAATTTCAGGCCTCGCAAAGGCGTTCCTTTAAAAACGGTTGTACGGATTTTTTTCAAACACGCCATTTTAACTCACTTTTAAATATGCTTTTGTATGTAATTATTGTTTTCCTGTCAATAATTGAGTTTAACCGGAAGTGGGACATCGGAAACCGGAAGTGGGACCGTAAGTCCGTATCTCAAAAACGGCTCTAACGATTTTCTTCAAACTTGCTATATAAACACTCTATTGGATGTCCTTTCGAATGATATAGTTGGTTAGTTCAGGAAAATTGATAGGCGTCCTGTATAAATAGCTCAAGTTCAGGCCTCGCAAAGGCGTTCCTTTAAAAACGGTTGTACGGATTTTTTTCAAACTCGCCATTTTAACTCACTTTTAAATATGCTTTTGTATGTAATTATTTTTTTCCGGTCAATAATTGATTTTTTGTAAAAGTTGGTATCTCAAAAACGGCTCTAACGATTTTCTCTTTAGGTCACTTTTATGTTTTCTGATCACATTATCTCTCAAAAATGCATATAATACATGTAATAGCGGGTAATGGAAGTCGTGTGGTTGTTTCACACCAGATTTTTTTTTTTTTTTTTTTTTTTTAAATAAATCTGAAAATTCCGGGGTGAGGGGAAGTGTTTGAATCCCTTAAACCTCCTCTTTTCTACAGCTTTCCTATCATACACGAAAATGTCACTGTTTTCGTAACAGTATGTATATTTTAATGGGTATTAAGTAAGTCATGTAGTTTCCACATTGGATTATTATATTCGTACATTGGATTATTTCATTAACTATAAGGTAAAATGTTTAAACTCTTTGTTTTATGTGAATTAGCTTAGAATTCCAATTAACCGATTTTGAACTATTGCAAAATTTTTGTTTTAAATTATACAATAATTTCTTGAATTTTGAATTGAAACTGAAAAAACTATGACAAGGAAGAGGATATAGGATGTCCCATTGTATATGCAGTATGAGATTTTTGCAAATTTTTATAGATTTCGAAATGAGTATCTCGATGTAAGATGCCTGAAGGGATATAAATACACGAAAATGATTATTACATTACATACAAATTTTTTTTCCATAAAATGATGTTTTTTTTGTACGGGAAATTAATTATATTACATCAAAATATTTAAAAGCATTCTCTATGACTTTTGTTATAAACCAGTCACTTTAGACATTCAAATCGAGAAGCATGACCAATTCTTATTAACTATCATGGTGCTGCAGCTGGTTAAGATAGTGTAAATTCAAATTTGCTGTTCCTACAAAATCTGTGCTGGCTGCGCAATGCGCAATGCGCGAAAAACTGCAAAAAATTCATACCTTTTTTTTTCAGTTGATCCTTCATCATGAAAAACGGCAGTTTTTCTAGTGACGCAAGCGCAAAAACAAACGAACGCCACGACACTCAGCGGAAACGGAAAAACGAACGAAAACTGCGACACTTATATATACAGGAATTTTAAGATCAAAGAAACCGCTGAAAGCCGACACTTAATATCTCAGGAAATATGGGAGGTTATGTTCTGATATTTTCAAAATAGACTTTCACCTTCTGTCTGATCCTACCCTGAAATCGCCACATTTCTGCGTGCAATATATTTCGAGATATGAATTGGCTCATTTAAGTTATAAATGGACGGACTATATGTGTAAGAATTTTTTCTCGAATATGGCTCGAGCGAATTTAGTTTAATTTATATATGATATTAATCGCTTTTATCTGATGTGCCTGACATCTCCCTTTTCCCTAGGAAAACTCTTGTTTTTTTTATAACTGTTATCCAAATACATACACGCCATCTAAAACTGTAAGTAAAATATATGGAAATGTTTACTTTGTGTCATTTCATCCAAATAAATTGAAAATGCATGCAAATAGATATAGTAATGCAAAGAAAAAAACTGTGAAATTTTTTTCAGTTTTGGATGGCGTGACGCAAAAGATAGAATAATTCATTGAAATAAATATATTTCAGTACATAATATAAGCTTAATGAAAGTGATATATTTGACAGCGTATTTAAAAATTAAAAGCAATATTTCAATGTGCACTTATACTTTAATATGCAAAACAAAATAATTGCAGAGAATTTTAAAAACAAATCACTTAATGTAACACCACTGCGTTACTGGAATTTCATATAATTTCTTTTAAAACACATGCTTTCATAGTATAAGATATGTGAATGGAAAGGTATCAATGAGTAAATGCTATATATTATTTTATGTTGAAAATAACGTTTACACTGTAAATATAAATAAAAGGAAAAAGCAAATTCAAATAAGAAAATCTATGTATAATTTAATTAATATCAAAGCGTCACTGAAAATTTGATATCATTATTTTTAAGACCCGTATTTCTAATTCTTATAGCCATAAAGTACAGTGCTGCGTCACAAACTTTTAACCCGTTAAGGGTTTTTTGTATTGATAACTCATATACGATGCGTTAATTATGTTAAAACGTTATTACCATTTTTAAAGTACATTTCATTTGAAATCACTTAAACCCAATCACAACTGTGCACACCCGATAGTTTCTGAGATATAGAACTTCAAAAATTGGACATTTTTTTCTTAAATAGGAAAAATTGTACATATTTTCCCCATTTATAGACATAACTGAAAATTACACGAGAAAAGTCATTGGTTTTGATGTTGTAGTAATTTTAATTTAGCTTCCATTTAAGCACGAAAGGAGGTCTGTTCACAATATTTTTCTTCAAATATATATATATATATATATATACATACTTGTCAACCAATTTTAATAAAAAAAAGGGAAGATTTTTGTTGAAAAAGCAGAAGATTTCATAAAAAAAGGGAAGATTTTTTTTTTTTTTTTTCCCTCTTTGACGTAATAAACAATACAGTTTTACAATTTTAATATTTAGAAGCAATCTATAAAAACGTTTTACTATAGATTGATTATACTAAATACATAAAAGTTTTAAATGAAGTTATTCCTCTTCAACATATAAATATTTACAAAACAGAATCTGTAAGAAATTTATTTAACAATAGACAAAAAACTTAGTTAAGTTAAAGTATAACTAATTTTTTAAATAAATAGAATACGATTTTTATGTATGTACATTAATCATACATATAAAAAAAGTAGCAGTAGCTAATTATCAGTTTCAAACGTGCATAAAACCAACAGAGTATTAATTTTCTTAAATTGATTTGGAAAAAATTTTTCTACCTGAAAAAATTATTCTTCATTTTTCCCCCCATGTTTACACATTTGGTATAAATATGATATACAAATATTTAATTTAATTGAGGAAAAATAAACAGATTCATTAAATTCAGCAATAAAGATCTAAAAATAATTGTATATGTGAGAAATATTGAGCACTCCCATTGCTTTATTACTTTCTCTTACCCATAAGGTAGAGAAAGTATTGTTTTTGGGTCAAATTTTCGAACGCGAGATTTTGTTATATTTACACGTTTTGAGGTCCCCTGAATACGAAAATCATGTTTTTAGCAAATGGTCTGTGTGTATGTCTGTGTGTCTGTATGTCTGTGTGTGTGTCTGTATGTCTGTGTGTGTGTCTGTCTGTTAGCAGCATATCTCAAGAACAAATTATGGCAGAAAGTTCAAATTTGGTATTCTAAATGTGTATCATATAGGGACGCTACAGTAAGCTTTTCATTAAGATCAAGCAAATGGTTCGTGTACAGGGACAATCAAGAGAATTCTAATACATTACGTCTATGGGGGAAATTGCAGGAAAGTAGAGTTTAACGTCTATAGACTTTACTAAACCAAATGAAACGAATATATATTTTTTGTAATAGAGATAGTTAACAGGGAAACAAAAATTGTGTATGTAGGAGCCTCGCCTCCCCCCTCGAGGGGAGTAAATTTTCATGATGGGTATCTTTCAAAAGAGCTCGCCAATACCTATAAAACGAATGGTTGAACCATCGATCTGCGATAAATTTAAAGCAAAGTTATCGATTTTTTTTTTACTTTTAACAAAAAAAAAAAAAAAAAAAAAAAAAAAAGTACGATTTTTTTCTAATATTGAGAATAAAATGGAATTTTTTTGGACATTTGGTGTTATACTACTTCTCTAATATGGAAATCGTCTGCCTTATCATAAAAGATAATTTTTTAATAATAATTTTAATAAATTATTTTTTAAAAAGAGAATTATTTTTTAATAACCGAATGAAATTCTATATAAATGTAGGTGCATTAATGAAACGGGGGGTTGAGGGGGGCGGTAGCCCCCCTCACACAGAACTAATTATCATATAAAACTCTTCAGAAGCCTAATAGGAATTGTTTAACATAGATTTACATAACAGTACTTGTTATCTTACCTATTAATCTGCAAGCTGTATTTATAGTATTAAATTTCAGGGTAAGAGAAAGTCGTGTGAGTGACACACCAGATTATTTTTTCTAGAATTGACCACAATCTGGGGAAGAGGGGGGGGGGATAAAAAATAATTACTGAGTAAGGAATATTAAACTCTTTCAACTCTACTTCTAGAATCTAATGAAAGAAGTTTAAAATTAATATTATCATTTATGTTGCTGATGGATAAAGATTAGGAAACAAAAGACTTCTGCAGAACATTTGATTGCTGATCACTAGTTGGAGATAAATGAAAGGGGGGAGGAGGGGCAAAAAATAATTACATCAGTAAGAAATATTTAACAATTCTATTTTGTTACATGTTCTAGAATCTCATAAAGCAAGTTTGAAATGAATATTGACATTTATGTTATGGATGGAGAAAGATTAGGATTCAGGAGTTTTCATAGAACATTTGTGATTTCTTTTTAAAACGAACGATATCCGCGACTTTTTTAAAAACGGAAGATTTCATCATCTGTCCGGAAGACCGGAAGATACGTTAAAAAACCGGAAGTCTTCCGGGAAAACCGGAAAAGTTGGCAAGTATGAATATAGATATATATATTAATAGTGCAGCACTTACTATTTGAGCATTGACCTGGAACGCACCGAAATTATGCCTGTTTATAAAAGAGCACCCAATGGGCGGCCATCGTCAACCCTAACAGGGACAACACAGGACGAAGTAGCCATACATTTTCTGGGATTCATTTCCGGACCCTACCGTCTTAGAGACTCTAATTACCACATCGTATGGGCGGCTATTTGTAATATTCAAAATTAAGAAGATGTGCGTAAACACCTCAAAAACATTTGCCAAGAAAAAATGCATGCAACCCTACATAAAGGTTAAAATACATAATATGTTATATAAGCAGGTAGAAAATACTTAGCCTCACTACCACAGTACTCAAATCAGAATGTCGGTAATTCTCAGCCATGTCTTCGGCTTTCATGGACAGGCAAAGCAAGTATTTAGACCATGGGCTTTGGTTTTTGCACTGTCTTCAAGAAAAGATGTCAGGGCGGAAGATTTTTCTAAACAGCCCCCAGGCACTATTGATGTCCCCAGACATCAATCTTATTTCTGGTTCTTTGGGAAGTATGACACCATTAAGACTTTTGAAGACTTTCATGCACATTGGAGTCACTATTTTTTCTCGCACTGCATAGATTTGTGAGAAAATAAGAAATTAACGTGTCAGCAGAAATATACTTTTCAAACAAGGGTTGCTTTGTTTGGAAACACAACAGAATGAAGTATATAATGATTATGACACCACCTATTTCTAAAAATTGTTTTCGTGCTCTAAGGTGTTCCGCGCGATAAAAGTTTAATTGAAGCTTATGACACTGGAAAAGGAATTGTAAGAATCGCGTGCAACCGATTTCATAATGTTGTTTGAAATTTTATTCAGAATAAGATAATGTATGGGAGAATTCAACGTTCGGGATGTCCGATTATGCTTTCTTCGAGATAAACGTCGAATTATTTGAGCAACATTGAATTCTGTGCTATTTTTGAGCTAGATAAGGATACAATTTGATTTCAAAATGTCCTCAGAAACTGCCATAGATCTTTTAAAATATTCATATATTGCTAGAGAAAGATTAACCAATTGATTTATGTTTCAGAAAGACAATGCTGCGACTGATGTCAGCGGCATCACCAAACAGTGATTAGCTGTTTAGAAAGTTGATGTGTGGGACTAGTCAGCCCCCAGACACCAATCTCATTGAAAATATTTGAAGGCTGCTAGTTCACTGAATATATGCAAATAACTTAATCTACTTCTCTGATGCTGAATTGAAGGAAGCCACTGTACGTGCAAGGAACAATTTAGAAAAATTCACATTCAAAAGTCTTTCGAAGACTATGGAAAATAAAATTTTTTATGTCATTTGTGAGAATGGTAATGGTAATCCAGCAAATTTTTAATTTCGGTGGGTCTATATTTTTGTGCAAGACAGCACAACAGTTTTACTTCCATCATCTAACGACTGTTGGTAAAAAAATATTGTATTCGTTCAAATCATTGCGTGTATTTACAAAACGGTAATACGTAAATTACAAAACGGTAAATGAGACCGACAGTATCTCAAAAATATCTAACGATTTTCTTAAAATTTGCAATATCAGTCCTCTTTTAGATGTCCTTTTGTATGCATTAGTTGGGTAGTACAGTAAAATTGATAGGCATCTCGATTAAGTAATTCAATTTTAGATCTCGGAAATGACTGTCTAAAAAATTAACTTATCTGATTTTCTTTAAACTCGTTAGATAAAATCTCATTTAGATGCCTTTGCGACGTTTATATAAATTGGTTACTAGAGTAAAAATGTTAAACGTCTGATTAATTAGGTCAATTTTATATCTCCTGACAACACTATGTAAAAAAAGAGTTTATAAAATGCGTAGTTGTGTAATGGAATTTGCGTAACTGTTACACACCAAAATTTTTTATTTCTTGCTTATCTTTTTAATAATAAAAGCTCGAGCTTCGCGAAACTAATGACATTGCTACAAAAATGTATTGAAATGAAAAAAATAATTTTTCATTCTTGGTTTGAAGAAATGAATAAAATAATGGAGGAAGGATGATTTAGCAGAAAAAATGACGTCACAATTGCAACAATTGCAAATATTGTGAATATATATACTCTATAGCAAAAAAAAAAAAAAAAAAAAAAAAAAAAACGACGCACCAAGAAGGAGTAATGCAAACTGGACACAAATTGACATGTATAGAGGTTACGATGGAAAATCCAAAATTTTAAAGTTTGGCTGTCATCGAATGAGCATACGACGCTGCTGCGCATCTTAACTGCGCAATTGGCAGAATATTATAAACTAGTATATAACCCGTCAAAAATGACAGAATGTGAACGATAAATCTTCAAAACGATGTTTAGATCATGATGGTTACCACGTGATCATTTAAATGTATTTTCAATTTTTTGTTTATAAATCAAATGTGTTTCGATATTTTATAATTTTCGTTCTTTGTAAGGTCTAACTGTAATAGAGACAGTGTCCGGAGATGAGAGAAGTCGTGTAGAGCCACACCAGATCGTAAAAGCGTGAGAAAAATTGCAACTTTGGCCTTTATCATGGTTTTGTGAGGTCTAACTGGAACGTTTCCGGCTGCAATCTTTAAGAGACAGTGTCCGGAGATGAGAGAAGTCGTGTAGAGCCGCACCAGATTGTAAAAACGTGAGAAAAATGGAGGCTTTGGCCTTTATCACGGTTCTGTGAAGTCTAATTGCAATGTTTCCGGCTGCAATCTTTAAGAGACAGTGTCCGGAGATGAGAGAAGCAGAGCTGCCAACCTAATCCGTCAAATTGTTAGTACCGCCTCTTTTTCTACACCACTTAATTTTTAGAGAAATTCTCTTCAAATGTATCTACAATGAATTAAGAAGAAAAATACTCTAAAAATTAAGTGGTGAAGAAAAAGGGGCGGTACTAACAATTTGCCGGATTAGGTTGGAAGCTCTGGAGAAGTCGTGTAGAACCGCACCATATTTTAAAAACGTGAGAAAAATGGCGGCTTTGGTCTTTCTCATGGTTCTGTGAAGTCTAATTGCAACGATTCCGGATGCAATCGTTAAGAGACAGTGTCCGGAGTTAAGTGAAGTCGTGTTGAGCCGCACCAGATTGTAAAAACGTGAGAAAAATGGCGGCTTTGGCCTTCCTCACGGTTTTGTGAGGTCTAACTGTAATAGAGACAGTGTCCGGAGATGAGAGAAGTCGTGTAGAGCCGCACCAGATTGTAAAAACGTGAGAAAAATGGAGGCTTTGGTCTTTCTCACGGTTCTGTGAGGCCTAACTGCAACGTTTCCGGCTGCAATCTTTAAGAGACAGTGTCCGGAGATGAGAGAAGTCGTGTAGAGCCGCACCAGATTGTAAAAACGTGAGAAAAATGGCAGATTTGGGCTTTCTCACTGTTTTGTGAGGTCTAACTGCAATAGAGACAGTGCCCGGAGATGAGAGAAGTCGTGTAACGCCGCACCAGATTTTAAAACAATATACAGTATATAATTATTAACACATCACATTAGCAAGTTAATTGTGTGATACATTATTTGTATCATACAAGGATGGAAAGCGTTTGCTGACGATGAGGCGAATTCAATGATTTTTCTTCACCCAAAAGTTTTCACTTCAAATGGAAAGCGTTAGCTGACGATGATGGGAGTTCAATGATTTTTACTAACCCAAAAGTGCTCAACGCGCCTAAAGAAGTTTTCACTTCAAAAATTTTACCCGATCAACAAATATGAATGACAATAAAAAAACTGCTGGTTGACAAAAAATATAGGCCCGACAACACAACAGCAACAACACATCCCAGTGTTCCATTAAGTGCTCTATACGCAAGCGAAGTGTGACGTCACTGACCGTCCATGTATGTAAGAAAATGATTTTCTATGTTAATCGCCCATTGGATTTTTGTAAAAAATTATTAAAAATCGAGGAAAATTATTTCCCGATTTTAATCCCCATATTTGGGTATATATATGTATTAGTTATCATGTGCATATGTTAGATTGAGTTATTTTGCTGTCAAATTGACAAAATTTTAATTTTAAATTTCAAAACTCTGTTGTCCTTGGCGTTTTTGTATTTGGCGATCAAAAACGTACTACGAAAATATACATGCCAGATGTATATTTTCGTAATTTGTGTTGTGCGAAATATTGTTTCATATTATTCCTTACTCTCTTAATATAAATTTTTAAAATAACCATGATTTTTTGAAAGGAATTAAATTATATTCGCCAGATAATTTGGCGATATATATATATATATATATATATATATATATATATATATATATATATATTTTTCTGCCAAGGATGACCGATATCAAATCTATTCCGCTGCAACATATTAGTATTTTATATCAGATACTTTATTTAGACATTTGAAAACAAATTTCACTTCAAATTATGATAGAATATTTATCATTTTCCTTTTAATTAGTATATTAGTTGGATATTTATTGTGTAATATCATCCTTTGAAATGAAATGTTTATGCTTTCAATGGAATATGGAAGTTTTTTGAAATTTAAAGTTTTGAAATTTAAAATTCAAATTTAATCAATTTTAGAACAAAAACAACTTAATCTAACGCATGCACATGATAACTAATACATATCTAAACCTAAATATGGGGATTAAATTCGGGAAATAATTTCCCTCGATTTTTAATAATTTTTTACGAAAAATCCATTGGGCGTTTAATATAGGAAATATTTTTCTTGTATCCACGAACCTGCCAGTGACGTCATCACTTCGCTTGCCTATTTAAAGTCCTCATAATAAGAAAAAACGATTCACTTCATTTTACCAAAATACTTTTTTTTAAGACTATCGTAGATCCGGTTTTCAAATTTTCTAACTAACTATCCAATAACTACAGACACTCCATGCTAACCCAAATTCACCTCTACTCGATACCTCCAACCAGCTATCTCACCCTCAACATCGCCAAAATATCCAGGATCCAGCTAGGGACTTTCTCATTCTCAACCGAACATTTTACCTTGACTCGACATTATCACATTAGACTACTCTAATTTCAATACTCATTTCAACTGGTGACTTTTACTTGCCCAACCAAACATTCTATCCCAACTATCATTTTACACTAATTTCAAAACTAAAATCAACTGGTGGCATTTACGTACTAAACTCGGCGCCAATCATACCTTACAATGTAAACAAATAATAAAGTTTGATAAAAATATTTAAAGGCTTTAATGCGTTTTTACAAATATTTTAAGATTTTTAAGGCTTTAATATGTTTTAGAAATATTTTAAGCGTTTTTTAAATGAAACAGTCAAAGAGTCGTTCATTTCGAATTAAAAAGTTGTCCATTTGGATATTGTATTTTCTGAATGGCAACAGTTTTGGTTTGTTTTTATTTGGTCTTGCTTTGTTTATAATCATGAAGTTACATAATTCTATTTATAGGTGCATGTTTATAATAGCCAGTGATCCGTTATACTTAATTTAGAGATTTAAACGTTACAATTGAATAGTTTTTCAAGGTTTTATAGGAAATAAGAATATGTGCGATACAAAACATGTATGAAAATGATATGTATGTTTCCTAAGTTGAATTAAATAAACGGAAAAAAAATGGCTGCCAAAAGTTTCTGTTTTGAAGCGGTACTAACCGGATTCGTTCATGACAGATGAGGATCATTATATATATTAATTAGAATGTTTGATTCTAAGTCATAAATTCTTCGAGAATTTTATTCCGTCTATTCAGATAGACAGTAACTATGCCTCGCATACAGGTGCGCAAACAATATGCGCAGATGTCAGCATTTGAGAGAGGTGTGTAGTTGGGCTCGAAGAAGCCAGTTGGTCTAATATTCGAATTGTTTGACAATTGGATAGGAGAAATGCCATTATTAAATGATATTGACAGGAATGGATGAACCATGGCATAACGCAGCGCCAGGGAGGAAAAGCGGTCGGCCTAGAAAGTGAACAGAACGTGAGAACCAATTAATCGTCAGAGCGGAACACAAAGGTCAAATTCCTCATTATTATCGATCCTACGTGCAACGGGTACTTCAATGACTTCAAAGACCATTAATAGGCGACTCAGAGAAATGGGGTTGAGCTCAAGGAGCCCTTTGTGTGGACTACTATTAAACTGCGTATACCGACAAGCATGTTTGCAGTGATATCAGGATCGTTCGAACTGGAATGTCACTGAATGGAGTAGAACTGTCTTCAGTGATGAGTCCCACTCCGATTTGAGCCCCGAAAAAAAGGTTGGATTCCAAACTGACTGTCGCCAGCTATACGGTCCGACGACCAGGAGTAATGGTCTGGAATGTCATATCATTTCATAGAAGGACCCTTTTGGTTGTCGTCCGTGGCGTTTTTACAGCACAGCGGTACGTCGACGACATTCTACATCCCGTTGTGTTTCCCTTCATATCACACAATCCTGATCGTATATTTCAGCATGATAATGTCCACTCGCACAAAGAGATAGTTTCTACTGCTTGTTTTTCTACTTGTCTAGCATTATTTTAGCCAATAAAATCTCAGGATCTCTCTCCCACTGAAGACGTTTGGAGTATCATGAAAAGGGCCCTACAACCAGCTCGGGATTTTGTCATTCTAGTGCTCCAATTGGACAGAATTTGGCATGATATCTCGCAGGAGCGGATTTTCCAACTCTATCAATTAATGCCAAGCCTAATAACTGCTTACACAAGGGTCAGAAATGGATCAATGCGCTATTTACTTGTTTACTTTGTGAGTCCATTTTTCTCTTGATTAAATCATCCAAATTTTCTTAAATTCTTATCATTTGTTTTTCTCTACATGTACATCACATCTACCAATTTTCGTCCTATTTGGATAACTCCTTCTTGGTGCGTCGTTTTTGTTTGTTATAGAGTGTATATATATATATATCAGTGGCGTATCGTGAATGACGTTTTGGGTATGCTTCATGCGGGTGTCTAGAAGCAGTTCATCACCATGAAAATCTCATTCTTCTGATTGACTGTTGAAATATCGTCATATCTACGTTGTTTCTGGAAATAAGCGATGTAACCAATAAGATGATTAAATGTGCATTTTAATGTACTGTTTCTAACTACTCGAGTGGAGCATAGTCAAACCGTCATTCACGATATGCCTCTGATATACATATATGTATATATATATATATATATATATATATATGTGTGTGTGTGCCTGTGATTTGAAAAAATAAAATAAATCTAAGAGATAGTTTAAAAGAATAGATTAAAGGATCCCATTTAGCGATTTGGCGGTTTCTTTCTCGACCAAATTTACCACCGTTCGTTATATGAATTTCCTTATTTTGATAAAAAGAAACTTAGTTATAAATTTTAAATAATCATTTTTTAATTATTAGCTATTTATCATGACATTTAACTACTGTTTTATGCAAATATGGCTTTTCGAGATAATGTGCAAGCACTGAATTTTTAAATAGGATGATTTGGAAATATCGGGCGAAGGTGGACTAGTATATCAATAAAACTTATTTGATTGCTGCGAATTTCACATTATTTTCACTTTTATAGTTTCAGAGGCATTTATCAAGCACTTTGTTAAACTTTTTAAATCATACTAAAATTGCATTTATTTATGTTACTGGTTACTTATCAGTATGTTACTGATTACTTATCAATTACTTTCATTTTGATTGTTGAATTTCAATGCTTTTGAAAATAATTATTCCAAAGATAAGTGTGACTAATGAAACAACATAAACTGTTGGGAATGATGTGAAATGATATGAAATTGGATGTATTGAAATCTCGTCATTTATTGAAATGATAAAAAAATTATCTATAAAATAATTCCGCATAAAATTCCTTCCATTTTTTGGATATCTCCTCTTTGTATCGTCAAACTCTCTTCAAAATGAACGAAAATAATGAATTAGTTGTTTACCAACCACTGGTAAGTGAAAAATTAATCAAACTAAATTTAAATTTGCTATGATGATGCTGATATAATATTACCTTTTTATCGAAAAGTGACATGTCTAAAAGTAATGTTCTTTTACTCAGTTAATGCGAATAAATTGTTAACATACGTCTCTATCCATCATGAAAAGCCGTATTTAGATAGTTTTAAAAACCAATGAATTAGAATTGTTTTATTTATTTATTTTATACGAATATACACAGGGTGGAAAAAAAAAAGTGAGGATGACTTTATCTTCGCAGACATATACGTCTAATTATAATATATATATATATATATATATATATATATATATAAATGTAAGCATTAATGATATGGTATTAATGATTTTGTGTATGCATTAATGATTTTGTGCATGTAGGAGCCTCACCTCCCCCCTCGTGGGGAGTAAATTTTCATGATGGGTATCTTTCAAAAGAGCTATCCAATACTTTTAAAACGAATGGTTGAACCATTTATCTGCGATAATTTGAAACATTTCAAACAAAGTTATCATTTTTTTTTTTTTTTTTTTTTTTTTTTTTGATATTGAGAATAAAATGCACTTTTTTTGGATATTTGGTGTTATACTACTTCTCCAATATGGAAATCGTCTGCATTATCATAAAAGATAATTTTTTTAAATAATAATTTAAATAAATTATTTTTTAATAACCGAATTAAATTATATATAAATGTAGGTGCATTAATGAAACGGGGGCGGTAGCCCCCCTCACACAGAACTAATTATCATATAAAACTCTTCGGAAGCCTAATTTGAATTGTTTAAGATAGGTTTACATAACAGTAATCGTTATCTTTTAATCTCCAACCTGAATTTATAATATTAAATTTCAGGGTAAGATAAAGTCGTGTGAGTGACACACCAGATTATTTAGTTATGCCACATTCTTTAAAGAAAATGAAAACAATTGAGTATATATATTTATTTTAGTAACTATTTGAAAGAGAAAAACATTTTTTTTTTTTTTTTTTTAAATTTACACGCTCTTTTGTTTTTTTTACTGAACAATTACAGTCACTTAGAAAAGAAAACACAAATTTCCATACTTAAAAATATAAAATCTACTTCATATAAATGTCTCTTTAAAACCATATTCTCAGATTTTAACGTGGAATTCCAAATGTTGTGTAGCACTCGGACACAAAGGAGCTTTTTGTTAAACGTATTTCGACTTGTAGCACATAAAAAAAAAAAAAAAAAAAATGCTGCTGTACATTATTATTCTTAAAATAAGTTTATACTGCTATTGTTAGGCAATTTGGTTGGTATGGAAGAAATAAAAAAGATGCAGTAATTAACCGACTTCAAAAAGGAGGAAGGTTCTCAATTCAAACGGTATGTTTTTTTTTTTTTTTTTTTTGTTAGCTCATAACTTCTCAACGGATGCTCCGATTTTGGTACTTTTTGTTTTATTGAAAAGGTCTTGGTCTTAAATAGGTCCCATTGTAATAGCTTTACGATCTAAAGAAAATACAGGGTGCCCCAAAAAATCAGTCCTAACTCTTTTAACTGCTAAATGGCTGCAGCTATAGTGACAAAAATGGTATGTAAGTACAGCAAAGCGGCCATGCAGTACAAAGTTAAACCGCTTGCAGCGTCACCTGGTGGAAAATAGCGCAGTTAGTGTTACTATCTCGAAAACGGTTCTAGAGAAAAAAGTTAATAACAAAGTTGAAGAGTATTACCGATTTAGTACAAAAAGATAATTTAGACATTCATGCTAGCGCTTTTATCTCGGAAACGGTTCAAGACAGGGGGAAAAAGTGAATTATAAAACTGCAGAGCATCATCGATTTAGTACGAAAAGATAGTTTAGATACTGATGCTAAAAATACAATGCTGAAAACATGCATTTGTTTGTTCGCAATTTTTTACACTATGCACGCTTGAGCTACATTGCACACGTTGTAGCGTAGCTAGTGAGACATACGCAATATAGTTCAAAATACGGTTACTTGATACTTTTTGTTTTGTTGTAAAGATCTTGGTCTGAAGTAGGTCCCATTGTAATATCTTTACAATCTAAAGAAAATAAAGCGCCATCTGGTGAAAAACAGCAGAATTAGCGCTCCTATCTCAAAAACATTTCAAAATGGGAAAAAAGTTAAATACGAAGTTGTAGAGCATCATCGATTTTACTACGAAAAGACAGTTTTTAGACATTATTGCTAAAAATAGAACGCTTAAAACGTGCAGTTGTTTGTTTTGCAATTTCCTACACTGTGCACACTTGAACTACGTTGCACACTTTGCAGCGTAGCGGATGATACGAATACACTTTGGTTCAAAGTACTGTTACTGTAAGCAGTCACATCGATTAGCGCAAAGTCGCTTTCAACCAACTTCAGAAAGGAGGGTGTTCTTAATTCGAGCTATGTGTTGTTGTTGGTGTTTGTAAGCTTATAACATCGTAAGAGATGCTCTAATTAACCGACTTCAAAAAGGAGGAGGTACTCAATTCAAGGCGTATGTTTTTTTGTTTTCGTTTTTGTTTTTTAGCTCATAACTTCTGAACGGATGATACGATTTTGATACTTTTGTTTTATTGTAAAGGTCTTGGTCTGAAATAGGTCCATTGTAATATTTTTACGATCAAAAGAAAATACAGAGTGCCCAAAAAAGTCAGTCCCGACTCTTTTAACTGCTGAACAGCTGCAGCTATACTCATAAAAGTGGTATGTAGGTATAGTAAAGTGAACATGTTCTATGCGAATCAACGGCCTACAGCGCCACCTGGTGGAAAACAGTGGACTTAGTGTTCCTATCTTGGAAACGGTTGAAGACAGCGAAAAAAAGTGAATTATAAAATTGCAGTGCATCATCGATTTAGTACGAAAAGATAGTTTATACATTAATGCTAAAAACAGAACGCTCAAAATGTGCATTTGTTTGTTCGAAATTTCCTATTTTGTGTACACTTAAACGACACTGCATATGTTTTAGCGTAGCGGGTGACATTTATGCTATGTAAAATTCAAAGTATGGTTATTGCAAGCGGTCACATCGATTAACGCATAGACGTTTTAAACCGACTTCATAAAGGAAGAGGTTCTCAATACAAACCATGTTTCTCATTGTTGTTGCTGTTGTTGAAATTTGTTAGCTTATAACTTCGTAAGAGATGATTTAACTTTAATATTTTTTTTGATATAAACGAATTACAGGATACTCACAAAAGTTTGTTCTCACTCTAGCTGCTGAACGCATGCAGCTACACTGGTAAAAGCAGTATGTAAGTATCGATGTTGAAACTTCTGTCCGTCAGCTGCAATGCATATTTTGCTCTTGTTTGAACATTACGCTGCGCAATTTCCAGCGCAGCGGATGACACGTATTCACTGTAAAGTTCTATATATATGCCTAACAGAATTTTTGGTTACGAATACAGGGTATCCGTTCTTTACATTTCTAAATACTTTTTAATTTAAAGTATGTTCATTCAATAGATAGTTTTTTGCTCATATCCGATAAAGGCAAGAAAAGTGACACAAGTTAAAAATGCAGCATTTGAGAAAAATCAACTGAAAAATAACTTGCATGACTAGAATAAAACTGGCACAACTGTCTCTCGAGTGTATAACTTTCTAGATGGAGATGTAACTTTTCTGTTCACACTAGGTGCATTTCATGTATTTTTCAGTGGCATAAACAATTTTTTGAGTTATGTTATTTTTTTGGAAGTTGTGATTTGTGAAACAGCCGTCGAACGCCTTCTGATGTTCTGATATATGAATAAGTTTTCACTGAAAAGAGAAAATTAAAATCTTTTTGTAAAAAAATAGATACACTATAATCAAAAAGTCTCTAATGCAGAGTTGCCAACTTTTTAAATTTATTCCAGAGCATTGTTAATACCCGCCTGTTTTTCGCACAAAATTTTTGTAGAACATTTTTAGCCAATAAGTGACAACGATTAAATAAGAAGAAAAATCATTCATCAAAACTGTTAGTATAATAAAATCTTTTTGTAAAACAGTAGAACCGACTCCAAAATGCAACTACTATTCAAACAACTAAAAAAAAAAGAAAAAAAAAAAAAAGGTTATGAAATGAAACTGTAAATTGCGCCTTAAAGTATAAATAATTTCCTTCGCCAAACAACCTATAACACTAAATCATAAATTTTGAAGTCGGCGCAAAATTAAATAAAAATTGGTACCTTTATTCAATACAAAAATCAAATCCTATTCAAAATACACATCTCACACTGTCACCTGCAAAACGCAGCCGAAAACTACTTTGATTCAAGGAAACAAATAAGATTTCGTAAGCAGCAAAAATTGGCGAATGCTGGTATCTGACGTCCTTAGTGAAAGAAAAGTTGCAAAATTATCTGGCAAACATATTTAATTTCTTTGGGTTTCTTCAAAGAAATTTTTCAAACAATTTCTTTATGATTATTTTGATAAGGTATATTAAGAGAGTAATCAAGAATATGAAACAATACTTCATACAATATATATTATGAAAATATACATCTTGCGTGTATATTTTTGTATTACGTTTTGATTGCCAAATCCAAAAGCCACCAAGGATGATAGTTATCAAAGTTACACCAAATTTGCAAAGGTAACTCTAACTTCGCAGGCAGAAACATAAATACCGCATTGTGAAGAATGTTCACTGTTCTATGTAGATGCTACTAATGGACCAATTGTATACAGTGATAAAATAATAAAGGAAACATGAAAATGGATCATTCGAGACAACAGCATTTGTTGCTACCGATCTAAAAACAAACCTTTAAAAACTAATTAAATTTTATTTAATTTTGCGCCGACTTCTTGTTTGGCGAAGGAAATTATTTTACACTTTTTGGCGCAATTTGCAGTTTAATTTCATGCCATTTTTTTTTTTTTTTAAGTTGTTTGAATAGTAGTTGCATTTTGGAGTCTTTTTTTTTTTTTTTTTAAGGTTGATTTCTTTAGAAATCGACCTATTGCAATCACTTCGTTTATCTATCTATCAATCTATCTATCTATCTATCTATCTATCTATCTATAATGAAAATTTTGTCATCACGATAACTCCCTAAATAATACTCGAAATCAAACCAAATTTGGATAGTGAACTGATCTTATAAATATCTTGTATGAGTTCGTTAACCAAGTTGCTCCGACTTTTTGTTTTCAAGTGGCAGCCACTTGAATATTTCTAACCCACATTGTAAAAAGCGTATTTAAAGCAAGATTTGCTTGAATTTTGATGTTAATCTAGACTACGTAAGTGCCTCAATGAAGTTTATTTATGAAATTTATCTGCCATTTTTAATAAAGTGGCGGATATCTTAAGCAGGGCCACTTGAAATCAGGCTACCACTTGAAAATTTAAAATCACGATAACTTCCGAAATAATACTCCAAATCGATCCAAATTTGAACAGCGTCTTAACTTGTGTTATGAATATCTTGGATGAGTTCGTTAACCAAGTTGCTCCGACTTTTTGTTTTCAAGTGGCAACCACTTGAATATTTCTAACCCACATTGTAAAAAGCGTATTTAAAGCAAGATTTGCTTGAATTTTGATGTTAATCTAGACTACATAAGTGCCTCAATGAAGTTTATTTATGAAATTTATCTGCCATTTTTAATAAAGTGGCGGATATCTTAAGCAGGGCCACTTGAAATCAGGCTACCACTTGAAAATTTAAAATCACGATAACTTCCGAAATAATACTCCAAATCGAACCAAATTTGGACAGCGTCTTAACTTGTGTTATGGATATCATGGATGAGTTTCTTAACCAAGTTGCTCCACCATTTTGATTTCAAGTGGAGACCACTTGATATTTTCAAATTCAAATTGTAAAAAGCGTATTCCGAATTTATTTGAATTTTGATGTATACATAGACTACATAAGTGCCTCAATGAAGTTTATTTATGAAATTTATCTGCCATTTTTAATAAAGTGGCGGATATCTTAAGCAGGGCCACTTGAAATCAGGCTACCACTTGAAAATTTAAAATCACGATAACTTCCGAAGTAATACTCCGAATCGAACCAAATTTGAACAGTGTTTTAACTTGTGTTATGAATATCTTGGATGAGTTTCTTAACTAAGTTGCTCCACCATTTTGTTTTCAAGTGGAGACCACTTGAAAATTTCAAATTAAAATTGTAAAAAGCGTATTCCGAATTTGTTTAAATTTTGATGTATACATAGACCATATAAGTGTCTCAATGAAGTTTATTAATGAAGTATGGATTTTCTCACCAAAAGTCGCCAAAAAAAGTCGCCAAGTGGAAAAGTCGCCAAATTTGTCGCCAAATCCATTATATGCCATATTGGAGCTTTTTAATGCGTTTTTAAGGGAAAATTAGTCTATTTTAACGTTAAAACAAACTAGAAATGCAGAAAATTAACATTTAATCAACTTACTAAGCCTCTTTGAAAGAATTTCTACAAAATAAATAAATAAATCAATAAAATAAAAAATAAATAAAATAAAATAAATAAATAATTTTTTTTTTTCAATTTTGCAACAATATCTTAGATTAATTAGTTCACTGAGCAACTTTCTCTGCCATTTTGATCCAAGCAGCAGCCACTTAATTTTCCAACACGATGACTTTTGAGATTCTGAATTAATTCCAACTATATTTGTACAGTAGTCTTATCTCACAAATGCATTTGATATATTTGTCAACTTGATCCACCATCTTGTTTTCAAGCGCCGGCCACTTGAAAATTTTAAATTCACATAAAAAGATTTTTATGAACCGATTTGCTTAAAACTCCATATATAGATAGCCTACATCAATATTTCTACTAATTCGTTATTAATTTGTAGCCGCCATTTTGAAACAAAAAGACGGCTACTTGATAAGGAAAAAGAAATCAACCTACCCTTCCAAAAAAGCCGGAAGGACTTGTTTTTTTTTTTTTTTTTTTTTTTTTTTTTTTTTTTACAAAAAGGTTTTATTATAAAATGGTTTAAGTAGTTTATTTCAATTACTTAATTTTTTGAATTAGTAATTAATTTTACTAACATACTGGACTATCTTAATGTTTAATTTTTAACAAAAAATAATCGGGATAGAAACTAAATTTACATTTACTATTTTAAAATTTCTCTACCCATTCACTTTCCCGAATTATTGGTTTCTGCTAGCGTTTCTTGATCTTTCGCAGGGCTAAAAGTATGAAGAGGATGTAAGTAATTTAAATAAACGGCTTCATTAAACCAAACGAATCAAATTTACTAGATGTATAAGAATCCATTAATATGCAGAATAAATCATTGGAAATAATTAAAAATTTTATGATGCTTCCTCGTCGATAGAGTTAACGAGGTTTTACGGGTTATTTCAATCTATGGTTTTTGTCGTTTCTGGTAAGTGTTTTTGCAATTCTTTTTATATGTATTTTATATTTGTAAATATATTATTATGTAATTTTGTAATTTTTCCTTTGCATTAATTTTACCTTTGTGTGTTCTTCTTCCTCGACTCGCTTCGCTCATATTACCTGTGGGCTCTACCAACTTATTCACAGCTTTGCCTTTCACTTGATAGGGATATTAGTAGCGTATGACACAAGGCAAAAGCAGAACAATATTATAGAAATATTCATATTTGATATCCCATGAAAATACCCAACATTTAATACTATATATCTACATATATATGAAATATATATATGAATATATCTATATA
This sequence comes from Salticus scenicus, assembly GCA_963930645.1. Taxonomy (NCBI): domain Eukaryota; kingdom Metazoa; phylum Arthropoda; class Arachnida; order Araneae; family Salticidae; genus Salticus; species Salticus scenicus. The sequence goes on from OZ005655.1 coordinate 62,679,109, forward strand.
TATATGAAATGTGTCAAAAATGTGTTTTAACATTAACAACTTAATAACAATTTGCAGCATTTTGGGCGGTAGCATACGACGGACACACAAAATAAACAATGACGGCACTTTTTTTTTTTTTTTTTTTTTAAGATTAGCGAGAAATTTGTAATATCTAATCGTTAGGGATAATTTTTTTCTTGTCTCGAGAATCTCGAAGATGCCAATTTTTCAATTTCAATTTCAATTTCAATTTCAATTTCTTTCTTTTTTCTTTTTTCTTTCCTTTTTCTTTTTTTCCATTTAATATTCTAAAAGTAGAAAAAGATATCTACAGAACGAAAATATATAATCCTAAATTCATTTTTTTTTTTTTATCGAAAATATCTAAGATAACGCAGAGTATCTTTATTAAACTGAGGTTTTAAATTGATAATTTTGTTTATTAAGTCGATAAAAATTTTTAACCAAGATAAACGTGCTCCTACGATTATTCGGCAACGAGTAATAGCTTTCGCGTCGCTGAGGACCCTCTTATACACGAGGAGATGCGATCACAAAAATAAATAAATAAATAAATAATAAGAATAAGAATAAAATAAAATAAGTAAATAAATAAAAATTAAAATAAAATAAAATAAAGAAAAAAAAATAGCGGCGGTAAAAACTTTTTTCTTTTTATTTGTAAATATATAGAGAAAAATGAAAACGAACTGTTTAAAAGTTGTTTAATTAAAAGAGAAAATGCTTAGAAAGAGGCAGACGAAAAAATTGTTAGAAAGTGTTAAAAACGCTTAATGCAAACGAAAATGCAATTTCAGCAAATTTCTAAGACTAGTCTTTAATGCAGCTGAATAATATTTTTGGCCTCCTTGTAAATCTAATGCTGATAATTTATTTTATTTTATTTTATTTTATTTTGTGTGTGTGTATGTGTGTGTGCATATGAATAACATTTCAATTTCATTAAAATTTGTGCAAAGTAAAGTTATTAAAATTTGGTTTATAGAAATACCATTCATAAAATGCAATGTTTTGGAATAATTTCGGGTGTCCCTGTACACAAACCAGAGGTGGTATTTACTTCATTTTCTATAGAAAACATCCGATAATGAACTTGAATAACATATTTCCATTTAATTAAGATTTGTGTAAAGTAAAGGTATTAAAATTTGGTTTATAAAAATACCATTCATAGAACGCAATGCTTTGGAATACTTTCGGGTGTCCCTATACACAAACCAGTAGAGGTGTTCACTCCATTTTCAATAGGAAACATACGATATTGAACTTAAATAACGTATATCAGTTTCAAGAAATTCCACGAATATTTACGGTAGTTAGAGCGCTGTCAGACAGGCAGACTTCTTTCTTTTTTGTAAGCTTAAAATAAAATTTGCCATGAAGTTATTATAACAGGCTTTCAGATTGCCAACTTTGTTTAGTTTCGAAACTTTATTTATCAAGAAAAAAATTCTGGAAAGCAATTAAAATTAAAAAAAAAAAAAATTACGTACAGAATTGTTTATTTCTTCCTTCATAAGGCCAATTTTTGGAAACTAAACCATTTGACTTAGTTGTTAATACTTTTCAAAATAATTTATGATGGTGAGCATACATGATCTGCCAGAATTGAGATGGAATCACTTTCCTAATAAAGGTTTATTTAAGTAGCTATACAATTAATGTATGAAAATATTTGCTTTCAAAATTATCTGAAATGATCAAAGTTTTTTTCGAGCCTTTCTAAATCATATAAACCCATTAAAAATTTTGAAATGAAAACATTTGCGTATCTACTACTTTCTTCTTCAAAATACTAAAAAAACGCAAAAATATATGATATTTGGTACTAAATTTATTATTTTTTTATTGGCAGGAAGAAGAACCTTTACAGAATTATTTACAAAGGCTCAATGACAGACAACTTCAACACATTCTTGAAAATGATGCTTTATTACATGAAATATGTCGCATATTACAAGCACGTTACGCAAATGTCCAAAGATTAGAAGAGGGTCTGGAACATCTGTGGGGTATTATTGAACGCAGAAATAATTTAGACTACATCCAGGCTTTAATACGGCAAGTGGAGACTGTAAGAGAAAGCCTCTTAGAATCTTTGGCTCAAAGCGAAAAAGAAATACAAAGAAATCTCAAGTTTACAAATCTTGCAAGGCTTACAGGATCTGCAGTTGACATAGCTGGAACAGTTGGTGGCCTGCTAATGCAAGAATCCCAATCTGGATACGCAAATTTGGCATTCAAAACAGCAACAACTTTTGGAATATTAGGATTTTTTAGTACTTTGTCTGAAATGGATATTTTAAAAGATACGTTGGACAATCTGATAGAAAAGATAGAACATGATCAAGAGATTATAGCCCCGTTTCGAAGATGGTACAGAGAATCGGATGTTCTGGATCAGGCAATGCAAAATCTGTTTGAAATTGATATTACCAGTAATGCCATAGATGTATTCAGAGATGCGAGCAATACAGTGGATAGTCAGTTTAGGCTGCTGGCGGCATTGATCAGATCTATAGCTGAGGAGAATATTTCACATTTAAGAGATGAAGCGCGAATTCAAAATTTAATAAATTTGACTTCGCATCAAGACTATCAAGATTTATGCCAATGGTATGTTTTTGATATTCATAATATTGAAATTTCTATAGTAAGAAAGCCCTTTTTATTCAATTTACCTAATTATCGCCTTGTTGATTTAAAAATGCGTTTCTATCACGAAACAAATTAGTAATTAAACTGACACTGAACTTTACAAATTACATAAAATTAGGTTTGTTTAAATACATCTGAAAAATAGAATTTTCGGTTAGTCGTCAGTGACAATCTTATAACTTAGTCGTTACATTTTCTTATTTAATAATAGCCAGTGACCGTTAGACTTCCTCAGCTCAGTAGTCGCTTTTTCGCAGGTTTTACCTTCTTTTACCCATAAGGTAGAGAAAGTACGTTTTGGGGTAAAATTTTCAAAATTGATTTTTGTTATATTTACACGTTTTGAGGAATTACAAGTTTCTTGGAATTATGCATGAGAAAGTTGTCTGAATAATTTTAAATTAATTTTTGAACTTAACAGATTTGAATTCTATATAAATATAGATACAAAAATGAAACGTGAGGTTAAGTGGGCGGCAGCCCACTACTAAAAAAAAACTAACTAAAAAAAAAAATGTTTTTTTTGGTTGGAAAATTTTCTTGAAAAACATAGTAGAAAATTTTCTGGAAAATTTTCCAAAAAAGAAAAATTTTCGCGGAAAATTTTCCACCCCACATCACTACGGACTTCACATACCTTCGAACAAACGCGATCTGAAAATTCTATAAGAAGTCACGTCTGGGCGCGATCCATGTGTGGTCGACGGAAAAAATGATCGTTAGCCGCGGTTTCTGGGTTTCTCCGATGTTTTTATTTACACCGTTGCTCGAAGCCTGCGTATTGGGGATATTTTCTGCGTATCCAAGAGTAGAAATGATTGTTACGGAAACAATATAATAAAATAAAGAACCACAGAAATTATGTTAAAGTATTAAAATCGACACCCAATTCTCGTATGCAGGATTTCAAATATTCTGCATATTTCGTATTTTGTGCTGAAGCTAAAATTTTTTGCTTAAAATCAGCATTTTATAATTATTATTTTGTCAATTAGGAATTATGCATGAGAAAGTTGTCTGAATAATTTTAAATTAATTTTTGAACTTAATAACAGATTTGAATTCTATATAAATGTAGATACAAAAATGAAACGTGAGCTTAAGTGGGCGGCAGCCCCACTAACATGGAATTATTCGTCAAATAAAGCTGTTCCGAAGTTTAATTTGAACAGTTTTAATGTAGGTTTACATAACAGTACTCGTTATCTTAACACTTAATCTATTATATTTATGTGCACCATGTGATGTGTACATAAACTTCAGAAAATATACAGGGCTGCCAATATTTAAGCCATAACATTCTTTTTTATTTGTTAGTAGAAGTGCTTTTCGATAATATTTTACCATGTTCAGGAAAGCTGCTAAGAAATTTAAATTAATTCCTCATACACATATAGTAAATAAAGTATTTTTTTAAAGCTAAATATTCATCATCTGTTGGTCTTTTGTATATTTACACGTTTTGAGGCTTCCTGCATACCGAAGTCAAGTTTTACAATTTAATCTTTCTCTGTGTCTGTTAGAGTAAATTAAAAAACATATAATTTTAGGCGATCCAAACGACATATTTTGAAGTTAATACGTTTGTTACTCGAAAGGTTTCTTTAACATTGATAAGTTTCAAGGAATGATGCGTGTGAAAGTTGTCTGAATAATTTTAAATGAAATCTTGAACTTAATAACAGATTTGAATTTTATATAAATGTAGATATAATAATGAAACCGAGGGTTGAGGGGGGCGGTAGCCCTCTTACATGGAATTATCTGGGAAATAAAGCTGTTCCAAAACCTAATTTGAGTTGTTTTAATATGGGTTTACATAACAGTATTCGTTATCTTAACCCTTAATCTTCAATGTGCATTTATTTCAGGGTAAGAGAATGTTGTGTGACTGACACACCAGATTATTTACTTAATTATATAAATAATTAATTTTGATTCAGAATGGCTTTAATTAAACGTTTTACCTAGGTCTCATCTATAGCTACGATGAATATTAATCTCTTTCGTCCAGCATAACTCAAAAGCTATCTGTTGTATTTCGTTCAAACTTTCACAGTATATGCAATTTACTATCGTAACAAATTTATCCTTTTTCTGAGAAAATTTCGGACTGTTGAGAAATTAGATTAAAAATACTCAATAAAATGTTTGAATGAGCCTCTTTTTTATTTTTTATTTTTTTAAACATATACGTCATGAAAATTACTTCTAGGGTCATTTTAATTAGCCAAAGCTTTTTGCAGACAATAAGATTTCACTGTGTAAATTATTTTTTGCGCATTCTTACAGTTACATAAAAAAAAAAAAAAAAAAAAAAAGAGGTAGATAAGACAAAAATGGCCACAGTTAAGGTTTGAGATTTTTTTAGGACTGAGGGCCTATTAGTCTCAATCTGGGATTTCTGCGTTGTCGTTTTCGATAGTTGGACATTTGTCGAAATCATTTTTCGATAGTTGGACATTTATCGAAATCTAAAATTTATCGAAAATATAATTGAATAATTTGAAAGCAATGTTATAATTGGGAAGAAAAAAAAAACTAATAGTCCTCCGTCCTAAACTAAATTCTGCTTTTGCCAGAATTTCATCGAAATCATTTTTTTTTTTTTTTTAATAAAATGAAAAGAAAATTAATAATAATCAGTATCGTTACAAATGATATCGAAAAAGTTTTTTTTTTTTTTTTTTTTTTTTTTTTTAATAATTTCAAATTAGGAAATAAGAAGTGCGCGAGCAATATGAAATAAAAATAAGTAAGAAAATGAATTTAATGGTTTAATTTTTATATAAAACAAGATCGCGTGCTTTCTTAAAAAGTAGATGTAAAATTTAAAGTTTATTTATTTATTTTTTTTTTTTTAGGACGATGAGGACTATTAGTCTCAATCTGGGATTTTTGCGTTGTCGATTTCGATAGTTGGACATTTGTCGAAATCTAAAATTTATCGAAAATATAATTGAATAATTTGAAAGCGATGTTATAATTTGAAAAAAAAAAAAAAAAAATAGCTAATAGTCCTCCGTACTAAACTAAATTCTGCTTTTGCCAGAATTTCATCAAAATCTTTTTTTTTTTTTTCGGCAGGGACATTATCAAATCTGTCCGATTAGTTTCTTTAAAAAATATATATTAAACAGAATTTAAAAGTAAATAGTGAAAAAAAAAAAAAAAAAAAAAAAAAATGCAACTCTGGCTTTAATTTTCTTCTGTTGAATGTTGAACGTTAACTGTAAAGTACATTTTAAAATGTTTTTTAGCGTTAACACTTAAATTGGTGAACAAAATATAATTGGGAAATTTGAAATAAATTATAATCATTAGAGAAATAATGTAGAGCTCGTACATTTCGGGGAAATTAATTCTGAAATACTCTTTGAAACACGCGAGAGCAAAATATTGAAAAGAATGATTTTTCTATGGTATTTTGCCAGCTTTTTTTTTTTTTTTTTTTTTTTTTCTTCAAGTATTCAATTATTATTATTTTTTTTTTCCCGGTTAAATGTATGTGGTTGAGCTTTTTACTTTCTTCTATATGTAATATAGAGAAAGTATTGGATTCGTAAAAATTTTCGACCTCGGGTTTTTGATGGATTTACACGTTTTGAGAGCTGTAGAACACGATTTGACCCTTTTTAGAAAATGTCTGTCTGTCTGTCTGTCTGTGTGTGTGTGTGTGACAAAATTTTGTGGCAACTGTATCTCAGGAACTACTGCACGGAATTTCATACAAATTAGTATGTACTTGCACCTTGACATAAATTAGTGCCTATCAACTTTTGGTAAAAATTGTCTTACAGGTTGCGTTGCCATCCCGCTTTTTCTAAATTTTTAACATGGTGATATAGAACAAAATTTTGTATAAATGTGCATAAAGAGAATTATTTTTTAGTAATCATTATGAAATTTACGAGAATTATTTATAATAGAGGTAGTCAACTGGGGAAAAAATTTTGTATGCGTAGGAGCCTCGTGACCCTCGAGGGGAGTAAATTTTCAAGATGGGTATCTTTCGAAAGGTCTCGTCAATACCTTTAAAACGAATGGTTGAACTATAAATCTGTGATAATTTAAAACAAAGTTATCGGTTTTTTTTACTTTTAACAAAAAGTAACTTAGAAAAAAAATCGTTTTTTTTTTTTTTTTTTTTTAACGAAATTTAACCAGACTTGGTATTTAGTTGGCCCCTGACATAAAATGGGGCTGATTAGATTTGGGGATCAATCACTCAACAGGTGGTGCTGTGATCGTATTTTTTCTAAATTTTTAACATGGCAGTATAGGACAAAATTTCGTATAAATGTAAATAATGGGAGTTATTCTTAACCTGTGATTGTGAAATTAATATGAATTATTGATAATAGTAGTAGTTAATTAGGAAAAAAATCTTGGTCATCGCTTCCCCCCCCCCAGGGGAAAGTACCCCCCGGGGGGGTAAATTTTCAAGATGGGTATCTTCCGAAAGGTCTCGTCAATATCTTTAAAACGAATGGTTGAACTATAAATATGTGATAATTTAAAACAAAGTTATCGATTTTTTCTTTTTAACGAAAAAAAACTTTGAAAAGAAATCGTATTTTTATTTTTTATTTTTTTAAATATTGTTACTGCGTGAATTTGTATACGAAAATATAGAAGAAAGTCTTGTGGTGGCCACAGCATACTAGTTTTTTTTAGGACTGAGGGCCTATTAGTCTCAGACAGCGATTTTTGCGTTGTCGTTTTCGATAGTTGGACATTTGTCGAAATCATTTTCGATAGTTGGACATTTATCGAAATCTAAAATTTATCGAAAATATAATTGAATAATTTGAAAGCGATGTTATAATTGGGAAGAAAAAAAAAAACTAATAGCCCTCCGTTCTAAACTAAATTCTGCTTTTGCCAGAATTTCATCAAAATCTTTTTTTTTTTTTTCGGCAGGGACATTATCAAATCTGTCCGATTAGTTTCTTTAAAAAATATATATTAAACAGAATTTAAAAGTAAATAGTGAAAAAAAAAAAAAAAAAAAAAAAAAATGCAACTCTGGCTTTAATTTTCTTCTGTTGAATGTTGAACGTTAACTGTAAAGTACATTTTAAAATGTTTTTTAGCGTTAACACTTAAATTGGTGAACAAAATATAATTGGGAAATTTGAAATAAATTATAATCATTAGAGAAATAATGTAGAGCTCGTACATTTCGGGGAAATTAATTCTGAAATACTCTTTGAAACACGCGAGAGCAAAATATTGAAAAGAATGATTTTTCTATGGTATTTTGCCAGCTTTTTTTTTTTTTTTTTTTTTTTTTCTTCAAGTATTCAATTATTATTATTTTTTTTTTCCCGGTTAAATGTATGTGGTTGAGCTTTTTACTTTCTTCTATATGTAATATAGAGAAAGTATTGGATTCGTAAAAATTTTCGACCTCGGGTTTTTGATGGATTTACACGTTTTGAGAGCTGTAGAACACGATTTGACCCTTTTTAGAAAATGTCTGTCTGTCTGTCTGTCTGTGTGTGTGTGTGTGACAAAATTTTGTGGCAACTGTATCTCAGGAACTACTGCACGGAATTTCATACAAATTAGTATGTACTTGCACCTTGACATAAATTAGTGCCTATCAACTTTTGGTAAAAATTGTCTTACAGGTTGCGTTGCCATCCCGCTTTTTCTAAATTTTTAACATGGTGATATAGAACAAAATTTTGTATAAATGTGCATAAAGAGAATTATTTTTTAGTAATCATTATGAAATTTACGAGAATTATTTATAATAGAGGTAGTCAACTGGGGAAAAAATTTTGTATGCGTAGGAGCCTCGTGACCCTCGAGGGGAGTAAATTTTCAAGATGGGTATCTTTCGAAAGGTCTCGTCAATACCTTTAAAACGAATGGTTGAACTATAAATCTGTGATAATTTAAAACAAAGTTATCGGTTTTTTTTACTTTTAACAAAAAGTAACTTAGAAAAAAAATCGTTTTTTTTTTTTTTTTTTTTTTTAACGAAATTTAACCAGACTTGGTATTTAGTTGGCCCCTGACATAAAATGGGGCTGATTAGATTTGGGGATCAATCACTCAACAGGTGGTGCTGTGATCGTATTTTTTCTAAATTTTTAACATGGCAGTATAGGACAAAATTTCGTATAAATGTAAATAATGGGAGTTATTCTTAACCTGTGATTGTGAAATTAATATGAATTATTGATAATAGTAGTAGTTAATTAGGAAAAAAATCTTGGTCATCGCTTCCCCCCCCCAGGGGAAAGTACCCCCCGGGGGGGTAAATTTTCAAGATGGGTATCTTCCGAAAGGTCTCGTCAATATCTTTAAAACGAATGGTTGAACTATAAATATGTGATAATTTAAAACAAAGTTATCGATTTTTTCTTTTTAACGAAAAAAAACTTTGAAAAGAAATCGTATTTTTATTTTTTATTTTTTTAAATATTGTTACTGCGTGAATTTGTATACGAAAATATAGAAGAAAGTCTTGTGGTGGCCACAGCATACTAGTTTTTTTTAGGACTGAGGGCCTATTAGTCTCAGACAGCGATTTTTGCGTTGTCGTTTTCGATAGTTGGACATTTGTCGAAATCATTTTCGATAGTTGGACATTTATCGAAATCTAAAATTTATCGAAAATATAATTGAATAATTTGAAAGCGATGTTATAATTGGGAAGAAAAAAAAAAACTAATAGCCCTCCGTTCTAAACTAAATTCTGCTTTTGCCAGAATTTCATCAAAATCTTTTTTTTTTTTTTCGGCAGGGACATTATCAAATCTGTCCGATTAGTTTCTTTAAAAAATATATATTAAACAGAATTTAAAAGTAAATAGTGAAAAAAAAAAAAAAAAAAAAAAAAAATGCAACTCTGGCTTTAATTTTCTTCTGTTGAATGTTGAACGTTAACTGTAAAGTACATTTTAAAATGTTTTTTAGCGTTAACACTTAAATTGGTGAACAAAATATAATTGGGAAATTTGAAATAAATTATAATCATTAGAGAAATAATGTAGAGCTCGTACATTTCGGGGAAATTAATTCTGAAATACTCTTTGAAACACGCGAGAGCAAAATATTGAAAAGAATGATTTTTCTATGGTATTTTGCCAGCTTTTTTTTTTTTTTTTTTTTTTTTCTTCAAGTATTCAATTATTATTATTTTTTTTTTCCCGGTTAAATGTATGTGGTTGAGCTTTTTACTTTCTTCTATATGTAATATAGAGAAAGTATTGGATTCGTAAAAATTTTCGACCTCGGGTTTTTGATGGATTTACACGTTTTGAGAGCTGTAGAACACGATTTGACCCTTTTTAGAAAATGTCTGTCTGTCTGTCTGTCTGTGTGTGTGTGTGTGACAAAATTTTGTGGCAACTGTATCTCAGGAACTACTGCACGGAATTTCATACAAATTAGTATGTACTTGCACCTTGACATAAATTAGTGCCTATCAACTTTTGGTAAAAATTGTCTTACAGGTTGCGTTGCCATCCCGCTTTTTCTAAATTTTTAACATGGTGATATAGAACAAAATTTTGTATAAATGTGCATAAAGAGAATTATTTTTTAGTAATCATTATGAAATTTACGAGAATTATTTATAATAGAGGTAGTCAACTGGGGAAAAAATTTTGTATGCGTAGGAGCCTCGTGACCCTCGAGGGGAGTAAATTTTCAAGATGGGTATCTTTCGAAAGGTCTCGTCAATACCTTTAAAACGAATGGTTGAACTATAAATCTGTGATAATTTAAAACAAAGTTATCGGTTTTTTTTACTTTTAACAAAAAGTAACTTAGAAAAAAAATCGTTTTTTTTTTTTTTTTTTTTTTAACGAAATTTAACCAGACTTGGTATTTAGTTGGCCCCTGACATAAAATGGGGCTGATTAGATTTGGGGATCAATCACTCAACAGGTGGTGCTGTGATCGTATTTTTTCTAAATTTTTAACATGGCAGTATAGGACAAAATTTCGTATAAATGTAAATAATGGGAGTTATTCTTAACCTGTGATTGTGAAATTAATATGAATTATTGATAATAGTAGTAGTTAATTAGGAAAAAAATCTTGGTCATCGCTTCCCCCCCCCAGGGGAAAGTACCCCCCGGGGGGGTAAATTTTCAAGATGGGTATCTTCCGAAAGGTCTCGTCAATATCTTTAAAACGAATGGTTGAACTATAAATATGTGATAATTTAAAACAAAGTTATCGATTTTTTCTTTTTAACGAAAAAAAACTTTGAAAAGAAATCGTATTTTTATTTTTTATTTTTTTAAATATTGTTACTGCGTGAATTTGTATACGAAAATATAGAAGAAAGTCTTGTGGTGGCCACAGCATACTAGTTTTTTTTAGGACTGAGGGCCTATTAGTCTCAGACAGCGATTTTTGCGTTGTCGTTTTCGATAGTTGGACATTTGTCGAAATCATTTTCGATAGTTGGACATTTATCGAAATCTAAAATTTATCGAAAATATAATTGAATAATTTGAAAGCGATGTTATAATTGGGAAGAAAAAAAAAAACTAATAGCCCTCCGTTCTAAACTAAATTCTGCTTTTGCCAGAATTTCATCAAAATCTTTTTTTTTTTTTTTTTTTTTTTTAAGAAAAAGAAAAGAAAATTTATACAGTAACGTTACAAACGATATCGAAAAAGTTTTTTTTAATAATTTTGAATTAGGAAATAAATAGTGCGCGTGCAATAATTTGAAATAAAAATAAATAAAAATATGAATTTAATGATTTGATTTTTATATAAAACACGATCGCGTGCTATCTTAAAAAGTAGATGTAAAAATTAAAGTTTAATTTTCTTGGCAACAACTATAAATTAAAACAAATAATTTAATGAAAGTTTAGAAGTTAGAATTTCTAATTTTATCTTCTTCCTCCTCTTTCAGACTTTGCAAATGCCAGTTGTGAAGATTACAAAGAAATAAAATACTTTTTCGGTTCTTTACTATTATTATTATTATTATTATTATTATTACAATTATTATTATTATTATTTCTTTTTTTTAGTGCTAGAGGCCTATTTCAGTCGGTACAGTTGTCGAATTTTTATACGTCACTCTTAATAGTGCTAAGGGCCTATTTCAGTCGGTTTATTGAATGGGGATTTATTGAATGAAGTCCCCCCAAGGCCCAACTTTGACATGAGTCCCCCCCAGGCCCAACTTTGACATGAGTCCCCCCCCACCCAAGGTACCCCTTTTTCAGTCGGTACAGCGTTGTCGAATTTTTATACGTCACTCTTAATAGTGCTAAGGGCCTATTTCAGTCGGTTTATTGAATGGGGATTTATTGAATGAAGTCCCCCCAAGGCACAACTTTGACATGAGTCCCCCCCAGACCCAACTTTGACATGAGTCCCCCCCAAGGTACCCCTATTTCAGTCGGTACAGCGTTGTCGAAATTTTATACGTCACTCTTAATAGTGCTAAGGGCCTATTTCAGTCGGTTTATTGAATGGGGATTTATTGAATGAAGTCCCCCCAAGGCACAACTTTGACATGAGTCCTCTCCAGGCCCAACTTAGACATGAGTCCCCCCCCCAGTCCCAACTTTGACATGAGTCCCCCCCCAGGCCCAACTTTGACATGAGTCCCCCCCAAGGCCCAACTTTGACATGAGTCCTCCCCGAGGTACAACTTTGACATGAGTCCCGGCACATCTTTGACATGAGTCCCCCCCAAGGCACACCTTCCCCTCATTGGGAAAAAGAGAAAAACCGTTGTTTTGCGGCTATAAGACAGTTTGGACTTCCAACGTTATTTGTTACAGTATCTGCAGCTGAAACACATTGGTTTGATTTAATGAAAACTTTAACACGGAATTTAGATCGTCACGAATTAACGAAAGAAGAATTTGTCGATATTAACAAGTTTAGCAGTAGGCCTCTGGCACTTAATTAAAATCTGTCAATGTCAGATTTTCATGTTCTAAATAGTGAAATAATGTCGTGTCTGTATAATTTTTTTTAGTGCTAGAGGCCTATTTCAGTCGGTACAGTTGACGAATTTTTATACGTCACTCTTATGTAGTGCTAAGGGCCTATTTCAGTCGGTTTATTGAATGGGGATTTATTGAATGAAGTCCCCCCAAGGCCCAACTTTGACATGAGTCCCCCCCCCAGGCCCAACTTTGACATGAGTCCCCCCCCAAGGTACCCCTATTTCAGTCGGTACAGCTTTGTCGAATTTTTATAATACACTCTTAATTAGTGCTAAGGGCCTATTTCAGTCGGTTTATTGAATGGGGATTTATTGAATGAAGTCCGCCCAAGGCCCAACTTTGACATGAGTCCCCCCCAAGGTACCCCAATTTCAGTCGGTACAGCGTTGTCGAATTTTTATAATACACTCTTAATTAGTGCTAAGGGCCTATTTCAGTCGGTTTATTGAATGGGGATTTATTGAATTAAGTCCCCCCCAAGGCCCAACTTTGACATGAGTCCCCCCCCCAGGCCCAACTTTGACATGAGTCCCCCCCAAGGTACCCCTATTTCAGTCGGTACAGCGTTGTCGAATTTTTATAATACACTCTTAATAGTGCTAAGGGCCTATTTCAGTCGGTTTATTGAATGGGGATTTATTGAATGAAGTCCCCCCAAGGCCCAACTTTGACATGAGTCCCCCCCAAGGTACCCCTATTTCAGCCGGTACAGCGTTGTCGAATTTTTATAATACACTCTTAATAGTGCTAAGGGCCTATTTCATTCGGTTTATTGAATGGGGATTTATTGAATGAAGTCCCCCCAAGGCCCAACTTTGACATGAGTCCCCCCCAAGGTACCCCTATTTCAGTCGGTACAGCGTTGTCGAATTTTTATAATACACTCTTAATTAGTGCTAAGGGCCTATTTCAGTCGGTTTATTGAATGGGGATTTATTGAATGAAGTCCCCCCCAGGCCCAACTTTGACATGAGTCCCCCCAAGGTACCCCTATTTCAGTCGGTCTGAATTTTTATAATGCACTCTTAATAGTGCTAAGGGCCTATTTCAGTCGGTTTATTGAATGGGGATTTATTGAATGAAGTCCCCCCAAGGCACAATTTTGACATGAGTCCCCCCCAGGCCCAACTTTGACATGAGTCCCCCCCCCAAGGCACATCTTTGACATGAGTCCCCCCCAAGGCACACCTCCCCCTCATTGGGAAAAAGAGAAAAACCGTTGTTTTGCGGCTATAAGACAGTTTGGACTTCCAACGTTATTTGTTACAGTATCTGCAGCTGAAACACGTTGGTTTGATTTAATGAAAACTTTAACATGGAATTTAGATCGTCACGAATTAACGAAAGAAGAATTTGTCGATATTAACAAGTTTAGCAGTAGGCCTCTGGCAGTAAATTAAAATCTGTCAATGTCAGATTTTCATGTTCTAAATAGTGAAATAATGTCGTGTCTGTATAATTTTTTTTTAGTGGTAGAGGCCTATTTCAGTCGGTACAGTTCTCGAATTTTTATACGTCACTCTTATGTAGTGCTAAGGGCCTATTTCAGTCGGTTTATTGAATGGGGATTTATTGAATGAAGTCCCCCCAAGGCCCAACTTTGACATGAGTCCCCCCCCCAGGCCCAACTTTGACATGAGTCCCCCCCAAGGTACCCCTATTTCAGTCGGTACAGCGTTGTCGAATTTTTATAATACACTCTTAATTAGTGCTAAGGGCCTATTTCAGTCGGTTTATTGAATGGGGATTTATTGAATGAAGTCCGCCCAAGGCCCAACTTTGACATGAGTCCCCCCCAGGCCCAACTTTGACATGAGTCCCCCCCAAGGTACCCCTATTTCAGTCGGTACAGCGTTGTCGAATTTTTATAATACACTCTTAATTAGTGCTAAGGGACTATTTCAGTCGGTTTATTGAATGGGGATTTATTGAATGAAGTCCCCCCCAAGGCCCAACTTTGACATGAGTCCCCCCCCAGGCCCAACTTTGACATGAGTCCCCCCCCAAGGTACCCCTATTTCAGTCGGTACAGCGTTGTCGAATTTTTATAATACACTCTTAATAGTGCTAAGGGCCTATTTCAGTCGGTTTATTGAATGGGGATTTATTGAATGAAGTCCCCCCAAGGCCCAACTTTGACATGAGTCCCCCCCAAGGTACCCCTATTTCAGCCGGTACAGCGTTGTCGAATTTTTATAATACACTCTTAATAGTGCTAAGGGCCTATTTCAGTCGGTTTATTGAATGGGGATTTATTGAATGAAGTCCCCCCAAGGCCCAACTTTGACATGAGTCCCCCCCAAGGTATCCCTATTTCAGTCGGTACAGCGTTGTCGAATTTTTATAATACACTCTTAATTAGTGCTAAGGGCCTATTTCAGTCGGTTTATTGAATGGGGATTTATTGAATGAAGTCCCCCCCTAGGCCCAACTTCGACATGAGTCCCCCCAAGGTACCCCTATTTCAGTCGGTACAGCGTTGTCGAATTTTTATAATACCCTCTTAATTAGTGCTAAGGGCCTATTTCAGTCGGTTTATTGAATGGGGATTTATTGAATGAAGTCCCCCCAAGGCCCAACTTTGACATGAGTCCCCCCCAGGCCCAACTTTGACATGAGTCCCCCCCCAAGGTACCCCTATTTCAGTCGGTACAGCGTTGTCGAATTTTTATAATACACTCTTAATAGTGCTAAGGTCCTATTTCAGTCGGTTTATTGAATGGGGATTTATTGAATGAAGTCCCCCCAAGGCACAATTTTGACATGAGTCCCCCCCCCCCAGGCCCAATTTGACATGAGTCCCCCCAAGGCCCAACTTTGACATGAGTCTCCCCCCAGGCCCAAATTTGACATGAGTCCCCCCAAGGCCCAACTTTGACATGAGTCCCCCCCAAGGTACAACTTTGACATGAGTCTCCCCCCCAAGGCACACCTTTGACATGAGTCCCTCCCAAGGCACACCTCCCCCTCATTGGGAAAAAGAGAAAAAACGTTGTTTTGCGGCTATAAGACAGTTTGGACTTCCAACGTTATTTGTTACAGTATCTGCAGCTGAAACACATTGGTTTGATTTAATGAAAACTTTATCATGGAATTTAGAACGTCACGAATTAACTAAAGAAGAATTTGTCGATATTAACAAGTTTAGCAGTAGGCCTCTGGCACTAAATTAAAATCTGTGAATGTCAGATTTTCATTTTTTTTTTTTTTTTTTTTTTTTTTGGGGGGGGGGGGGTAATTTAGAATTGAAGAAGTTGTGGTATACTATTGTTATTAAACCTAAAATTTTATATGAGGCCGAGGCATGGTTTGGTTGTCTTAATGTTCATGGCTTAAGGAAGTTATCTTCGTGTCAGAGGACTTTTATAATAAATATTTTTTATTTTTTTTTTTGTAAAATGCTACATTTATTCCTTACAAATATCAAGTGCAATTTTCTTAGTAAAATGTAATTTAATTATTCTTATAATACAATATCAAAATTATAGCTTGTAGGTCACCTTTGTCGCATAGTGTTTAAAAGTGGCCCACTGTATTGAATTAAAAGTGACTTAAAATGTGAAAAAAAAAAATACTCAGTAAGATATTTTTACTTCCAAAATAATTTAGTGACAAGGGAAAAATCATAATAAGCATTTGTCAAAGAATATCTTTTTAGGACTGAGGGCCTATTAGTCTCAATCTGGGATTTTAGCGTTGTCGTTTTCGATAGTTGGACATTTGTCGAAATCATTTCTCGATAGTTGGACACTTATCGAAATCTAAAATTTATCGAAAATATAATTGAATAATTTGAAAGCGATGTTAGAATTGGGAAAAAAAAAAAAAAAAAAAAAAAAAAAAAACTAATAGTTCTCCGTCCTAAACTAAATTCTGCTTTTGCCAGAATTTCATCAAAATCTGAAAGAAAAAGAAAAGAAAATTTATAATAATCAGTATCGTTAAAAGAGATATCGAAAAAGTTTTTTTTAATAATTTAGAATTAGGAAATAAATAGTGCGCGTGCAATAATATGAAATAGAAATAAATAAAAATATGAATTTAATGATTTGATTTTTATACAAAACACGATCGGGTGCTATCTTAAAAAGTAGATGTAAAATTTAAAGTTTAATTTTCTTGGCAACAATTATAAATTAAAATAAATAATTTAATGAAAGTTTAGAAGAATTTCAATTTTTTTTTTCATTTTTTTTTTCTTTTTTAAGGACTGAGGACTATTATTCACAAACTCGAATTTTTGCGGTGTCATTTTTCGATAGTTGGACATTTATCGAAATCTAAAATTTATCGAAAATATAATTGAATAATTTGAAAGCGCTGTTATAATTTGAAAAAAAAAAAAAAAAAAAAAAAAAAAAGAAATCTAATAGTGCTCTGTCCTAAACAAAAATCTGCTTTTGCCAGAATTTCATCAGAATCATTTTTTTTTTTCGAAAGAAAAAGAAAAGAAAATTAATAATAATCAGTATCGAAAGTAAGTCCCTGAACAATCTTCAAGCACATATCGTCAGCAGTGATTACATAATCGCATAATCAGTATTTTGTCCTTCTTGTATAAAGTGCAAAGCCAGCTTGGTTTGGCAACCACTTTTGCCAAACCATGCCAATATCAGTTTTTATGAGAGTTCCATTCAACAGTATACTAGATTGGTTTTTGATTTTCGCATTATGTTGCTCACAAATTTGAATTTCCTGCAGTTAATTATTTTTAAGCTATAACAGATTACATGCAAATAATACATATTATAACAGATTACATACAAATCAACAGCTAAAAGTTGGACTTTCGAATTCACCGTACCTCAAAAGTTGTTATTATAAAAAAAAAAAAAAAAATAGTTGAAACTATAATTTTTACTTTCCGAACACTATAGTGGGGAAAGTATTGTAATCATGTCAAAAATCCGAATTTGAGATTTTGATGTTTCTATACGTTTCGAGGTCCCCTGAGTCTGTTTTCACTATTTTTACGATGATGTATATATGTGTGTGTGTGTTTGTATGTGTGTATGTATGTGAGTGAACACGCTACCGTCTAAACGCTTTGTTCGAATAAGCTGAACGTTGGTACGTATATTGTAAGTCACCATAGTACGAACTCTATTGATTTTGGTGAATCTAGCACTTATAGTTTTTTTACAGGGACACCAGGAAAAATTCTTTATCATTATGGCCTATGGGGCCAAATTTTAAAAGTGCGATAGCGTCTAAACGCTTTATTAATCTGAGCAAAAAAATTGTACACATATTGTAGGTCACAGTTGCACGAACTGTATAGATTTTGGTGAATTTAGCACTTACAGTTTTTTTACAGGGGCACAAAGAAAAATTCTTTATCATTATGGCCTATGGGGCCAAATTTTTAAAAGTGTGATAGCGTCTAAACGCCTTATTAATCTGAGCAAAAAAATTGTACACATGTTATAGGTCGCAGTTTCACCAACTGTATAGGTTTTGGTGAATTTAGCCCTTACAGTTTTTTTACAGGGACACAAAGAAAAATTCTTTATATTGTGGCCTATGGGACCAAATTTTTAAAAGTGCAATAGCATCTAAACGCCTTATTCAATTGAACTGAAAATTTATATGAATATTATAAATCACTGTTGCACTAACTATAAGCATTTTGGTGAATCTAGCATTTATAGGTTTTTACAGGGACACAACGAAAAATTCTTTATCATTATGATCTATGGGCTCAAAGTTCAGTAGCGTTAAATAAAACATCGTGTAATATATGGAGAAAAATACTCAAACACTCTATTATGATTTTCTCTCTTTTGTTTGTTTAACAACTCCTCTTTCTTCACTTTATCAACAAAACTGCTAATTACTTAATTGTTCGGAAAGTCGAGTGGTATCACTCCAGATTTTTTTGTTTACAGTGTTGATAAAAAAATTAATTTTTCTTCCTGTGTAGCGTTCGTCGACATAGTAAAATGTAACAAAGCACTTGCATAAATTGCATTCAATAGAAGTGAACGTTTAGCATAATTTTGGGCAACCCTGAATATTGTCTATAAATTATATGCACACCACATTGTGCATTTAAATTTAGTTTTATATGAAAAACACATGGCACTAAATGGAATATACTTTCATTAATTTCCAAGAATATCTCATACATATCTAAATACTTTGGATAACCCTGTAAACGAATGGTGAGTAATTTCCATACCACAATCTACACAAAGCATGTTTTTATGCATAAAAAAGTATGTTATTTACATTTTGTTTATAGAAACTTATAGATGTTACACTGTATTTACCAGAAATTTCCTTCATAGACATAATGTATTTGAATTCTGTTGGATTTCCCTGTATACATACCATTTCCTTGATCTAAAAGAAAAGCTTAGTGTAGCATCCTTATAGGATATACGTTTAGAATACCGATTTTAAACTTTCTGGTGCTATATATTCTTGAGATATGCTGATAAAAGGCACACAGACACACACAAACAGACCAACCGCTAAAAATATGATTTTTAGATTCAGGGAACCTCACAAGGTGTAAATATAACAAAAACGCAATTTTGAAAATTTGATACACAAAGAATACTTTCTCTACTGTATATATGGGTAAGAGAAAGTAAAGAACAGATTCCCCCCCCCCCATATATGGCGATGCACCTTGTTTTTGTTTATTAGCGTTTCGGGGAAGCCTCTCCACTTTTCGTCCCCAGAAGCCAGAGCCAATGTTATTCTATGGAGAATTTCTCCCCATTATAACTTTTTAACTAATATATATTTTTAAATTCTGTTTTCACATTCAGAAACTTCACAACTATTAAACAATTTATCGCTTTCTAAAAATTATTTTTTTAAATTTTTAATATTTTATTTTAAGGTTGTAAAATGCGAATTTTCACACTGTGAATTTTTTTATTTTTGAGCTTTTAAAAAAATAAATAAATGAATAAATAAATAAATAAAATCTTAAAAATAAAATAAATCAATTTTTAGAAAGCGATAAATTGTTTAATAGTTGTGAATTTTCGGAAAGTGAAATCAGAATACGAGTTTTCAATATGTGAGATTTTTTCATTTTGCAATTTCAAAATAAAATATTAAAAATTAAAAAAAAATACATTTTTAAAAAAGGTTCGTCAATTTAACAGTTGGGAATTTTCTGAATGTCAAAACATAATTTAAAAATATGTATTAGTTAATTTGTAAAGAAAATTTCCCCATAGAATAACATTGGCTCGGGCTTCCGGCGACGGTAAGTAAAGAGGGCTGTTAACTCTTGATTTCTTCGCATGAGACTACGTGCTGCACAAAAGTATATGCTGCCCCTGCGACTGTATAGAAGACGGTAATAATGGATATAATTTCATCTCTTTTTAAATTAATGCTAGCAAACATGTAGACTGAGATGGAATACTGTTTTTATATGAATCGAATTGAGTAAAAGGCGAAAGATTAGCTCGAGAAATGAAGGGAAACCTGAGCATATATGAATCGAATTGTTAAGGGCGCACGTATGGAAATATTGTTGGGAATTTCATAAAATAAGGGATCTTCAACTGCGAGCCCTGCGTTTTTCCTGCTGCGCCATCTATATTAAAAAAAAAGGAAAAAAAAAAAAAAAAAATGGAAAAAACTTTTTTATTTATTAAATCAAAAATTTTCCTCATATGAAGCATTGTAGTACAAACAGCACTCTCGTACGTGAATTACATGATTTTATATTAAAGTTTAAAATGTGTCAGGTACTTTTGGCAAACCCTGTATTTCTTTCTTTCTTTTCTTTTTTTTTTTAATCATTTGCACTAAACATATATACCTACATTTTAATCTATGTTGAAGGTTGAGTCATCTTTATTCCGATTTTTTAAATTGTTCATTTATCATACACACACACAAACACACTTATTTTTTACAACTTAACATTTAATTCTTGTTAATAACTTTAAGCTTAAGATTAATTATTTTAGGTTTAACATTTTTAAGATCAACTAATTAATTAAAATCAAAACTAATTAATTAAATAGTGCACATATTCATTTAAATCATTAGTTAAAACATCTTCTATGAATAATATACTTAATAGCAATTGCTTGTTTAAACCTGAATTAATTTAACTAACTTATTATTGTTTATCTAGCTACACGATCCATGGCGCTTGCTCACTGCTGTATTAATGATTGCTGTCATTAATTTCTTTCCCTTAAAGGTTTTAAAATTCATTGATAAATGTAAATTTTAAAAATTTAACTAACTTAATAAACAATTACACAGTGAATTTTATCGTTAATGAAATTGCTCAGTTGTTAATTCTTTATCAATTAATCAAAGTTTGCAAAGAATTTATTTTTAATTTCACTAATTTGATGGCAACTTCCTATTCTCCATGTTGTGTTGAAAGCTTTACATGTGGTTACTCTGATTTTTTCTAATTTTCTCTCTGGTTTCCTTGATGATTTGATTTAATATTTTATTTCATTTCTCATTCAAAATGGTTTTGCTGCTCGATCGGCGCCTGAACAATATATATTTGCTATTGTTACATATATTGTTTTAAAAAATCGTTGCAGCTTTCACAGCTTTATGAAGTATACATGCTCCTTGATGAGATTTTTCTTCTATTTTTAAGCATTTTTTATTCTAATTATTAATCCATTTTTTATTCCAAATATTTTTTCTGAGGTTCTTTATTTTCTCCGTCATTATGTTTAATGGTCCTTTTTTACTCAAGTGGGCGTAAGTAATTTAAATTGTTTTTGTCTCTTATTGGATCTTAACATATATCGAATATTTCTGTGCTAGTTTTTTAGCAATGTGTTACAATCAGTTTAATTTTTGTTGTGTTGGTATTGACATGTATCTATTAAATGCTAAAATATTAAGGTAAAATTTTTATTACGCTATCTATCATATATATAGTGCCCTCTCAATCTTTAATGAAAATAGAGTATTGCTGGAAAGGGGTCAGACAAACGGTAAAAATATGATAAAATATAGAAATTGACGTGTATTTTCCTTCTAAAATTAAGAGGCATAAAAGTAATATTAAAACGATTTGCGATATCTATATGCGATTGTATATGTGATACACTTCGAATATAACGTTTTTATTCTAAATTGTTGAATTTTCTAATTTCAGGATCTTTTTTCGTCGCCATCCTATAATTCTAGATGTTGCAAAAATACTGTTGCAGCTGCACAGCAGTAGTCCTTTGCGATTCCTTTTGACTCAAAGCATACCGGCTCTTTCCATAGCAGATCAGAGTATATCTTCATTTCCAGTTTGGGGACGTATCTTTTTAAATTTACTGTCGATTCACGATTCTTTAAAGTCACTAAAAGGATCTAAAAATCCCTCTATTTTGCAAGAAATAAGGCATCTACGTAAGCATTTGCGCTCAGAATTGGTTACTCTTCGACGTATTGCAGCGTTTATAGAAAATAGAAGAAACAGAAGAAGAAAAGTGTCTTCACCGTAACTTTCTATTTTGTCAAATGACACTGTTTTTACATGTAATAGCAAGTTTAAAACAGAAATATTTAAATAAATTACATGTGATTTTAAGACGTACTTATTTGTTTTAGCTAATTAATTTAAATTTCTGGTTTGAAATATTTTCTGAAATTATTATTATAAGTTATTTTGTCCTTGAATGTCAGAAGGTTACTATTTTTTGCAAATACATGTTCTACTTGAAGTCTTAAATTTGTAATCATACAGTTAAAAAGAACGAAAAATCACGTGGCGCTCATTGGTTCGAAAGTGCTAAAAATGCTATGCAAAAGAAAATACAGCCCTTAGATTCTAATTGCAGTCTTAATGTATCTAAATAATTTAGTGTAACCCTGTAAATTTGAAGGTTAGCCATATCTTATTCTATAAAAAACATTATTTTAACATATTAAATATAAATGTCAAATTTTTATGATTTTTTCAATAGAAAGTTATTTAAATGTCTGTTCTAAAACGCAATGCATTGGTAGTTTTTCAATGTCCTTATATACAAACCAGCTGCACAGGACGTATTAATATTATTTTAAATAGGAAACATTCCATAGTGAACTTGAATAACATATATCTTTTTTAAAAAATGCTGTAATTATTCACAGACATTGAAGGCGGACAGACGGACAATCGGACAGACAGATTCACAAATTTAAATCATATTCACACTTAAAATTGTTAGAAAGTGTTAAAAATGCTTAATGTAAAAGAAAATGCAATTCCAGCAAATTTCCAATAATATCCCTTAATGTAACTGAATATTTTTGTGTATCCTTGTAAATATTCAGGCTAATCATACTATATTCCATAGAAAATATTCTTTTATGTATATGAGTAAAATTTTTTAATTTCATTAAAATTTGGTTTATAGAAATTCCTCTCATAGAACGCAATGCTTTGGAAGACTTTCGTGTGCCACTGTACCCAAACCAGTGGTGGTATATACTCCATTTTCTATCGAAAACATCATACAATGAATTTAAATAACATATTTCAATTACATTACGATATGTGTAAAGTAAAGGTATGAAAATATGGTTTATAGAAATAGCTATCATAGAACGCAATGCTTTGGAAAAATTTTGTGTGTCCCTATACACAAAACATTATGGGTATTTTCAATAGGTGACATCCGATAGTGATCTTGAATAATATATATCAGTTTCGAGAAATTCTATGAATATTTACGGGAGTTAGAGCAGACAGATAGACGGACAGACAGATGAACAGGCAGACAGACAGACAGATAAACAAACCGAAGTCATTAACATTATTTTCTATCTTGTTGGAAAGTGTTAAAAATGAGCTTTTTTTTATTTCGATAACTTTGTACCTTTAAATTTTTTATTTGTATACTTTTATTTATTATTTATTGCACATATAATAAATAATTTCCTTGCAAATCTATATTCATAAAATAAGACTTTTGTTCGTAAATTTGTCAGAATAAAAAAAAAATTGCGATATCTTTACTTTTCACTCACCATGAAAGCCAAAAATGATTTCAGAAAATTTTGTCTGTGTGTGTGTGTATCATTGTGTCTATACGTCTATAACGCTATTCTTGTCAGGGTATCACGTAAGCACGAATGGACGGAATTCAACGGCGGCGTTTGGCAGGAATTTAGATACCCAACTTAAAATTATATCTATCAACTTCTTCTAAATTCCTTTCTACCCCCCCCCCGCCCCTCCTAGTGGGGCATAAGTCAAAAACACGTTTGTAAACATAACTTGGCTACAAATTACTTCACTGTAAACAAAATTGCCCATGGGGAGACTAGACATAAGTACGAATAAAAAATTATCTGCGATTTAGGAATTTTCGATTTTTAAGGTGAGGGAGGGGGAAAAACGATTTTTGGCGAGAAATTTCGCTAATTCCGCATTGTTGAGTAGAACTCTATCAAATATACAACAAAGATGTTGGGAAAAGCTATGCTAGATATTTCCAAAAACATATTTTGTTTTTTTTTGGGATTTGCGATTTTTTAAGTGAAAACTTCTTTAGGCGCGTTGAGCTCTTTTGGGTGAAAAAAAATCATGGAACTCGCGTCATCGTCAGCGAACGCTTTGAAATTCTGCAGGCGTTCGTTACCATGACAACCCATTCACCCCATCTAGTCGGGAAGAAACATATTTTTTTTTAAAGTGAAAACTTCTTAAAGAGCGTTGAGAACTTTTGGGCGAACAAAAATAATGGAACTCGCGTCATCGTCAGCGAACGCTTTGAAATTCTGCAGGCGTTCGTTACCACGACAACCCATTTACCCCGTCTGGTCGGGAAGAAACATATTTTTTACCAATTGACATCACGTGCTTTTCCTACTAGGAATAAAAATTGCAAATTTCAAAATGCTTCAATTGTCTTCTAAATTCTTTCAAACTTTCTGTGCGCCATTAACAGCACAGGGGATAGTTGCAGTTCAAATTTCATCGATTTTGGAAAAAAAATACATTTTAATTGGAAATTAAATTTTATTCTCATACGCGTATTTCAAATTATAATTATGATTAAATTATTTTTACTTTGTACTGTTTTTTTCTTAACTTTTGATTTAACTTTGTGAGTGGTGCATATGGTACATTAATTTTTACAGTATTTTCCTTTCAATTTAACTGTTTAAGTTTTATTTCATGAAATTTATTAGTACTAACAAAACTCTAAGACAATTTTAATTGGCCATGAACATTAGTGGTTAACTTCCTAACTCTTCTTTACTCCTGAATGAATTTAAGGTAAATTTCAGCTCAATTTGTTCTACACATGTATGGCTTATTTAATAGATTGTATTTCTTGAAGATGTCACTCCAACTTCAACAACTAACAAATCTATCCCACACCAGCTGCTAGATAAACAATTTCCTCAGCCAGTGCAAAAGAGATAGGTTTAAACTAGTTAGAGTAACCAACACAATAAATAGTTTAAAAGAAAAACACAAGGAAAAGCCACATCAACACAAATTAGTTTCAATGACTGCAAAACCCCCATTAAGGTATGTTAAATGCCACCAAGAATCAACAGTCATCACTTTAAATTTGGTAAATGAAACTTTTCAGACTTTAAAGTCCATTTAAAAATTATGTTTAATATTATCTCAGGCCAAGAAAGCAAACTGGTCTTTCTACTAAATTCACCATATTCCTATTTCTCTCTTTTTTTTTTTTTCTCAAAAGGTACAAACAGCAATTAATTAGATTTTATCTACCAATATTTTAATAATCTTAGATATTAAGCACTTTAAAGCTTTAGTACTGTATCAGACCAATTTATTTCTAGACCTAAGCCCTACATACAAAAAATACTCAAAATTCTAAATTCTCCTGACTGCACCACCCACCAAACATTTATATTAGTAATAGAACCCAGGCCTGAATAAAAACTTAACTACATAAAAGTAATTAAAAAATTAAGATGGGTTGAACAGATTTAGTTGACACTCAAATACATTTAGTAATTTCCATCTTTATTAATATTAAACTAGAGAAACAAAGAATAAACAATAATAATAAACTTTCCTTATACTTCAAGTTTACATTTTATCTTTTATGTCACCAGTTTAGCAAACATTATTCATGTTTATACTAATTAACACTAACTATTATTATTTTTAGACATACTTATTGCATCTCTGCCTCGATAACAGGCTCAACAAATCTTCACTAGTAAAACAAAAAGGAAAATCAAAAAGGTATTATTGGCTCACAAAAAAAAGACCATAGTTGGGCACAAGATACATTATATACATTTAATTTTTATCTAGCAAAATAAACATAATTGTTACTTATCTTTTTTTTTAACATTTTAGAAGCATCCCGTCATGAAGGTGTCGATACTACCAAGGATTGAGACATCAAATACATCGTCTAGGCACTGTCGTAGCAGCTCAGAGAAGCTATAGGCCTAACAGTCCCTTCTTTTTCTCAGGCCACATTCAGGGATGAGAAATTTTCCAAAACGTCAATTCAAGCGTCATACACAGGTACTTTTTCCATCAGCGCTAAGGCCAGTGGACTTTGCAACACTTTTCTTTTTGTTAGTTGTACCTGCGAATTTCAGTTCAGGTCCCATTTTATCAGCCGGGCCGAAATTTTCGTTGATCTCAGCGACTAGCACTCTGAACTGCAGGGGCCCTGGGGAAATCGACAACTTTTCGATGACGGGAAAGATCGAAAGATGTGTCTTCTTCGCACCTGCGGTCCAAGCAAAATTCTAATGACTCTTAGGAGGAGGGGGCCATGGTTCCTTTTTAGTATCCTTACAAGACTTTCTCCATGTCCTGACGACAGCGAACTCTAAAAAAAGCACTTTTTTCCATTCATCTAAAACTTTTCTGACCATCTTTTTTCTTCTCACACCCCGAACGCTTGCTCTCTCTACTTTTTTTCTCCAGCGAACACGCGCCGGCACACACTCACCCCCCTCTCCAGTACGGAGAAAACTTATCCAATCACAAGCGTTGCTATGTCCAGATTGCCCCGCCTATTGAATGTTCACTGGATGAAAACTCTTTAC
The DNA here is from genome assembly GCA_963930645.1 of Salticus scenicus. NCBI lineage: Eukaryota > Metazoa > Arthropoda > Arachnida > Araneae > Salticidae > Salticus > Salticus scenicus. The sequence goes on from OZ005655.1 coordinate 62,705,715, forward strand.
CCATAAAATGATAACTTTCGAATTTCCTTCAGTTGTTCTATACTCTTTTCTTAGAATTAAGAGAAGGCCCTTTTTCCCATGGAAAAACAATTCGGACCCCTTCATTTTTATGAGGTGTTATAAAAGTTATTGCCCCTACTCGCCATGAAGCTTCCTTCAGATACTAGCAACATGCAGCGCGTCCATTGTCCGAAAGCGACCCTTGACATTTTGCACACATTTACAATGAAGGACATTACTTTTTATTGCTCTTTTACAAAAGAGACCCCCCTTCTCATGCAATTATCGCACTAGGAGGTTTGGGAGCTTCCATTGCAGCGAGCGTTAGCGAGCGTCAATCTCCTAAACCAGATCAAAGAAATATCAATAGAGCCGACTTGCAGCTTTCTTAAGTTGCCAGTCTCTGAAGGATCCTTGACTGTAATAGTGTCCCTGTATTGTAAAAATCAGCAAAAATATGACCCAGCCGGCCATTTATCTATAATCTAAAAATTGCGTTTACATTCTTCTCATCCTGACAAAAGTGTATGGCGTGTTTCGTTACGGCAAGTGGTTTATCTCTCGCTTCTGACATTTATTGCTCATGATTTAAAACCCCATCAGGCGGTAGGAAATCTGTTTTCTGCCTTTATGCAAAGATAAGATCTGGCTTTTTGAAACCTCGTCCATTGCTTTCATTAGCTTTTTAAGGCTGACACTTAAAAGGGCCCATTTCTTTTTTTATTTTATTTTTGTTTATTTATTTATTTTTATCGCCGGCTAGCTGAACTGAATGACTTGAATTGTATGAAATGAAAGAGAAATTTTCGACACACAAGATTTTGTTGTATGAAAATTTAGCCGCGACAAAATGCATACATCATTCGAAAGATAATTTAAAGTATTTTTATATTATCGAAAGTGGAATTCGAGATTTCGCCTGATTTACACGTTTTGAGGTGTCCTGAATGGGTTTTCTTTTGTATCTCAGCTACTAATTAAAATAATTTCATAAGTAATACATCATTAGAAAGCTTTGTTGATTTGGAATCGAACAGTAGATTACAGAAATTTCTACCGCCAGATGGCACTATAATATTCTAAAATTTCAATATTTCAAATTCTAATTATGATTAAATTATTTTTAATATATCATTCGAAAGATATTTTTAAGTTATTTTATATTATCGAAAGTGGAATCCGAGATTTCACCTGATTTACACGTTTTGAGGGTTCCTGAATCGGTTTTCTTTTGAATCTCAGCTACTAATTAAAATAATTTCATAAGTAATCAATATTTTTACCTAATATAAGGCTTAGATCATTTAATTTGAGTAACTACAAATATTGTGTTGAATCATATAATACAGATCCTAAACACTTCTTTACAAACCCAAAATAATTCGAAAATAATAATCTAATAGCTTGACGATACAATTCACAAGTTACTTAGTTTTCACTTCTATTGGCAGTCCCCAAAGACTGCTTTGATTTTTTTTTTTTTTTTTTTGGTGGGGGGTTACGAGGGGGTAAAATCTGGACATCCCTTTTAGCGCTAAATTTGCCTTGAGAAATCTATGGGAGCTGCGGTCATGAATTTTGGTGCTTGAATTGTTTACATGTATCCGACACCTAAAGTAACGGATTTTATTGTAATCACTCCCGTTCCCCCTTGAAGGGGGACAGAAGGTAAAACCACCTTTGTAAGCATAACTCGGCTCCAAATTACTTAACAATGAAAAGATTGTACATGAGGAGACTACACATAAGTACTAATAAAAATTATCTGCGATTTAGGGAATTTTGATTTTTAAGGGGAGGGAGGGGAAAATCGATTTTTGTCGGTAATTTTTACAAATTTCAGATTTTTAAGTAAAACTCTACCAAAAAGGGAACAAAGATGTTGAAAACAGCCATGCGTCTTCTTTAGGATATTTTGAAAACAGGTTTTTGATTTTGGTGATCTTCCATTTTTTTTTTTTTTTTTTTTGGGGGGGGGGGGGGGAGGGGTAAGTGTTAGGAAGGCAATTTCGAGACACCCTTTTTAGCGTTAAATTTGTCCTGGGAAATTTATGAGAGTTGCGGTCACAAAGTTTGGTGCTTGGATTGTTTATATATATCCGACCCTTAAAGTAACAGGATTTATTTAAATTCCCCCTGGAGGGCAGGAAGCAAAAAAGGTTTGTAAGTATAACTCGGCCCCAAATTACTTCACCGTGAAGAAATTGCACATGAGGAGACTAGACTTGAGTATAAATAAAACATTATATACTATTTTGGAAATCTTGATTCTTACAGGAGGGTTGAGAAAAGTTGTTTTCGGGAGGAAATTTCAGAAATTCCTGATTTTTGAGTAGAGCCCTACTAAAAATGGTACAAAGGTATTGAAAACAACATGCGTCTTCTTTAAGATATTTATAAAAACAGATTTTCTTTTTTTTGGTGAGTTTTCATTTTTTTAAGGGGGGAGGGCGGTACGAAGGAGCAAATTCGAGACCCCCCCCCCCCCTATTTTAGCGCTAAATTTATTTTGGGAAATCTATGGGATCTGAGGGATTTCGCAAAACTTCGAACTTACCCGCTGGGGAAGGGGAAGTAAGAAGCGGGTAAGTTGCTGCCGAAGGCAGTTGGGACCCGGAATCTATCGAATTCAAACTTTAAGAATACCTATATTCGATATCTATATACTAAATTTTAAATAAATTAGTATTCAACAAAATTGATTCTACAAATCTTCATCTAATCAAAAATTTCGTGTTAAAAACAAATAGAATCATTTAGGTTTCATTTCAATAATAAAAGGTAAGAAAAACTCACCTTCCTTCATCTGTGTTGTTCGAGGGATGAAATATTCGTTCTTAATTCAATAATAAGTGGAAACTTTCACTCCTGGAACAGTCATTTTCTTTAAATAAACGCATTTTATCTGGTAAATACACAATCACAAATTATTAAAGACATAATACTGATAAAATTACATAAATACTTAACGCGCGCTAACAATACACAATATTTACATTTAGAAACTTAGAACATTCTTTTCTTCTTGCTATCGAACGCACAACTCCTCTCGTGCGCGCAGGCGCAGACGATCGGATTACAAAAAGTTGAAGTGGAAGTAGCGATTTTCGCAACACACTCCCACCTTTGAGTTTCGAGGATTTTTAGAGAAACTCAAACTTCACTTTTGGCTTTAACAAACGTCCATATTTGGATCGTTTTTCAAGTGGAACAGTCTCTATAGGAATGTCCTTTACAGAACTTTTGTCAACTGGCTCAGTAGGTTCAGTCACTGGAACAGACTCAGTTGGAGGAGTCACTGGAACAGATTCAGTTGGAACAGTCACTGGAACAAAGTTATTTTCAGGAGGTTGGATATTCGACTTAGATATTCGTGATGAAAAAAGTAAATCTGCACAACTTTTAGGAGTTACTTCTAGAGGAATTAATCTAAGCACTGGACGGAAAAATTCACCACCTTTCATTTTCACTTTTACTAGTCGAACATGGCCATCTTTAGATGGACAGAGTTCAATAACTTTACCGAGAGGCCAGTCAATTTTCTTGATGTTCTCACTGGATACTATAACGATATCACCAATTTGGATGGGTCGTTGATTTTTAGTAAATTTCGAAGATTGCCTTAAATGCCCCAAATATTCAATTCGAAACCTTTTTCGTAAATCTTCTTTTATTCGCTGTCTATAGGCATATCTTTTATTGAGAGATGATGAATCTAAAACATCAAGATCGGGAATGCCTGATTCTTTAATATCCCGTAAAAACATAGCAGGAGTAAGCGGAGTTAGATCATTAACATCTTCGGAGAGGTAAGTTAAAGGACGTTGGTTAACAATGCCTTCAGTATCACAATTAACAGTATTCATTTCTTCTAAATTCAACGAACTTCTTCCTAAGACTTTTCGAAGAATTCCCTTGATTATACCAATCAAACGTTCCCACCACCCACCCCACCACGGTGCAGATGGAGGGTTGAACTTCCAAATGATCTTATGAGCTTCACTGTATTGAGAAATGGTATCCCAATTGATTTTCTTAAGTAAATTTTCCGCACCAACGAAATTTGAGCCATTATCACAGTAAATTATTGTGGGTCTTCCTCTTCGAGCTATGAATCTTCGGAGAGCCTGTAGAAAATTTTCAGTCGACATGGATGTAGCTATATCTAAATGCAAGGCTCGGTAGACGGCACAAGTGAAGATGACTATACAGACTTTTTGACCTCCTCGAAGAATTAGAGGACCGGCATAATCAATTCCTATGACCTCAAACACTGCTGCTTCCTTTATTCTGTCAACTGGGAGAGGTGCTTCTATGATGGGCTTTGGTCTAGCATCATATCTTTTGCAGCGTACACAATTTCTGATAACTTTTCTTACTGTCTTCCGATACTTTAAAATCCAAAAATCTTCTCTTAAATTATTCATTAGGATATGGACACCAGCATGATTCAAATTTAAATGTCTGGTTCGGATGAGTTTTTCTACCACTGGATGATTGGATGGCAATATTATCGGATATCGGAAACTTTGTGTATCTTCTCTCATGATGATTCTAGTCTTCATTTTCATAAGTTCATTTGTATCCATAAAACAGTTAAGGGATTTCAGACGTTTATCTTCAGGATCCGAGAATGATTCTTTTTGTACATTTTTCAACATAACAGTTTCACCATCATTTATATCTTCTGAAGTTAAGAATCCAAAAATTCGATGTGAAGGTTCAACTTTACAATTATTAAAAAATCTGTAAATCCAAGCAGTGATTCTTAACAATTTATTGTATGACGAAATACGGTTATAAAGCTTCTCACTTGAATCTTCATGATTTGTAGCACTAATTACTGTTTTCTTCTTCTCGGAGTACACTATATCGAAGTCAGGAAGAGCATTAGATCTTGGCCATTCTTGTCTTGGCTTCCTCAACCATTGCACACCTTCCCACCACTTGGATTTAATCAGTGTTTGGACACTACAGCCGCGAGATGGTAAATCTGCTGCATTGAAAGACCTTGGTACGTGGTGCCAATTTTCAGGTTCTGTCAGAGATCTAATTTCTTTAACTCTGTTAAAAACGAAAGGCGCCCAGTTTTCACTTCCCTTTATCCAATATAGTGCATTTGCGGAGTCGGACCAGAAAAATTTTGAGATATTCTTTATTCGGAGATCATTCACCACAGTCTCAGCTAATCTCGCTCCTATGCAGCAGGCAAGTAGTTCCAATCTTGGAATAGAAGTAGTTTTCATAGGAGCAACTCTGCTTCTAGCCTGTACAAGTTGACAAGACACTGAACTTCCAGTTTCACTTCTTAAGAATATGCAGGTAGCGTATGCACTCTTGCTTGCATCGCAGAAAATATGTAAACTTAAATTTTCTGGCGCCTCATGATTCAGAGTGAGGCATCTTGGGATTTTGACTTCTTTCAATTTAGGAACTTCTTTTCGCCACTGCTCAAACTTCTTGGTAATTTTTTCAGGCAATGCTGCATCCCATGATACTTTCAATTTCCAGCACTCTTGCAGGAGAATCTTCGGCCCCAAGGTAACCGGACATGTGAAACCAAGGGGATCAAATATTCTATGTACCGCCCTCAGTATTTTCCTTTTCGTTGCAGGTGTATCATCTTCTAAAGTATCTCGTAAATCTACAGACAAGGTATCATTCTTTAAGTTCCATGTCAATCCCAGGACTGGAATACATCTTTCTTCTGCTGGACTGGGGAACTTGTGCTCCCACCCTCGAAGCTCAAATTTAGCATCACTGAGAATTAACTTGGATTCTTCGACAAATTTCACGAGGTCTTCATAGTTTTCAACGCTGGAGATACAGTTGTCCACATAAAATGATTCTAACAACTTGGTAGCTGTTTCTTCAAAATGAGCAGAAACATTTTTCAGATGATATCGAAGAGTAGCACCGAGTAGGTATGGCGAACAAGAAAGTCCAAAAACAACTCTACGATGTTGAAAGACTTTATGTTTCGTGGGATCACCGTCCTTTCACCATAAGAATTTCAGAAATGGCCTATCACATTTACTAAGTCCAATTTGTAAGAAAGCTCTTCGGATATCAGCAATTACTCCTATTTTCTTAAATCGAAACTTATTCAAGATTGATGGAATCAGTTCGACGGTGTTAGGTCCTTTCTCTAAACAATCATTGATTGAAGGTGAATTTTTCTCTTTGGCAGAACCATCAAAAACAGGCCTAACTCTGGTAGTAGAAATTTCTTTTATTACGGCCCTGTGGGGCAAATAATGGTCACTTTCATCATTACCCAGAATTTTAACTTCTTCTATAACACCTTCTTGAATCCATTCTGTTAATACTGTTTCATAAGCTTCTAATGTCCCTTTTTTCTTGAGCGAATCTATACAACCTTTCAATCTTCGTTCTGCAATATTTTTACAAATGGGTAAAGGAGGATGGCCTTGAATCCATGGGAGATTCACTTCATATCTCCCTTCAGCGTCACGTTTGATACTTCTATTAAAATGCTCTTCGGCTGCTATTTCAAGTTCCTTTCGGCTATTCTTCTCTCCTGGATCCAGAATCCCAAGCACATCAAGTCGCCATAAATCAGAAATTTTCGTGTCATTTACATGTAATGACATAACGCTACTTGTACTATCTGAAACTTTCTGTCCGATTTTTCCCATTAGCGTCCACCCAAGGCGGGTTTCTATTAAGACTAAACCAGATTTTAATGGTTTTATATTTCCAGTCTATAGTTTTCCAATGACATCAGCTCCAATTAAGCCATGGATTTCATTCGGGGAAAATTCGTACAATAAATCAACATGACAATTCAGGTCAGACAAATGAATTTTATGCTTAATTTCATTTAGAAATGAACCATAGGGAATTTTTGGTATTTCAGAACAAATTTTTTCTTGATTTAACACTTCAAGACTGCAACGATAATTATCATTATAGTCACTCAGACCTATTAAATATTTCTTATGGGGTATCACAGTTTCTACTCCACCAAATAAGCTATGTGTCAAATCTTCTTTACCTATGCATTCATATCCCATTTCATTTAATGCAAAAGTTGACAAATAGGACTTGCTGCTGCCAGAATCAAATAATATCCTGATGTATTTCATTTTATTTCCCTTTCTAAGACGAACAATCAGAGTTTGCAAAAGAACTTGTCGAGTACTGGTTTTATTTGCTAAAACAGTGTCTTTCTTATTTTCAGCATTTAAATTTTCAAATTGCTGAAATTTAATTCGATGTTCTTGATCGCTTTTCCCAGGGCACATTATCTTGAAATGAAATTTTCCGCAATCACAGGCCGGTATCTTCGCTTTGCAAAATCGGGATAAATGTTTCTTTGCAGCTAAACATTTAAAACGAAGCACCTTTTTTCATCAATATTTGCTTTTTATCCTCATAGGATAAACTATCAGCATTTTTACATTCACTGCTTACATGTGATTTATTGCAAAAAATACACATTTCTTTTTTCACTTCAGAAGAATTATATAATTCAGCTGCGGTAGGAATAATTCTTTCACGTCGAACGGGTGGCGGATAAGTACTTTTATTCACATTTTCAAAATTAAATCCACTACGAGCAAGTTTCACCTTTTCTTCACTTTCAATTTCATGCCGCAAAAAGTTCATTAAACAATCTAATTTGTTACCCGATTTCAATTCATCATCATTTTCCTGTTTGGCGTAGTTCAAGGTCGAACTCAAATTTCTTTCCCATATTTTTAAAATATCTACAGGTAAGCAGGATTCAATTAACGGGTATAAAATTGATGAATAATTTTCACTTGAAACACCTAGCATTTTCAATGACCGTAAATATGTTTCAATTTTATCATACAATTTAAAAAGTGGCATTTTTGGACCTTTACTTATAGCATTATTCATCATTAACGCAAGAACTTCTCGTATATAAACTTCAATTAACATATCTGTACGCCCAAAACGACTTTTAAGACATTCTATTACATTTTTGTAACTATCTTTTGTGGCGGGATACGATTCAACAATTTCCCGTGCCCTTGAGCCTTTTATTGTGGCCTGCAACAAATACTGATATTTATCTTCATTTGGTATTTCTTCATCGTTGTGTATTTTCTCAAACTGTGCCCAGAATGGCAACCATTCTTTTATTTCACCCCCGAACAATTTAAATTCTGTTTCAGGAAGTTTAAATTTTCGTTTCATTATATTTTCATTTGATTGAAAACTGTTTTGTCAACTTTTGTTCTTAATTTAATAAATTTTTCTTCATAAGAACTAAAGCCTTCATACTCTTTATCATAATTATCTTGTGTACATTTATCATCTTTAACAAGAACATCTAATATTTCTTTTTCTTTTGGACATAACATTGCCCATTTTTCATTTAATTGAGCATATAAAACTTTAATTTCTTCTATATTCTTATCTTCCTCTATTAAATTATTCTCTAATAAATTAGCGATACGTGTAAACGCACTTCTTAAAGGTGTTCTTTCTTTAGCTAATTTTTCCATTATAATCCTAGGTAAACAAATCACGGCAGTAGGATGCCAATAAATATCGAATTCAAACTTTAAGAATACCTATATTCGATATCTATATACTAAATTTTAAATAAATTAGTATTCAACAAAATTGATTCTACAAATCTTCATCTAATCAAAAATTTCGTGTTAAAAGCAAATAGAATCATTTAGGTTTCATTTCAATAATAAAAGGTAAGAAAAACTTACCTTCCTTCATCTGTGTTGTTCGAGGGATGAAATATTCGTTCTTAATTCAATAATAAGTGGAAACTTTCACTCCTGGAACAGTCATTTTCTTTAAATAAACGCATTTTATCTGGTAAATACACAATCACAAATTATTAAAGACATAATACTGATAAAATTACATAAATACTTAACGCGCGCTAACAATACACAATATTTACATTTAGAAACTTAGAACATTCTTTTCTTCTTGCTATCGAACGCACAACTCCTCTCGTGCGCGCAGGCGCAGACGATCGGATTACAAAAAGTTGAAGTGGAAGTAGCGATTTTCGCAACAGAATCCTTACGTTGCAAGCGGGAAAAACCTTTACCGAACACAGCGGGAACTTTAACTTAAGGTGTTAATAATGATATGAGATTTCGACAATTCATTTAAATAGAGCCCAGCGAATCGGGCAAAGCCTGCTAGTTTTTTTTATAAAATTCATATATATGCCTTTTACATTTGTAGAGTGAATTTATTGGTATAAATTGCTTCTTCATCATGTTTTTGCTCTCATAAATTCTATTAAATATCATAAAATATTTATGGTAATAACCACGATATCGGCTCCTAACGAGAAGTGTATTACAATGCTCAAAAAATTTAGGGGAGCAAGCAAATATGTGAAGAAACCATTGCGACATACATATGCATGGGCATATAATGGAGAATACACGTGTAACAAAAAGCAATGCAGAAAAAAAGGAAGCAAAAAACAATTGTATGGGATATTTAATTCTTTGGAATTGTAAAAGGACATGAAATGTCTCTTCATGGCAACAATTTGATTACATAACAAAAAACGTAATGTTTAGAAATGACACAGGATGTTTAATATGACATGTGTGTCTTCCGAACTTCTAAGACAGCCGCAAAACTGTTCCGCATGGATGGGATAAGGTTATCGATAAGACATTGTGGAATACTATTCCACTCTTGAAGATGTGTGATCTCGAAGATTTGGACAGTAAAAGGAGGTCTTGAATTTGCAACAACGCATCGTCCTAGTATGTCTCAAACATGCTTGATTGGATTTAGGTCAGGAGAGCATGTTGGCTACTTCACGCACTGTATTGATTCAGTTTCAGTAAAGTTCTCGACTAAACGAGTTGCATGAGGTCTGGTATTATTATGGATTAAAATAAAAAATATCGTCAATTGCTGCAGCGCAAGGTATGGCAGGAGGTCTCAGAATCTCATCGGCATACCTTTGGGCCGTCAGATTGTCATTCCGAATGATATACAGTTCCGTACGTCAGCATTTGCGGATTTACCTTCTTTGTAATGTGATGTTTCTGGAACAAATAGAGAATTACTTCGAGTGTGCCTTTCTCACCATACCTGTTCCATAATCTTTCACTCACACACATTTCGTAATTATCCATTTCCATAAATGATGAAAGTAACGTTCTTTTTCATTTTATTTATTCACTTCACAAAAAACATATAACATAACACGGATTCACAATAAAAACATAAATAAACATTTAATTAAACGATTATAATTTAAGCGGTCAAGAACGACCGACTCCTTTCAGATCACATTTTCAACTACTCAGTAATCATATATCGGGGGGTCGAAAAAGACGACTACAAGCGCCGTCTAGGAGGATGAGAGATAATTCAATTTGCAACATCCTCCCGCCCCGAAAGGTAAGTTAAGTTTAATACAAATTTTAAACAAATCCAAATCAAATACAATTCAAAAAAATACAACCAATAAAAAAATCATAGTACGTAATAATATAAGTTTCACAACTAAATAATACTGAAAATAGAAATTATATCAAATACAAAAAAATCCATGTTACCTGGATACAATTGAAAAACGGAAACAATATTAATATTACCTTATAGGTGAACAGTTGGTTTAACTACGGTAAGTCCCCTTGGACTTCCAAGTTACAAAGAAGTTGAATGGGTCTCTTTAATATTCCTGTTGAAGTTTTTAAAGTGACAGATCTTACCTTATTGTCACGTCCTACATGTGTCTCGATTACCTTTCCTAACCTCCAAATTTGTCTTGGGGCTTTGTCATCACCTATTAGGACTATATCACCTATATTAAAATTAGAAATTGGATTAACAGGTTTTACAACATTAGCATTTCTCAACTGCAAAATATATTCAAATTTCCATCTGTTCCAGAATTGGTTAAGAAGTCTCTCACGATATAAGTATCTTTTAATTAACAGTTTTTGAGAACTAGATTGACTTGCAATCACTAAACGGCTACTTTGTGGTGGCAATGCAGTTGATCTTTTTCCTATCAAGAAATGGGCTGGGGTGAGAGGGAATGGCTCCACAGGGTCATTATATACATAAGTTAAAGGTCGAGAGTTAATAATAGATTCAATTTCTGCAAGTATAGTTTGCAGTTCTTCAAATGTAACCAATGCCCTACCAAGAATTTTCCTCAAAATGACCTTTGTCATACGAACCATTCGCTTCCAATAACCCCCCCCCCCCCACCATGAGGCTCTTTCTACTATATACTTCCATTTAATACCCTTATTACCAAAATAGTTCTGTATTTCAAAGTTCTTAATGTTCATATAAAGTTTCTTTAGTTCCTTTTCACTACTTTTAAAAGCCAGAGCGTTATCGGAATTCACAACCTTGCACACACCTCTTCTGGAGATGAAACGTCTGAATGCAAGTAGAAAATGTTCAGAACTGAGACTAGAGACTATTTCCAAGTGCACTGCTCGAGTGACTGCACACGTGAATAATGCAATGTAAGATTTGTTATTGTCTCTCGTGAATAAGGGTCCAGCAAAATCGATTCCGACGACTTCAAAAGGTTGAGCTTCACTAGTTCTTGATATGGGTAGCGGAGCTGTTACTAGCTGTCCTTGTTTGGCCTTAAACCGTCTGCATAAGAAACATTTGTTCAAGCAGGATTTCACAGCTTGCCTGCCCTTAATGATCCAGAAACGTTCTCTTATTTGAGTGAGTGTGTCAGATATACCAGAATGACCTAAAATTTCGTGTTCCTTCATGATCAAAAGATTAGTAAATCGAGCCTTGTTCGGCAAAATAATTGGATGCTTAGATTCATCAGAAAAATTAGAACCTTGAATTCTTACCTTTAATACTATTAGACCTTCTGTTGTCAAATGGGATTCAAATTATATAACTTAGAATCAGGAGAAACTGAATTTTTTGCCTTTAATGTAGTATATTCTTTGTTAAATTCCCTTTGCTGCACAAATAGAAGCCAATAATTTTCTGCTGCAGATATTTCATTTGCTGTCAGCGCTCCTGAACGTTTTTCAGACCTAGATTTGATGTTATTTAGAAATCTAAAAACATAGGCGGTTGTTCTCAAAACTTTATTCAAACTACTGTAATTCTCCAGATTTAATAATGGCATTGGAACTTCTACGTTAACCTGAAGTGTTGTAACTCCATGTCTTTCTTCAACCACACTGTCCATGTCACAGGAAAATTCCACTAGAGAGTCATACGGTATACTTAATTCTGACAACCAAGCTGGTACTTTGTCACTCATTAAGGAATTTGCTTTCACACCTTTCGTCAATTTATCCGCCGGATTGACCTTGTCTTTGCAAAAGTGCCATTTTTCAGGATCAGTTTTTTCCCTGATTTCTATCACTCGGTTTTTCACAAACTGCTTATAATCGTTAGCTGAATTTTTTATCCAATGAAGGCAAATCTGAGAGTCAGTCCAATAAAAAATATTTCTGGGGTCGAGCATAGGAAAAACAGATTTAAGATACGACCCTAATCTTGCTGAGACTAAAGTGCCAAGTAATTCAAGTCTCGGTAATGTAATCTTCTTCAAAGGGGCTAGTCGAGACTTAGAAATTATAAAACTTGTTTTGCATCCTTCAGAATTCGTAAATCGAAAATAAGCCACTGAACCATAACATTTTGGGCTAGCATCGGAAAATATGTGTACCTCTACTGTGTTCCAGCAAAGTTCGTTAAAGTACAGCCTAGGAATTCCAGTGAACTTAAAATTTTTAGCTTCATTTAGCCATTCTAAAAACAACATTTCAGTTTCATGTGGAACAGGTTAGTCCCACTGGTTACCATTTTCCCATACTGATTGTAATATAATTTTTATGCGAATCAAAAATGGATTCATGATCCCTAATGGATCAAATAACATTCCGCAAACAGCCAAAATATATCGCTTTGTTATAATTCTGTCCTCCGGTAATTTGTTAAATTGTGAAGTGTCAATCAATAATACGTCATTCGTATTGTCCCAAATAATCCCTAATATTTTTAGTTCAACATTGGATTCCTCCGGATCTTCTCGACATTCGAAATTGTCTGTCTTCCATAACTGATTAAGCTTAGAAGAATTAGAAATCCAAGCCCTGAGATTCATGCTAGCTTCACCTAAAATATACATCATTTCCCTAGACAATTGTAATGCCTTGTTCACATCCTCAGTGCCAGAGATGAGATCATCCACGTAGAGAGATAGTAACATTTCTGTTGCTTCCGGGTAGTCATTCTCAAATTTTTTCAAATGAAGCCTGATTGTTGCCGATAATAGAAAAGGTGAACATTTCACCCCAAAGGGAACTCTGCAGAATTGTAATGTCCTAATTCGTTTAGCAGCATCGGAATGGAGATCGGACCCCTCCCCATCATTCCATAAAAATTTCAAAAAATTCCTATCCTCATCCGCGATTCCTACTTCTAGAAAAGCTCGTTGTATGTCTGCGCAAAACGCTACAGGGTGTAACCTAAACCTCAAAATTATCCTGAGTAAATCTGGATTTAAATTAGGACCGCTCTCTAAACAATCGTTAAGAGATAATTCATCCTTGCCCTTACATGAACCGTCAAAAACTATCCTAACCTTAGAACTTTTCTTTTGTTCGCGTACTACTGCATGATGCGGCATGTAATAGCCTGTACCCGTATTTTCATTTAAATCCGACGCTACTTCCTCTATGATGCCCTCCTTTAAATGTTCCTCAGTAATTTCCTTATATTTAAAATATAAGTCCGGATTCCTACCAAAAACAGTGTTCAAATGAGACAAGCGTCGTCTTGCTATCTCATAATTACTGTCCAATTCCTTAACATTATTTTTCCACAACAATCGCGTTTCATATCTTTTATTTCTATAAGTAGTGGTTTGCCTAAATAACTCTAAAATTTCATCATCTGATTTAGAATGTTCTTTGTCCGGATTAATTCCAATTGCCTCTAATTCCCATAAATTTTTAACCCTTTGATGGTCCAATTCCTCCTTAACAACATGTAAATGATTAACGCGCACTTTCTGACAATTCTTAAGTGCTTTAGGGTCCCTTTCCTTTCCTTGTATCACAAATCCAAATAAGGTATCTGTTGCCATTAATCGTTTAGAAATTCTCACGTTCCTTTCTCCGAGAATTTCCCCAATGTAATCCGATCCAATAAGTACATGAATTTTACTTAAATTACCTTTATCTGCCAATTCAATGCCCTTTTCTAGTGCGATGTTACGCACCCATTGTGTAGGAATTTTAATTTCCCCAAATGTAATTGAATCAACAACCACAGCCCTTAATTTAATTTTCTTATTAGTTTCTCTTACATTATGTAATACTATTTCTACAATATCATAGGTTTTCCTTTCAGTATTCTCATTGCCAAAAGTATAAATAAAAAGGGTTTCCTTCCTGATTGGTTTTAATCCCAATAAATTGCTCACTTCGCGCAATACAAATGTCCTAGAACTGCCATTGTCAATAAGACACCTCAATAAATGGCATTTGGTTTGAACATTAAATTCACTTGCCGTTACAGTCTGCAACAACACCGAATCATTCGGCGTGTCCTCAAGCTCTTTATTCTTATTACAAACTAAATTTAAAGAACTTTCTGACTGTATTTGTTTTTTATCCTCAACTGAGCGGGATTCATTTCTTTCTGTATTACATATTAATGAGTTATGCCAGGGAGACGCGCAATACTTGCACTTCTGATCTTTACGTGAACAAAATTTACTCAAATGATTTGAAAAACATATGAAACACAATCCCTTGGCCATTAGAGCCTTTTTCTTATCATAAACATTTAAAGAACAATCATGATTCATATGTGCCGAGGAACAAAACAAACAGCCCTGAACTCCTGTATTTTGAGAAAATGAACTCGTATTTCTTTTGTTATTAAATTTAGGCCTATTATTATCATAAGAATACTTTTTATGATAACCAGATAAATTTCTTTCCGCCTGAGTCGCTAAAACGGAAGCTGATGATTTAGGGGGATGATATTCGCTCCTTTTAGAATTTAAGTAAGGTTTATTGTGCCCTGTCATTTTGTTCCGAAAATTATTTTCATTTGCGCTATTATTTCTGGGATTCGCTAAAATTATCGATGCTTCTCGTATTCCTAGTTCTTTACATATAAAATCAACTAATTTAGAAATATCAAACAATTCACCTGAATTACGCTGTCTGTTATAACTTAAATTTAATTCTTCCGGTAGTTTTTGTAATATTACAGGGAATAACAGATTACTGTAAGTGCCTGTTGCTACATTTAATGATTGTAACGAACGAATTTGTACCTCAATCGCGTCGTACATTCTCCTTAATTCAGTAACATTCGCGCATGATTTCACCGGCTCTATTAATAGTAACTTATGCATGTGGGACGATATAATTACGTCACTTTGTCCAAAACGTTCCTTAAGTAATTGTATTGATGCATCGTAATTCGATTCTGTCAATGAAAACCCAGATATAGCGCTCAAGGCGATGCCTCCTAAGAAAGATTTCAAATACGTAAATTTCTCAATTTTGCTTAAAGAATTATTGTTGTGTATCGCAACCTCGTAAGAGTTCCAGAAGTCCAACCATGAACTACAGTCACCAAGAAAATGTACAACTTGTAATTTCGGAAGTTTAACTGTACTTCTGGTTTCAGTTCTAACTGTTAGGTTTTCTGAACCAATTCCTGTTTGATCACTTGATCTAGCGATCTGAATAACACCAGGCAACGGCCTGGTTAAATTAACCTGATTTAAATTATCCACTAGCCTTTCTAATTTTGTTTTTACATCGATCCCTTTTTCCCTGTATTCCTCGCAGCCTGCCACATCTTCAGCTATATCCTTAACTTTAATTTTTGTTTGTATTTCATAATCGATGTTTACGAGTTCTGCTTGTTTGTCCAGGAGCTGAGCCTTTAATCTAAGAAGCTCCTCAATTTTCATTAATTTCGTGTATTCCTCCGTAACTTCGGAGTTGAGGATTGTTTCTATTTTCCCTAAATATTTCGTAAATGAGGTTCTTAAACCTCTTCTTTTTTCCCTCAATCTTTCTAGATACATTTAAAACCCAATATAATAACAAGAGAACAAAAATAAAAATTATGAAACCTTCTAATTGCTTAATAATAACCCCTATCCATATATTTATTAAATAAAAATAAACATGTATTATCTATATATCAAAAAAATGTAAACATCATCTTTAAATATCATTTAAGAACAAAAATTAAATATCGTTAAAACAGAAGTAAATCAATTTAAAATAGCATTTAATGAAACAAAAACTAAATAAATAATTTTCTATTAAACCAGAAGTAACTCAATTTTAATAGCATTGCAAGAAACAAAAAATAATTAAATAATATTCCATTAAAAAAAAAAAATTTCCTTTTCAAAGAAACAAAAAGAAACACCATTTAAACAACATTTTATGAAACGAAAGTAATTTTCAATTATTTAAATGTTGAATGAAACCATTTATATTCAAAACCCAAACTAATTTTTAATTATTCAAATTTTGAAACCATTTATTTCATATATCAGCAAAAATTTATAAATTATAAATAATATTAAATATTAAATATAAACCAAATAAATTCGGTGCCCTCACAGACTGCAACCATTTCAGAACAAAAACTACGCTTTCCTTTTAAAACGAAATCGTAACTTTTAATTTTCAAACTCAAACGAAAATAATGAAATAATAAGGGGAAAAGCCTACCTCCCATATCCGATGCTGCTCAGCGGATTCATTTTACTCCATTAATCCAAAAAAAATGCAGGTTGTAATAATCACGATCTTGGGTCACCATCATGTTCCATAATCTTTCACTCACACACATTTCGTAATTATCCATTTCCATAAATGATGAAAGTAACGTTCTTTTTCATTTTATTTATTCACTTCACAAAAAACATATAACATAACACGGATTCACAATAAAAACATAAATAAACATTTAATTAAACGATTATAATTTAAGCAGTCAAGAACGACCGACTCCTTTCAGATCACATTTTCAACTACTCAGTAATCATATATCGGGGGGTCGAAAAAGACGACTACAAGCGCCGTCTAGGAGGATGAGAGATAATTCAATTTGCAACAATACCAAAACACGTCTGATGTCGCACTCTAAACTGAATCGGGACTCGATAGTAAATAGCCATTGACTCCAATCACTTTGCATCTCCACTTTCTTTCGTCTGCACGGTGTCTTACTGTCTACAGAATACACACCATTGACCTATGCGCACAGAGGCCACCCTCATGAAGCCTATTTCGAATTGCTTGGCTTAAGACCCATCTTCCTGTTGACAAAAGAAATTGTCTTTGCAGTTGTTGAGTAGCATTGGCTTTTCTATCTCGACGATCTGATCACAAAATATATCGGTCATTATTTAATGTGCTAGTGGTTGGACGACCTTGGAAGAGCAGTAACAGCTTTTCCTGATAAACGTCTAACATTCCCTGGTTTGTGGGATCGATTCTGCGCTCTTGAAAGGACACCTCTCGCCACTCTAAAAGCGTCCGCTACATTTTTTTAAGTTTGGCCAGATTCAAGTCGCCCGATAATACTCCAATTCATGGATTGCAATAGATGATTTGTTGTGTCATTTTTAAATCACTTTTTTTTTTTTTTACAAAACAAAAGCCGAAAGGTTGAAATTCACCACTGAGACTGAAGAAAAGAAGCTTCTGTGAAATCAAGATTTCTGAACTTATATTATTTTTCCGGTTTTTGAAGTCATTGATGTTGATTTGTATATGAATTTTTCTTCTTCAGTTTTCTGCCACACTTTAAATTATGGATGATTTATTTGACATTAGTTATTGGAATAAGTATTTGCGAATTTTCGTTAAAATCATGTGCTCCTCAAATTTTTTGAGCAGTGTTTTCTAGTTTCTCACATAATTTTATTGCTGTCAGTTTCGTATTTTAGTTTTCATTAAATTTAATGTTATTTTCTAAACAATAATCCCAAATTTTAATCTTTGGGGAAATTTTTTCTCTTTTTCATTTATAAACATGTTAAATTTCGAATAACTTGCAATAAAATTTAAAAAGAATTTTAATATTTATAAATGTTCATTCCAGCATTATAAATGTTCACGGCTCAAAAGAGCATTGAAATTTAACAGTCTGAAAAGACAACTTAAGTTAGGATTTAGTTGTTCAAAAACATTAAATGGCAGACAAATATTTACATACTTTCACATGTCTATTTTTTTTTTTTTTTAACATATTTTATGATTTTATGTGAAAACAACACAAATATTTTAACTCAAAGATATGCAATTGTGAATAAGTTCCCGTTTTAAATATATATTCCTGAAAAGATAGAAAAGTGTAAATTTAATCAATAGATATAGACTATAGAAATTTTATATAAGATACACACCAATAACTTGCCGTAAAGTATACTGAAAAATCGATGTCCAAAATGTAAAAAAAGTTAAAAACACCACAAATTAGACACACACACAAAAAAAAAAAAAAAAAAAAAAAAAAAAAAAAAAAAATGAGAATGAAAAAATTAGACACAATCCTTCCTCAGAAAAAAAAAAAAAAGTAAACATTAAAGCAGCTTAAAAGAAATAGCTTAATGTTTTGTTTTAGTCCCAGATTTGGTTTCTTTTTTCCTCTATTTTTGCTACATTTTCTCATAGGTGATAGTTTTTTTTTCACATACTTTCATTTGTGCATTTTTTTTCTTACTTTCTCATATATATAGTGGATCGGCATCCCGTTTCTTCCCCTTACTTGGCTTTCCCGCAACTCAGAACCCTAGCTAGCTGATCATGTGACGGAGCACCAGCACTTGAGAGGAAACGCGCGCTTATGACGAGAGTGACATAACTTCTTGGACATGCCGCAGCTAAGAGCATTCGAGAGAAGAGTTCAGTTTCGACGAAGAGTTTTGAAGAGGCATACAGAGTAGATGGCTGTACTGCTTGTTTGTTTTAATGACTTTCGTTTTTATATTCGACGTATTTGGTAAAGTACTATGTGTGCTACGAATTATGATTAATTTGACGAACTGTTGAAAGTACTTTGGATAATCAATTTTAATGCTCATCAGCATTCCTGTACATAGTGTATTATACTTTAACTTTCATTATTAAAATTTAAATAATTAGTGAATAATAGAATTAGTATTCTTAAAGTAAATAAACGCCCACAACCCACTGGATACTATATCAGAAGTGGGATTGAACATTAATTTTTAGTTAACATAAATTATTTTGATCGCTCGTAAATGTTTGGATAAAGAATGAATCGTGAAATCGAAACCTTAATTTAACTTAAATTTCGGATTGAACGCGATAAAGAATAGAACATTTACTTTTTTTAAAATGTGAACTTTTTTTTAAATGGATAAACTGCATAAACTTTTTGTGAACTGAACTTGTAATAGACTATTTCTGACCTTGTGTGTTGGAATTTCTTCATATGCTAATTCATACTGGATGAATAGTTTTTAAAGTATGTAGTAATGCTTTATAATCAACAGAAATGCACGCACCGATGAAATTCGCTTAAACTAAAGAAGCGAAGTGTGAAAAATGTTCTTCAAGGTTCTCAAGGATTATAACGGCAAGTTGATTCAATGGAAACTTAAATAAAAATTAGAACAACAGCTGTTTCTGCTCTACAAAGGTACGTACATTTTATCTTCTTATAAAATGGTTTCATTAGGGGATATACCCAAAATCGGCGCTGCACTGAGGACTGAAAGCTATAGTAAAATTAAAATTCTGCATCGGTTTTTATTCGATGATAACGGCGATCGCAGGAACAGATGCGGAATAAAAAAATTCACAGGATTCACTTTCGCCATTGGCGACGAAAAATACATTGAAAAACAAAAAATAATTGATGACAATTTTTCTTTGAACGAACTTATTATTATTTGTAATGTATTAAATGTCCCTTTTGGTGGGAGCAAAAATGAACTGAGAGATCGATTGCTATTACATTTCTGTGACACGGAGTTGTTAAAACAAGAAAGTTCAGAAAATAATTCAGATGAGGAAGATTCTCAAAACGAATCGAGCAGTGAATCCGAAAGTAGTGGCGATAATGACATTGAAAAAATTGACTCCTCTGTGCAATGCCATATGAGCGATAATAAGTGCTATGAAAATGATTATGATTATGATAATGATAAAACTAAAAAAGGTGTAAATTATAGTAATAATGTGAATTCTGGATCACTTGGTGCAACTGTTTCTTTCAATGATTTTGAAAATTCTATGTCTAAATTTAGCGGCGAACCGCATGAAAATATTATTGAGTTTTTTAACGAATTTGAAGAATTGTCAATAATGTTTAATTTAAATGAGTTACAAAAAATTGTTTTCTGTAAAAGGTCTTTGAGCGGAAACGCTCTATTGTTTATAAGATCTGAAAAAGGATTGTTGACCTACAGAAAACTAAAAAATGCACTTATTAATGAATTCAAAATCGAGGTAAACTCTGCCTCTTTACATGAAATGTTGTGTAAAAAGAAAATGAAAACTAATGAAACAGTTACGGAATATTATTTTAAAATGCGTGAATTGTCAAAAAACGGGCACATTGAAGATGCCGCGTTAATGCATTGCGTGATCCAAGGAATAAATGATAAAAGTGAAAATAAACTAATTTTATATGGCTTAGAAATAAATTTTAAGAAATCTCATTTGTTAAAAAAAAAAAAAAATTGAATTCTTGAGCCACGTAATCGAGGAAGGTAAAATGTTTCCATCTCCCTCTAAGACGCAAGCCGTCATGAAATTCCCGGAACCAATTAACTTGAAGCAGGTTCAAAGTTTCCTAGGTTTAACTGGATACTTCCGAAAGTTTATCCCATACTATTCCATCATTGCTAGACCATTAAGTGACATGTTAAGAAAAGATCGCAAGTTTAAGTTTGGCGATGAAGAGAGAAATTCCTTTAATTGCTTGAAATCTATCTTGGCTGATAAACCGGTTTTGGCCTTATATAGCCCTAACTATGAAACAGAGTTGCATACTGATGCCAGTGTTGAAGGGTATGGTGCAATTTTAATGCAGAAATCACCAAATGACACTAATTTCCACCCTACATATTACATGAGCCGTAAAACCACAGATGCTGAAAAAAAAAAATTCAAGTTATGAGTTGGAGGTACTAGCGATTATTGAAGCTCTGAAAAAGTTTCGTATATACTTATTGGGAATTCCATTCAAAATAGTAACTGACTGTGCAGCATTTCAAAAAACAATGGAAAAAAGGGATTTAGCCACTAGAGTGGCACGTTGGGCTCTTCTGCTACAGGAATTTAATTATACGATCGAACACCGCGCTGGAAGTAGAATGCCCCATGTTGATGCATTAAGTAGGGCACCGATAGATGTGTTGTGCATATCCATACAAAATGTCTTACCACGAATTAAAAGTGCTCAGGACGTTGATCAGCACATAAAAACCATTAAAGAAGTAATAAAACTTCTAGTTATGAAAATTATTGTACCAGAAACGAAATTTTATATAAATTCATAAATGGAAAGGAATTAGTTGTAATACCAGATAGCATGCAAACCGAGATCATTAAAGAAGCTCATGAGAAAGGACATACGGGAATTAATTACACTGAGAAACATATTGAAGAATTTTACTACATTCCCAAACTGCGAGAAAAAATTCAAAACGTTATCACTAATTGTGTACATTGCATTCTCATGAATCGTAAAAGTGGAAAGAAAGAGGGACTGCTACACCCACTTCACAAACAAGACATACCACTTCATACTTATCACATAGATCATCTCGGGCCATTAGAGAGTACGCGTAAAAACTATAAACATCTTTTAGTCATAATTGACTCATTTACCAAGTTTGTGTGGATATATGCTACCAAGAGTACGACGGCTTCAGAAGTGTTGGCTAAATTGGAAACTCAAAAGACTGTTTTTGGCAACCCATCACAAATAATTTCTGACCGCGGCCCTGCCTTTACCTCTAAAGAATTTGCTGATTATTGTTCAGGCGAAGGCATTAAACATCATTTCATTACTACCGGTTTGCCAAGGGCTAATGGCCAGGTCGAACGAATCAACAGGGTCATCATATCGGTACTTTCAAAGTTATCACTAAAAAACCCTGCTGAATGGTACAAACATGTGACCGAATTGCAACGCACAATAAACTCGACATACCAAAGAAGCATCGACATGACGCCCTTTGAACTATTGTTCGGTACTAAAATAAACTCCAAGGGAAATGATAGGATAAAAGAGATACTCGAGTTCGAGTTCCAGGCTGATTTTGAGTCCCAGAGAGAAGATCTGCGCAAACATGCAAAGGGACAAATTCTCAAAGTCCAGGAAGAGAATACAAAAAATTATGACTTACGGAGAAAACAACCTAAAACTTATAAAGTAGGCGACCTAGTTGCCATCAAACGAACGCAATTCGGTCCTAACCTGAAATTGAAATCAAAATACTTTGGTCCCTATAAAATCGTAAAAATGAAGGGTGGTAACACCTATGATGTAGTTAAGGAAGGATGCCATGAAGGCCCTCATTGCACATCCACTCATGTTGAATTTATCAAGCAGTGGATAGTTTAAAAAAAAAAATGTCATAAACTGTAAATAGTATGTTATTATTTTGTGTTGCTTTTTTTTTTTTTTTTTTTTGTATTTTTCGGTGTGACCGCCTGGAGGACCAGCCGGATGCAGGACGGCCGAATATAGTGGATCGGCATCCCGTTTCTTCCCCTTACTTGGCTTTCCCGCAACTCAGAACCCTAGCTAGCTGATCATGTGACGGAGCACCAGCACTTGAGAGGAAACGCGCTTATGACGAGAGTGACATCACTTCCTGGACATGCCGCAGCTAAGAGCATTCGAGAGAAGAGTTCAGTTTCGACGAAGAGTTTTGAAGAGGCATACAGAGTAGATGGCTGTACTGCTTGTTTGTTTTAATGACTTTCGTTTTTATATTCGACGTATTTGGTAAAGTACTATGTGTGCTACGAATTATGATTAATTTGACGAACTGTTAAAAGTACTTTGGATAATCAATTTTAATGCTCATCAGCATTCCTGTACATAGTGTATTATACTTTAACTTTCATTATTAAGATTTAAATAATTAGTGAATAATAGATTTAGTATTCTTAAAGAAAATAAACGCCCACAACCCACTGGATACTATATATATATATAAGAAAAAAGTATTGGGTTGAGGAAACTTTTCGACCTCTCGTTATCGATGGGTTTATACGTTTTGAGATATCTTGAACACGATTTGAACATTTTTGCAATGTGTCTGTCTATATGCTAGTGTGTCATAAATTTTATGGACTTTTTAATAACTAAAAAAAAGTTTCTTATAAACTCTTAGAGGGTACTGTGTAGGCAACGAAAAATTTCTTTATATCAATTGACACCTTTTTCTATTAATTATCTGCAAAATTTACCACACCAGCCCTTCGAACTCACGTCCATCGCATTATCAATATGACACTCTAACCAACCGAGTCAACGAGCGACAAATAGAATTGCTTACATTTACTTTAAAGTAGAAGCTCCTTGTTTTTTTTTTCTTGTTTTTTTAGCGTGACATGAAGGTGCGATGAAATAATCCAATTTCAATAAAAAGTTTCTAATACAATTATAATCGTACAGGAATTAGAACAAAATTATATTGTTTTACACTGGAAATATTTTTCGAAAACTGTAATTGAACATATAAATAATAATAATACAAACATTATACTATCATCCTTACAGCACTAAAGCTGTCCAGTACTTTGGCTATATTTCATATCGGTTTTTTAGATGCACTTAAATATGTAATTAGATAATAAAGTGAGATATAAATACATATACGATTATAATACATTTTAGATATATTTAAATGTATTGCACTTAAGGTTGGTCTGACTATGCTGTTTGAAAAACGTGCGATATATTTCAATTAGAACGCGTTTATCATGACAATACTCATCAGCCATAAAACTTATCTTTTTTTTTTTTTTTTTTGCACTTTTATAAAAATCATTTATTTTATGTTGTAATGACATAATGTACATAATAATTTTGGGTTAGTTTAGCTCTAAAACTGTACGATATGCTTTTTGATTTCTATAAAATATAGTTTGTTAATTAAAATACATTTATAAACTTAATTTTTAAGACTAAAGTATTCTTAAAATAATAAAATCTTCCCTCCCCCCAAATAAATACATAAAAATAAATAAATAAATAAGTAAAGCAATATATGAACTAATTTATTAACTCTTTAACTACAAAATAGTCAAGAAGCGATTTAATAGCCGTGCCTTGCATTCCAATGGCCGTCAATGACAATTTTTTTTTTTTAAACTGAACATTTTTACGTCTATTCTATTTATCTATTTTAAACAGCCTGTCTATTTAGTTTATTTTAAGTTCTAGTTTTTGTTTATAGGATTCAAAATTTATCATTAGTAAACGATGAGGTAAATTGCACTTGCGTATATTCTTGGCAACATAAATTAAAGGCTTAAACACGAATACACAAAGTCATTTTTTTCTTTTATTTTCTATATTGTGTTGTCTCATAAGAACATTGAAAGGCGGGGCTTGTTTTCTTTAGAGAACAAGAATTCCTGTTTGCTATCACCAATGTCTTAAAACCATCTTTTTTTTTTTTTTTTCGTTTGACGTTGTTATATTTAGTTTAACTTAAAGTAAAGTAGTCTTTTAGTTTAACTTAGTAAAAATTAAATGAATTTTGTTTAATTTTCTCTGTTATTTTTAAGATTTTCTTTGTTATCTCATGCAGAACTTTATAGGACATGGCCCCTAAGTCTTTCCAAAATAAAAATTTGTTTATATCTCGAAAACTAATAACTAGAATGAGCTGCAAATTTGCATACCCATATTTTTCAGCATTAGGTTTCATTTTATGTAAAAAATAATATAGGTTATTATTCATAATTTTTTTGGATACGAATTTATTTATTAATAAATTATTTAATTAATATTTATAAAACACATTAATTAATATATTTTATAATTAAAAGTATTTTTCTGAGCAGAAGTTATCATGGACTATGTTTGGGATTCTTCACTGTATCTCATAAGAAGAAGAAGAAGAAAAAAGGCAATCAAGTTATTTTTTTTTAAAGATATTTCATATTAATAAAAGTTTGCGATATGAATTTAATATTAACATCTTCAAAATTTGAACGCTTATCTCTACATACTAAAAAAAAGTTTCTGTAGTATATTAAAAAAAATGTTTTTGTAGCTGGCATCAATTTTTTTTGTCTGCGACAGCATCTTCTCGCGGAGGGCAAAATGCTCTGCATCATGGGAGGTATCAATGTGTTCCGAATACTTCAAGGCAGGCATTTCAGGTAGTTAGAAATCTGTATCATTTTAATTAACGAAGTTATTAATAGAAAACCTCGGGTTTATAAAGGTACTCCATTTGCCATTAAAGAAATAATTTCTCTTATTAAATCATTTTCCACAATTACGTCATTATCCACAGGGAAATAAAAATGTTATCACTGTTGTAAAAAAATAAAATAAATTCCGCAAACATCTTTCTTTTTTTCCTACTTTTAGAAAATCAATTTTATTACTGGCAATATTTATGTTTATTTTATTTATTTGTTCTTTTTTTTGTGAATAACGAAATAATGTCGTGTCTATATAACTGACCGCGTTTCTCTTTACCATTAAAGTGTATTTATTATTTTTATTTGAAAACGTTTTTTTAAATACTTTGGATAGATTTTGGTATACAAAAATATTTAGATTTAAATTCAAACTCAATTATAAACGAAAAACCTTCTTATTTAGCATTGATAATTTTTTAACATTACAGAATTAGACATTTCCATGATACATTTCATACTTCTAATTATGGCAAGAAAAAATTCACCTAAAATTTTTATAGATTTTATTCTTCGTTAATGTAAGAAGTTGATAGGAGAGAAGGTACAGTCGGTAAAAAAAGTATCCGAACACTAGCAAAAATTCCTATGTAAAAAAAGTACACTTAATACGGTTATGTTAAATAAATCCTTGTCGAATCATGTTCTCAGTCAGTCTAAGAACATGATTCGACAAGGATTTATTTAACAAAATAGTAACTCTACTTTTTTTATATAGGAATTTTTGCTAGTGTTCAGATACTTTTGTTACCGACTGTACTTCTCCTTTCGCTGGCGAAATTTTCACCAAGCAAACTTCATTGGCGACAACAATACATTTATGGATTAAAAGTAAATTTGTAACTTAGATTTTTTTTCTTTTTCAAATTTAAAGTTTATTTATATACGTTATTAAGGATTTGACAAAATAAATGTTATATTTTTTATGGGACAACACTTTTAAAAGCTAGCTTTAAGCAAAGCTTCAGAAAATTTAATTCTTAAAAATATAAAATAAATGAAATAAGTAAACGTAAAATAAGTTTCTTTAAATTTTTCTTATTATTATTCGAAGTGTTTTGAAGTAGTTACTCTGTCTTAGGTGCCTAATGTTTGACGTCGGTTATATCATTCTTGGCAACTTTATCAGTTCACCGGCAAAATGGAAAAGTACCGAATAAAATTAATAATTGAAGCTGCAGGAGGTTTTTCCAAATTAAAATAATAATAAAATAATAATAAACTTTTTCTCTTTTCGATATTTTCGAATGTCTAAAATTATTGTCTAGCAGTTCAATAAATACATACAGGGAGTATATACTGCCATAAATTAACTAAAAAAATTCAATAATAAAAAGTACGGGCATTAGAAAAAAAATAGGTTCTAATTTTTTAAAAAGGTTATTCTAATTTAATTTAAAGGTTCTATTTTTTTTTTTTTTTTTTTTTTTTTTTTTTAAACAAGCAATTCTACCAAAAAATCCATCGCCAAATAGTGACAAAAACTTAAATGTCCCCAAGAAGTTCACATACTGTATCTGCAACATAAAATGGTCTAGATATTACGAATGACTCTTCCCAGCGTCGTCTGCTCAGTCATGTGATAGGGGAAAACAAATAATCAAATTCTGAGAATCGAATTCAATTAAATATTGTTCTTAAGAACAAAAGTGTTAATATTTACTATAAAATGAAATAAAAGTAATATTGTGCATTTGTAAACAGTAGAATAATTGTATTTGTAAATTTAATAATTTTTAAAAAACACTTTATGTGTTTATTAATTTTCACCTGTAAGAATCGATTTTTGTATCTTTTGTATTTATCATATTAGTATTTATCAGGTAATGTGTAGTGTAACTGTTACATTAACTGATCTAACAATAAATAATCAACGAGATAATATAAATTAGAGTGCTGATTCAATGGATGAAGGATTAGCTTTCCGTGCTTCAAGATGAATCACGTGACATGCTGCAATAGGTTGCTGTGTTTGGCTTTTTATCGCTATTTTGACATTTAAAATATCAGTTCGACAAATTATCATTATTATTAGGTAACATGACAGTCGTATGACCGAAAAAAATTGTTTTTAAAATAATTTTACACATATTTCACATTTTAATAAATAATAAAATACCTTTTTTATAATCGTTTCCCAACAAAGTTTAAAAGTGTTTATAAAAGAAAATTTAAACTTTTAAAGAGCTAAATTTAACAACAAATAATAATTTTTCAACTATTTTTAAGCATTTTGTCCGTTAAAGTTTAACTACACGAAATAAAAAGAAGTAAAATCAAAATAAAAATGATTTAGAACAAAAGAATATTAAACTAAGTAAGTAAACAAAAACATTGGCGGTTATGACTTATGCGAAGAACAATTTCTAAACCGTTGCCATAGAAATTTACTGAAAATAAGCTGTTACCAAGGGAACCACCGAATACGCAGGTGCAAGAAGAGCATGTCACATGACTCATCTTGGACCTTCTTAAGGGTTACCATTTATCACTCTACTTTATATATTTCGTTGTAAATAATAGCTTGTTCTTGTGGAATGTTTATGGATTATAATTTGAAAATTTAAAATGTTTTCAATTAAATTTAATTGCATAAAGGTGTTACAACGAATTAATTAACTTGGTTACTGGTCTAAATGGCTTTACACCGTGCGATGTTGCACTGTCAATGATTTAAGTACCAAAAATCAGAGTATTTAACATGTTCTCCATGAACATCAATAACAAATATAAACTAAATGATGATTGCAAATGTATACAGCAAATGACAGATGATGAATAATGATATAAAATGGATTAAAAATGATGATGTATAAAAAAATAACACAGATTAAATACGATTGATCAAAAATTAGAATAGAAAATATGTTATTTCAGAATTTGCTATAGATATAGAAGACTTCGTCTGCTGTTTGTTTTTCACCTATCATGTGATTTCTGACGTCAGGTGGGAAGAGTCCAAAAATTGCTGATTCTTAGCATATTATTTCATTAAAAAAAAAAAAAAAATGGTATTAAATATTATGTATTTCAATTTGACATTGAATATGAGTATTTCCATTTTTTTTTTCTTTTTTTATGCAGTATTAATTTTCCTTTTTAGTGAAAAGCAAAGGAGTGGATATCAGCAATTCCTATTCAGCGAATTGCATAGTACCGCAGGGGTTAATAAGTGAAGCGAGTCGGAGGGATGCGAAGCTTTCCTCGGGGGTTGGTGAGCGGAGCGAGCAGGGGGCAGAGTCCCCTAGTAAATTTATAAAAATGTAAGTAAAATATACAACAAGTATACTTTTTCGCAGCCCCTGGAATTCAAATCAGAAATCAAAATCGGGCATTACCATTGATAAAATGAAAGTGGGTGCACGTTTCAATATGTAGACGACACCCAATTCAAAATTTCACTTTTTTTTAAAAAAGTACTCACAATTCCGTGTCTAATGACACTTATTACATTTTTCTGCATCGATTAGCAACAAAGGAAAGTCAAGTGTCCCGTTTTTATTTATTTATTTTCGCCGACTGTACAAAATGATAGATATTCTTAACGAAATATACTGGTTTCATCATTATTATTTTTCTTCAGACAGAAATTTCGAGCTTGAATTAGGAAATATTTATTATTAGATAATATTGGTGCTTAAGAACCTAATCAGAAGTAAGCAAAATCCAGAACTAAATAAAATAAAATGAATAAATAAATAAAACCTTTTTATAGAGGTGAACTTTTGTTAATTATAAGCATACATGCATACATGCATACCTGCCAACATTCTAATTAATATTCCGTATATTATTGGACACGCCTTTTTTATCACATCAGTATTTTTTGAGAGAGCTCTTCTTCACATCAATAGTTTTTCAGAGTTAAATTCTCTAAATCAACGGACGTCTTTATTGCTCGACAAACAGATGATTTTTTGGATGAGAACAACATAATTATGCCAGAACAATTTGGTTTTAGCAATCACCTTTCGGCCTCACATCAAGTTTTTAGGTGTTAACTTAACTTCTTTACTTTAATTATGGTTTCTTACTAATTGACACTTTTATTTGTAATATTTTGTTTATTTACTCGCTTCTACATTAGATAGCAGCACCAAATTTTTCCTTTTTCCTCTCTCATCGGCTTGGTAGCTGTTTTAATTATTATCTATAGATGGAAGCACTATCGCACTCCCTCTTCTTTTCAGACTCCGTTCTGGATATTTCTTCGTGTTATTTCTTCTATTAATGTTAGTATATATATATATATATATACTAGCAGACCCGGCCACGCGTTGCTGTGACTAAGTTATACGTTGAATTATACGGCTGTAAACTATTTAGTACAGTCAAATTATTATTTACGAACAAAGACGAAAACGTTGTAGCCGATGTAAAAACCCACAAGGTTGAGATTTGAAACTTAGGTCAAAATTTGGAAGCGATTGATAAAAATTTTCGTAGTGTTGATATTAAGCACAAATTAATTTTATTGTAGGGTCCTATAAATTTTAATGGAGAAGTGATATATATTATTTCTAATGCTACTTTGGATAAAATTGCTAAAATGACTAATATATAAATTAAATTCTATTAAAATAAAAGTATAAAAGAAACAGACGATTTTAAAATCAATTTTTATGGAGGAGTGAAATATAATATATGCTATAATGGATAATTTTACTATAAAATGACCTCATCATTTTAAATATTTTAAAGAGGGCAACAGCTGTAGTTATAAAAAGAAAAACAATAAGGCTAAACTAGAAAAATAAGTAAATTTGATAAATATTTTAAAACTTTAAAATTGGAAATCTTATGAAATATTGGACATTTAAAGTAAATACATGTATCATTTTAAATAGAAAAAGATTTTGGAAAAGTTTAGTGTATTTTAACGAAGTGATGAGAAGTTTTTGAGTATGTTAAAATTTTAATAGTAAATTCAAGTTAATAAAGATGGGAAACATTGAGGATTAAGATAAGAATAATTATAAGATTAAAAAAAAAAAAAAACTTTTTATATACCATGCTTTTAAATTTTAATATACTAATAATATACTAATTAAAAGGAAAATGATAAATATTCTATGATAGTTTGAAGTCAAATTTGTTTTCAAATGTCTAAATAAAATATCTGATGTAAGATACTAATATTTTGCAGCGGAATAGATTTCATTTCTGTCATCCTTGGCGAAAAAAAAAAGAATATCGCCAAATTATCTGGCGAAAATATTTAATTCCTTTCAAAAATCATGGTTATTTTAACAACTTATATTAAAAGAGTAATGAATAATATGAAACAATATTTCGTACAATACATATTACATGTTATACATACGTACAATGAATAATACATATTACATTTCGTACAATGTATACATCTGGCATGTATATTTTCGTGTTACGCTTTTGATCGCCAAATAATAATAATAATAATAAAAAAAGCCAAGGGCGACAGAGTTTTGAAATTTAAAATTAAAATTTTGTCAATTTGTCAGCAAAATAATTCAATCTAACACCCGCGATAACTAATACATATCTATACCCAAATATAAGGATTAAAATCGGGAAATAAATTTCCTCGATTTTTAATAATTTCTTACAAAAAATCCAGTGGGCAATTAACATAGGAAATATTTTTCTTGGCTGCACAGACGGTCAGTGAGTCACACTTCGCTTGCGTATAGAACTCATAGATATAGTACAGCATATATAGAATAGAGTGATCATTGGGGAGAAAAAAGTTATTCCTTTTCATTTGGGAAAAGACGACGTTTTTACCAAAATATGGCCGTCTTTCCCCGAGTGAATACACACGGGAATACATACTAATATTTTAGCAAATAAAATTTATGAATGATTTATTTGCTAAAGGGGAATGGAAGACTCCAGATACAGTTTCAAATTCATATTTCTTTCTTTTTTTTTTTTTTTTTTTTTTTTTTTTTCAATACCACTTAATGGCTGTTTCCAAAGCTTTTTTTTTTTTTTTTTTTTTCGGCATCAAAAATCTTTGTACGATAACATGGGGATGAGAGATCTATATATATTACTATATCTATGATAGAACTACATTCGCACTTTATCAATGTGTATAAAATCTTTAAATTGATTATGACGTCAATTTTCGTGAGATGCATAATTTAACTTTTTATAATTTTTTAACGTTCACGTTTGATTAAATGTATTTATTTTTATGTCGAAAGAAAATGAACTCGTATTTTTATTTTTTATTTTATTTATTTATTTATTTATTTTTTTTTTTTTGGCAACAATTAAATTAATGGAACTCACAGATATTTTGGAGCAACTTTAATAAAGGTCTATAATTAACAAATAATTGCAATAAAACAATATTGTGACAATAAATTGAGATAAAAACTATCCTATCTCTCAAGTTGGACCAAACTGCACACAGTGTGCAAAATTTCATTAAAATCGCTTCCTTAGTTTAGGAGTTTACCCCGGACAAACATCGTGACACGTAATTTATATATATATACAGATATATATATGTGTGTGTGTGTGTGTATATATATATATAAAATCCTTAAAAAAAAAAAAAAAAAAAAAAAGACTGAATAATTTTCAAAATTTCTTTTTTTAAGGGAATTCTCTACCTATCGTCTTCGAAAGCCGAAGCCAATGTTATTCTATGGGAAATTTTGCCCCATTATAATTCGTTAATACATGTTTTTAAATCCCTTTTCCCCCCTTTCCGAAAATTCACAACTATTAAACAATTTATCGCTTTTTAAAAATTGATTTTTTTTTCTTTTTTTTTTAAGATTTCATTTTTAAGCTCAAAGATGAAAAATTTCACATTGTGAAAATTCGCATTTTACAACCTCAAAATAATAATAATAATAATAATAATAATAATAATAATAATAATTTTTAGAAAACGATAATTTTTTTAATAATTGTGAAGTTCTGAATGTGAAAACGGAATTTAAAAATACATATTAGTTAATAAGTTATAATGGGGCGAAATTCTCCATAGAATAACATTGGCTCTGGCGTCTGGGGACGATAAGTGACTTCTACTTGATTCATCGTGCTTATATTTAGTGTAGGAGATAATCAAGAGACGTATATTAAAGAGGCAGCCAAATTTATTTTAACTTTGGAG
The DNA here is from genome assembly GCA_963930645.1 of Salticus scenicus. NCBI lineage: Eukaryota > Metazoa > Arthropoda > Arachnida > Araneae > Salticidae > Salticus > Salticus scenicus. The sequence goes on from OZ005655.1 coordinate 62,738,253, forward strand.
TGAAGAGAGGAGGAGGGATAAGAAAGAACTCACAAATAAACTTTAAACTAAGTAGTTTTAAACAATCATAAGAAAATATAGCTCACCACTTGACGCTTACAAATACTAATAGTTGAATTCGACGAGGACTTTTGAGGGCGACGAGAAACATTTTATATCACCAGCATCAAAAATTAGGCGCCAACGGCACATTCGTCAAATCTAATACGAACACAGTACTTCTATCTCCAATAGCACATCTATCAACGCAACATATCACAACTCCAACGACACAACTCCCACGACACACCAGTGCTCCATTAATTGCTCTATTTAATGTCCTCAAAAATAGAAAAAAAAAAAAAAAAAAAAGAGATTCTCTTCATTTTGCCAAACTACTTCACTAAAGACTATTCACATTCAAATCTTAAACACCTTTCACAATCTACGTAGATCCTGTTTTCAATATATCCAACTAACTATCCAATAACTAGACACTCCATTCTAAGCCAGATTCACCTCTGTTCGACACCTTCAACTAGCTATCTCACCCACAACATCGCCGAACTGTGCTGGATCCAGCTAGTGACCTTAACAATCTCAACCAACATTCTATCCCAACTCGACGCGATCACTTTATGCTACTTTCAATACTGATTTCCCTTTGCAACATTAAAATCCTTTATTGTTATTTTTTTTTTTTTTTTTTTTACTAAAACTTAGACGATTCTTGTCCTTAATAAATTTGAGTAGGGTGATCTTTTTTGTTTGCATTCAGTTTTATCACCTGTGTTTGAGCAACCGAAAACTGCATAAAACTTAAGCATCACACTTCAAAATATTGCAAAACTAAACTGATATACGATAATATTAAAATACTTAATATAATAAATTTCCCATAGGCTAACATTGGCATTCGATAGGTAAATCCCAATATAGGTATGTCTTCTGTTGATCGTTGCCACTGCTGAATAATGTCCAAGTTTGGATTCTAGAAACGGTTTCCAAAAAGATGCATCGTCTCGAATGGGTTGAACTAATTTAGTCACTTGTCGAAGTTATTTCCTGGTACAGTTCCAGACATCCAATAAACTATAATCCTCCTTGTCTTGTTATTAACAATACGCTGTGAAATCTCTTTTCTAAAAGTATAATAGAGATGAAATCAATGTGCATAATCTCTCCTAAATGGTAAAAGTGCAAACTCTCCCATTTTGGTATGAGAAATTGCGCAGCCTTTTATTCAATAATTATACGCTTTTAGAGAGAAAATAGTGATGCTCGTACCGTTAGTCTACGTTAGTATATACTCAGAAATTGTTTAAATTTAAAATATTTTGTTCTATTACTATTCTATAGAAATTTCTCGGAAGATTTATGAAAATTCAAACATTTATTTTTAAAAACGAGTCAAAATAACCACTTTTTATTTTAGACTCTTGAAGCAATGAACATACGCATTCAAGTCGGCACTCCACTATTGATGTTGTACAACCATCTGAACTCACAGCTCGCCCACTCTATTTTTTTCCCTCGATCTGATCCCTCAATCTTCCCTCTATTTTTTTTCCCTCGATGCGCAATCTCTCCTACCGCACGATCTCTCCTAGCTTCACCTTATATGATGAGGAAATGAGCAAAGTTTACCTATGCTAACGAAAGAAATTTTTTTAAAAAGAAATTTACATAATTAACTGAATAATGTGCTGATAATTCCGACAATACTATTTTCAAAACACATGTAAATTAGCAATCTTAAAAAATTTACTAATCTTGTAACGTATCATGAACCATGATAAAATTTCATATTTATTTGTAGAATCATAAAATGAATATAATGCAAAATTTCAAATCATGAATTTTTTTTATCGTCAGAAATGTTGCACATAAATTTTTCGAAAAATGAAGCTAACCTAAATGGCAAAGTCTGTTAATCACAAAGTAGTACAAACGTTTAGAGATAAGATTTTATTCGGAAATAGTCTTATCGGTCTTTGTACACAAAAACTTAACAGAAACGGCAAAAATTTAGAGTGATTCCCTTGTCTTTTTAAACAATTAGTTGTTGCTGGGCGATTAGACAAGTTCAGAGAATAATTTACTAAATAAACTAAAATTAAAATTTAAAGAAAATGTTTAAGTTTCGTTCCTTTCTTCGTCTAATTGAATCACTATAATGTATTTGGATTTTTTGTAAAAAACTGTGAATGATGAGAATTTCCAGTATTAACCATAGTATATTAATAGAACATAATGTTTTTAAACCGTTTCATGCTAAAAAAACTGTTTCAGAACCAGTGATGCCAGATTGAGGACTTTTTTTATTCAATATCCATTACAAAATTTTAATTGTAACGGTTGTCTAATCGTTTCGAAGGTTAATCGTCAATTATGTATTTCAAACATTATTTCATAAAATTATTAGTGAGAGTTGAATAAAAAAAGGTCTCCAATCTGGAAACACTGTTCATACCCTATAAAACAACTTTAAGTATTGACGCACTCCATTTCTCATGATGACGAATACTTACCAAAGCAATATAGTGATTAATATATTCGCATATTTAAAGTAATTTAACGGTACTAAAGCGCACTTCAAATAATTTGTGCTCATAAAGTGTCATGTATAATAATTTTTCTTTTCATCTTTATAAAAGAACTAAAATACCTACGCACATGGAAATCTATATCTTTCGATGGAGGTAACCTATAAAATGCATATGATATTTTCTCTCAAACGAATGTATCGTTCAGACAGTATTGTGTTCATTCACACACTTATGTGCATTCACACATAGATATGAACAGTCGAGGAAAAAAAAAAAAAAAAAAGGCACAACACTCGACGTTTGTTAGTTGGTAATCGATGCACAAAAATACAATAGGTATCATTCAACGGGGAATTATGAGTACTTTTTGAAAATGAAGTGAAATTTTGAATTGGAGATCGTCTACATATTAAAACGCGCACCAACTTTGATTTTTTTTCAGTGGCAATACCATATTACTTTCTTCTATATGTAATATAGAGAAAGTATTGGATTCGCGAAAATTTTCGACCTCCGTTTTTTGACGGATCTACACGTTTTGGGATGTCCTGAACACGAATTGATAGTTTTTAAAAAATGTCTGTCTGTGTGTCTGTCTGTGTGTCTGTCTGTCTGTCTGTCTGTCTGTCTGTCTGTATCATTTTTTTGTGGACGCTGTATCTCACGAACCAATGAATGAAATTTAACCAAACTTGGTATTTAGTTGCACCCTGACAAGAACTGGTGCCCATTAGATTTGGGGATCAATAGCTCAACAGGTGGCGCTGTGATCGCATTTTATAGGACAAAATTCCGTATAAATGGGCATAATGAGAGTTATTTTAAACTTGTGATTGTAAAATTAATATGAATTATTGATAATAGTAGTAGTTAACTAGGAAAAAAAATTTGTGCATGGGGGGGCATCGGTTCCCCCCCTGGGGGGGAAGTACCCCCCCGGGGGGGTTAAATTTTGAAGATGGGTATCATTCGAAAGATCTCGTCAATACCTTTAAAACGAATGGTTGAACCATAAATCTGTGATAATTTAAAACAAAGTTATCGATTTTTTTTACTTTTGACAAAAAAAAAACTTAGAAAAAAAAATCGTTTTTTTTTTTTTTTTTTTTTTTTTAAATATTGTTACTGATTGAATATGTACAGGAAAATATAGAAGAAAGTCTTGTGGTGGCCACAACATACTAGTTTTTATCTTGTATTTGAATTCCAGGGGTCTCAGTAATGCGAAAAAGTGTATTTTGCTTATTTTCTTTGATAGAGTTATAACTGTTCACAGTTTGAAGGTGCTAATGTTAAATTCATGTATCCAACTTTTCTTAGTATTTTCAGAAAAAGTAACTTGATATATATATATGTGTAAGGAATTCAACTTTCCCACTTCCAGAGAAAACACTTTCACGTAGCCTCTCATTTATTAGTTGATGCAGAATAGCAACAGCTGTTACCCTGAAACGAGAATTACGAGAAGAAGCGGAGAGTTCTTCGAGAGATGTCAGAATGATCAGACGCGATAATAAGTGATTGCGCATAAGTGCTCAGAACTGTGAGTTCTCATTATTTATGAAAATTAGCACAGACGGTGCTCAAAAGTTAATGTTATTTTCTAAACATTTCTAACTAACGCATTGTATATATTAATTGTAAATTTGTGTTCGTCATTAAATAGATTAGTGTGTTATAGAATTGAAGCGTAATTCTTATAGTGATTCTTCGTACATTCATTTTATTCTTGTGAATTTAATGGCAAAAATAGTATTAGCAACGATTAATTCGCATTCTCTATTCTGTGAATAATATTTACAGAAAAAAAATGGGAGTTCGATACGGATGTGAACAAAGATGAAAAAGTTCTGATTTTGAAGAGAAAAATTTTACTTCTTTTTTAAGTTAGTTATGGTTCTCACTGATGATGGGGTGAGTACAGAAATGTTCTTTTTTTTTTCGTTCTCATTTTTATTGAATAAAGAAATAAAAGTTTTTATTCTGAATTAAAAATTGAACAAGAGTTTTTTGTATATGGAATGTTTTATTCTGAAAAATAAATAAGTAAATGATATATAATATACCAATTTTTAATGAACGAATATATGATGGTATGAATATAAGTGTATGCTATGAAATATAAACTGTTATAATTGAAATATCACTTTTCGAAATTTAATAGTATTATAGTTCAATTAAAAAAAAAAAAAGGCCTTTCTTAATAAAGCTAGAAAAATTGATCTCTTATCATTAATAGAAGAATTAGGGTTAAATACTCTCCCTAATGCTAAGATTGCAGATTTAATTAAAAAAAAATAGTGGTGCTAAAGATTATGATGAAAATTTCGTTAAAGCTCGACTAGATGTAGTTGTGGCAGAACGAAATGAAAAAAACCAACAAATAGAAAACGATAGACAATATGAATTGAAAAAATTGGAGTTAGAAAATAAAGTTATACTTAATGAAAGTAATTCAGAAAATAGTTCTTCAGAAATTAATATAGTGCCCAAGCAACAAAATTTGCTTAAAATAATGTCACGATTTGACGGTACAGGCGACATCAGTGTCTATTTAACTTTATTCGAAAAACAAATCGCTAGAATGAACATTGGCAGGGATTATTATGTGACTTACCTAATGAACCTTTTACTTTAGACATTGTTAGTATTATAAATAGGGAACCTGACACTTTAGCTAACGATTATGATCACATAAAAAATATTCTGTTAAAAAGATTCAAACTCACACCCGAGCAGTTCCATAAAAAATTTGTTATACATCGTAAAGAACATTTAGCATATTGGCGTGATTTCGCCTTTGAATTAAAATCATTTTTTGATGAATGGATAAGTGGACTGCAAGTTACTAGCTTTGATGATTTACGAGAATTAATCATAACGGAACAAATTCAATAGAAATTACCGAACATTTTTTGGACGACTTACCCAGGATAAAGAATATTGAAACACTGGTAAACAAGTTTGACGATTACGAAGCAGCTAGGAGGAATGTAAAGAAAATATTAAAAAATTATACTAGCGTAGACAGTCTTAACAAAAAATCACAGGGTAAAGATTTTGAAAATTGGAAACCATTTCAACGATCATCAAACAATGCAAAAACAAAAATAAAACAGGGCGATTCAGAATATAATTCTAAAAATATAAGTAAACATAATGTCAAATGTTTTTCATGTAATAACCACGGTCATATAGCCGCTAATTGACCGACGAAGAATTATGGCTTAAAATGTGCCCGATGTAATAATTACCGCCATGTATGTGGGATATATCAAACGTGTTTTGAACAATCAAAACACTGAACAAACAAAAAATATGGTTGAAAATAAAAATGTTTTTTCTAAACTACATTTGTCTGTGACCAAAAATTCCCAAGTTGAAAAGGTATTAATGTCTTCAAATGATAGTGAGATGTCAATTGATGATAATTTATCCCCACCAAGTAACTTTTTCATTAACTTAGTAGAGCTGACAAATTTAGATGAAATTGATTTGACCCACATTAGAAATTTTAGATATAAACAAGAAATAATGTCCTTAATAAATAATTATCATCCGCAAAAAAATAAAACAGTTGATTTAAAAATGAGCATTGTGGTAACTGGTGATATTCCGGTTAGCCAGCGTCCCCGCAGGTTCGCTTTTGCAGAACAAAAGATTATAGAGGAAAAAGTAGATGAATTACTAAAAAATAATATCACAAGACCTAGTACGTCAGATTACTCGGCCCCTGTAGTACTTTTTAAAAAGAAAGATAATAGTAATCGAATGTGCCAAGACTATCGTCAGTTAAATAAAAAAATAATAAAAGATAGATTTCCATTACCTATAATTGAAGATGTCCTAGATCACTTACAGCAAGGAAAGTTTTTTACAACTATTGATTTAAAAAATGAATTTTTCCATGTAGAAATAGAAGAGAAAAGTAGAAAATATACCGCGTTTGTAACCCACAATGGAGCCTATGAGTACCTTAGATGTCCCGTTGGTTTATATACTTCCCCCAATCAATTTCAGAGGTATATAAATACAGTTTTTAGAGACTTGTTGCGAGATAACACTTTAATTTTATATATGGATGACATTATTATACCATCACAGAATGAAGAAGAGGGTTTGATAAGACCTGAAACGTGTACTTGAAGTAGCATCTGATTATGGGTTAGAAATTAATTTTCAAAAGTGTCAATTTCTAAAACAAAGAATTGAATTTCTCGGTTACATTATAGATATTGGTTGTGTAGAGCCATCAGAAATCAAGATTTCAGCAAATAAAAATTTCCCACAGCCTAAAGCAATCAAACAAGTATATTCATTTTTAGGATTGACTGGATATGTTAGAAAGTTTATATCCAATTATGCCCAAATTGCTAAACCCCTCAGTGACTTATTAAGAAAAGATTGCAAATTTGAATTTGGTTTTGAACAATTAAACGCTTTCAACACACTTAAAGAATTATTATCACACAAACCAGTATTACATCTTTATAGGCCAGGTTCAGAATTAGAGTTACATACAGATGCGAGTAGTCAAGGTTTTAGTGCAATTTTATTTCAAAAAGGATCTGATGAGAAATTTCATCCCATACAATATTACAGTAAAAAAACCTCCCCACAGCAATAGAAATATAGCAGTTACGAGCTGGAAGCTTTGGCATTTGTGGAACCTGTGAAGAAGTTTAGACATTATTTACTGGGTACTAAATTTAAAATCATAACAGACTGTTCAGCATTTCAGAAAACATTAAGTAAAACAGATGTAACGCCTAAAATAGCTAGATGGGCTTTATTCTTAGAAGAGTTCGATTACGAGATTTTACACAGGTCTGCAAATCAAATGAGACACGTTGATGCATTAAGTAGGAATACAGATTTGATTGTCACCAGAGCGCAAGATGAAATTACGAGTAAAATTGCCGCTGCTCAAGAACAGGATGAACACATAAAAATTATTAAAACATTAGTGGAAAAAGGGGAAGAAAATAATTATTTAATTAAAGGGAATATATTATATAAATTCGAAAATTTTACAGAATTAATTGTGGTCCCAGAAGAAATGCAAAAAGAAATTGTACGTAAAATACATAATAAAGGTCATTTTGCTGCCGCAAAGACTGAGGAATTACTGAAAAAGGAATTCTATATTCCTAAAGTTAAGAAGTTAATTGACATAGTCCTACCAAATTGTGTAGAATGTATCCTTTATAACAAAAAAATGGGCAAGGCAGAAGGCTTTTTAAACCCCATACCAAAACATGATGTCCCATTTCACACTTATCATCTTGATCACATAGGTCCACTTCCGTCAACAAATAAAAAATATCAATACATCTTGACCATTGTGGATGCTTATACAAAGTTTGTCTGGTTCTACGATGTAAAAACCACCTCATCCCATGAAGTTATAGCTAAGTTAAAACTACAGCAAGCGGTGTTCGGAAACCCTGCGCGCATAATTACAGATAGAGGAACAGCTTTTACAGCCAAAGAGTTTCAGGAATATTGTACAGAGCAGAAAACAGAGCATGTCAAAATAACTACTGGAATACCCAGAGGAAATGGCCAGGTAGAAAGACTGCATAAAATTTTAATTCCTGTCTTATCTAAACTTGCAAAGGACGACGAAACAAAGTGGTACAAATTCGTAGAAGACGTACAACGAATTATCAACAGTACCATTACGAAGAGTACTAAATATACTCCATTTGAACTGATGATCGGCACAAAAATGAGAAATAAAAAAATTTGAACATCAAAGAAGTCTTAGATGAGGAATATCAAAATAACATGATGAATGAGCGTTTAGAGATGAGACAAGAGGCCAAGAGAAATATAATGAAGATGCAGGAAGAAAATAAGAGACAATTTAACCCTTTGCGGCGCAAGACAATATGGATCATTTAAATTATACTGCCACCGGAAATCGTGAACTAAGTTAAATCAGTAGAAATTTTAAATTTTAAGGTTAAAAAAACCCGGCCTTTTCTGATATGTTATAAACGTAAATTTTTGCTAAAAAATTTCCGGGATGAAGTTTTGCAGCTGAATCTTAAATTTTGCGTCCTCGCAGCGAGGACAGCGCGCGTTAATGGGTTAATAAGAGAAGAAAGAAAGCAAAAATTTACAAAATAAATGACTTGGGGGCGATACAGAGGACACAGTATGGTTCTGGACTTAAGTTAAAGAAAAAATTCTTGGGTCCTTAAAAATTCCTTGTAGTTAGTCAAGAATAATGATCGTTACGAAGTCGAAAAATTAGGAAGTCATGAAGGACCTAACAGAATCTCTACAGCCGCTGATTTCATTCCCACAGCTGTATAAATCTAAAGAAAAAAAAATATATGTGTATATATATATAGATCTAACATTCTTTTTTTCCCCCCTGTCTTTTTGTCTTTTTCAGATGCAGTGATGAAAACTGATGAAGTCATCAGTCGTCAGGATGTCCGAGTTGTGAGGAATTCAACTTTCCCACTTCCAGAGAAAAAACTTTCACGTAGCCTCTCATTTATTAGTTGATGCAGAATGGCAACAGCTGTTACCCTGCAACGAGAGTTACGAGAAGAAGCGGAGAGTTCTTCGAGAGATGTCAGAATGTTCAGACGCGATCATAAGTGATTGAGCATAAGTGCTCAGAGCTGTAAGTTCTCATTATTTATGAAAATTAGCACAGATGGTGCTCAAAAGTTAATGTTATTTTCTAAACATTTCTAACTAATGCATTGTATATATTAATTGTAAATTTGTGTTCGTCATTAAATAGATTAGTGTGTTATAGAATTTAAGCGCAATTCTTATAGCGATTCTTCGTCCATTCATTTTATTCTTGTGAATTTAATGGCAAAAATAGTATTAGCAACGATTAATTCACATTCTCTATTCTGTGAATAATATTTACACACACACACACACACACACACACACACATATATATATATATGTGTATATATATTACGAGATACAGTGAAGAAACCCAAACATAATCCATGATAACTTTTGATTCTGAAAAATATTTTTAATTGTGAAAAATATTAATAAATTTATATTAAAAAAAATATATATGAATCATGACCTGTATTAATTTTTACATAAAATGAATCCTAATGCTGAAAAATACAGATGTGCAAATTTGTAGCTCATTCATGCTAATAATTTTCCAGATATAAATAAATCTCTCTTTTGGAATGTTTAGGGGGCGTCTCTTATGATGTTTTGCATTACATAACGAAGAAAAATCTTTAAAAAATAACAGAAAAAATTAAGTAAAATATATTTAATTTCATTTAAGGGTCAAACTATATGCAGCAACAACGTAAAACTCAAGGAAATGAAACAAAAAGAGATAATTTTTAGACATTAATGACAGAAAAATAAAAATTTCTGTTTTTTGTTGAAAACAAGCCACGTTTATCATCCTTCTTCTAGAACAAAACAATATAGCGCATACTTTTCATATTCGTGTTAATTTGCATATTCGTCTTAATTTCCGTTGTGAAAAATACATGCAAGTGGTATTTACCTCATCGATTACTGGTGATAAATTTTGAATCCTTTAAACAAACACTAGAAAAGAAAAATCAACTAAATAGGCGGGGCTTATTGCTTAAACTAGAAAAACAGATGGAATGTAAAAATCGTCAGTTATAAAACGAATGGAATTGGAGTGCAAGCAGAGTTCTTAAGCCCTTAACGCGCACTGTCCTTGCTGCGAGGACGCAAAATTTAAAATCCAGCTGCAAAAATTCATCTCGGAAATTTTTTAGCAAAAATTTACGTTTATAACATAACAGAAAAAGCCAGTTTTTTTCCCCTTAGAATTTAAAATTTCTTTTAGTTCATGAATTCCGGTGGCAGTATAATTAAAATGGTCCGAATTGTCTTACGCCGCAAAGGGTTAAATCGTTTCTTAACTACAGTTATAGTTAAAGGGTTAATCATTTAGTTCATAAATTGCTTCCCTTTTCTTTCACTGGGTGGGTGGGTGGGAGGTAGGGGTGATTATTATTTTAACACGTTGAGCGCCACGCGATTTCTTAAAATCCATTAAAATCCCTTAATGTTTCCTCCTGTAATAAATAAAAATTAAGCAAGTTTTAAATGAATTTTCAATAGTTACTTAAAACAGTGTAATATTTTTAGTTTTATATCCTATTTTACACTGTCAACCACCGATGGTTGACGCAGCTTTATATCATGTTTGACACTGTCAGCCACCGACTTTTTATTGGTACTTTCGGGGTAAAACTTTCACTGAAATGTTTGAAGTATAACATGTTCTGCACACTCCTAAAGTTTTGTAATAGGCGAGACGTATTAATCCTGGACGATAGGTCTAATGCCCCAGCCCTCCCCCGCTCCTCGATGTCTCTTTCTAGACAGTTTTGTCCTTTTATTACTTTGGTTTTCGTTCCATGCTATCTCTATGGGTTTTTTAGCTCCCCCCCCCCCCCTCCCCGGTTTCTACATTTTAAAGTGCGGTGGTTACATTTCATTTCGTTTACTTAACGATTCAGGGTGATCACAAACATTATTAATTTTGCTCAATATGTTAACGGCCCTCTAATCATTGTCTTCTCGGGACAGCCCTACTTGGACTTCGGTCCATGTATAGCTCAACACCGCTCTTCGAGCGGTGAGCCGGGGCTGCGCCCCTGCTCAATCATTGTCTTAAACCAGTTTTCACTGAAAAACACGAGGAAAACCCAGTTCTTTAAATTCCCAATGTTTGAAAACATTTCATTGAGAGATAAGTTTTTAATTTGAAAAAAGCTGATCGTTTGCAAATCTTGCTAAACTTTTGAGAAGGAGTGTAATATTATAAATTATGCTGTGTGAAATAAAGGCGGGGCTGAAAGTGCCCCTGAATAAATTAAAGAATTTTTTCAACTCTGTTGCCAATTGGAGTGATATTTGTTAAAATATACAAATTATGTATTGTTGTTGCTTCTAATTACTCTAAGCGACACTGAAAATGCAATACCAAGAAGTGGCCAGAAAATTATGTAAAGATCAGGGTAGTAGAGCCCTCGATTCACAGAGTAGCGACAAGCTTTTCTCTTTGCCGCTCGTTCTCGGATTGGTCAAGAAGGGTAAGTGACGCTACGGGCGCCATTTTGGAGATTAAACTGATTTCATTTTGATTCTTAGCCATTGCATGTGTATAGAGTATTAAGGAGATCATTTTCGTTTTAAATAATTACTGTTTAAAAGATGCCATTGAAAACCCTTTCTTATAATAAGGATGAAAAATTCAGTTCCTGATTGTAAAGAGTTCAAAAGAAACCTAAGAATTGTCATTTTGGCTCAGTTTTTTTTATGGTAGTGTGAAGAAAGTTATGATTTTGATGAAAATCCTGAAAAGGATATAATGTTCATATTTCATGAATTTAAATCCGAGAAAAAAATTAAAGAAAATGTAGAAGAAGAAAATACTTTTTTTTTTTTTTTTTTTTTTTTTTTTTAATATAAGTTTCGAAAAACCACGTATAGAAATTTTATCCAATACTATAAAAGTAAATGATATTTTAGAAAATATTTTTGAGGAACCTTTTTGAGAAAAAAAACTTTTTGGGACATCACTTTTGAAAAAAAAAATATATATATATATGTGTGTGTGTGTGTATATATATATATATATATTCATATATAATATCTGGGGTCGCATCAAGTCATAGAGACTTCAAAATAAGCAAAAGCTAAAAATACGTTTTATATAACCTTGTTGGATGTATAATTTGTAAAATTGCGAAAAAGCACAAAATTTGTTTTTCATATTATCTGACTACCGATGAACCTGTTAAAGAAATTGAAACAACAATCTATATATTAATTTGAAACGTGTTTTGTCTGTCTCCACTAAATTGAGAGAACGGCTAGGTGTAAAAATTTGGTTGAGGTGTCTAATAAAAGGTCTTGGTCTGTAGATGTGTCATCAAAAGAGAAAAGTAAAAATAAAATTGAGCGGTTCCCCCCTGGAGGGGGGGGGGGCAGGGGTTAAACACACGTTGGCGAGCATAACTCAGCTCCAAATTACTTCGCGGGGAAGAAATTGTACATGGGGGGACTAGACTCGAATACTAAAAAATCACTTTCTACGAATTTGGAATTTTTGATTTTAAAGGGGGAAAAAATAAATTTGGGGGAGGGTAAAGGGGGGGGGGGAATTAGTTTGAGGGAGAAATCCGTTCTAGACCCACACATGCGGCACCTCATTTTAAAGATCTTGCAATTTCTTGTCGATTGGTGATGTTCGTATACAATATAGTGCGCTCCTTTTGGTGAAAAATGGAACTAGGTTATTTTGTTGTATCATGTTTTGTTTTATCATGTTACACCTTATTTTAAAGGTCTTGATATTTCCTGACTGTTGGGGATGTTCGCACAGAACACACTGGGCCCTCTGGCGGTGGAAAATGCATCTAAAGGATTTTGCAGTTGGCACTACCATGTGATACCTTATTTGAAAGGTGGAACGTATAATAAAGATAATAAACTTACCTTTACATACCATTATTACCCGGGTTACATGGGTTACGACCCTATCATGTTACAGCTTATTTAAAAGGACTTGGTATTTTCGGACCGTTGGTGATGTTTGTACAGAACACACTGTGCCCCCTGGCGGTGGAAAGTGCAACTAAAGGATTTTGCAGCTAAAGGATTCTTATACTGTATAATAAATATAGTCAAAAACAAATTTTAAAGATCTGAGTCATTTCACCACCATCTAGCGTAGCGTAGAGTTGCTAAAGTAAGCTGAATTGGCGTGAATTTTTTTTTACTTTCTGTCACAAGTCATCTCATGTCCGCGTCGCTCTTTGATTGTTCCTGTCCGTGTTCTCCAAGACCTTGGTGACATTTAAATATGCGGATTTAAAAAAACAGACAGGAACAATCGCAGAGCGACGATTTTTGAAGCAATACGGTCAATAATGTGACCGTCGAATTCGACGGGTTCCAGCTAGTGTTTCGCGAATTTGAAAAGTTTCAAAAATAAGCTTGATGTATGCATAAAATAATAATAACAATAATAAAATATACAAATAAATAATTTCTCGAACTGGAAAATATTTTTCAAGGGAAAAAAAAAAAAAAAAAATAGAAAAAAGAGTTATTAGTTATCCTCAAAACCATCCTCCTATTGTCATCAAAACTGAACATACCGACCTTATGTAAATGTGTGCAAGATTTTTCTTTTTTTTAATTCCAACTTGTTGTTCCATTTTTAATTTAATTACTTTTAGTTTTATTAAACATCGTGTATATATTTTTATTAAAATGAAAAACAACTATCATCAACCTAATCATTCAAAAGTGTTATAACAAAAGCTTAGGCATGAGAATTACAGCTTCTGATATTTTATAAAATATGTATTTTTTTCCCTTTTTTAATACGACAGGATTATTGCTTTCAATATGATATTTCACTTCGTCATCATTTGCCGTGTTTCACTTTGAATATGTAAAGATGTTCTTCCTTTTTGCAACAAGTTTAAAGAAATTTTAAATTTAAATTGATATAAAACCTGCAATAGAAATTTTATGAAATTTTTATAGTAATCGCTGCTAAAGAACGCAACTTTATATATATATATATATATATATATATATATATATAAAGTTATTTATTATTTATTTGCTTATTTTTAAACTTTTTTTATATTTAGACAAATTAAAAAATGTTTTTTTAATCCCTATCGCATCAAGTAATATTTATATAATATAGATATGTATGTATATGTGTGAAAAAATTTTAAGAAATGTATGCAGTAACCTTTGATAAGGAACTCAACGTAGTTACCTCATGACTTTATATGGAAGAATAGACTAATAAAAGTCCTGCCGCACTAAAATTCTGTTTTGTAGAGAATTTTTTATCTATTATTCAGAAAACAAAATTAGTCTTAGGTTTCTTTATTATTATTATTATTACTATTATTTATTTATTTATTTATTTGAAAGCAATATCCAAAAGACATACCATTGTAAATATGTAACTAAATTTATGTTTTATATTGATGAAGAAAACCATCATATGCTTATCAAATTTTAATAAATTTTTATTTATAAATTTAAATACATTGTTTCTCATTATTATTATGTACGTAATATAAATTTATTATTATTTTTTTATAATATTAGTTTTACCCTTTCTCTATAAAGCATGACTATACTGAATAAAAACGCTATTTTCTGCGTATAATCAAATATTACAATTAAAATTAATTGTAAAATGCAGTATTATTATTCTGTTACAGTGTTAGTGTTATACGAGCATTTTTATTGTTTATATATAATATATATATATATATATATATATATATATATATTTTTCCAATGGCTAGGCAAACGTTACAGAGGACTATAAAGATACGAATCAAATTATAGACAATATAACATAGAAGACCGAAGTCATTGCCTAAGGAGCGATCTTGCCTCCCAATATCTCGACTCTTCTGTAGAACGTCGAAGAGCCCTACAACGGGACAGATGGTCCCGGTCCATTACTTCTCCAGAATCACAAATTGGGCAAGTAGGGTCGTTTAAGATACCTATGCGCTTCAAATGAGCGGCAAGGCAGTCATGTCCTGTAGATAGGCGGAAAGTCGCAACTGCCTTACGTCTTGGTTTATCAGGAATTAGAGTAGGACTTAAATTCTTCTATTTCTTTAGAGCTGTACGATTCTCAAGATCTCGTAAAGCATTAGATGCAGATAAATTCTTTAAAAACAGTTTAATCCTCCAGTAAGAAATGGCTGTATTGGGATGTTGTAGTAAGGTGGCACCTCTTTTTGCAAGAAAGTCCGCTTGTTCATTGCCCCAAAGGCCACAATGGCCGGGCACCCACTGGAGAACAATTTGTTTCCCCTTTAAAGTGAGAGTTCTTAATGATTCTTGACATTGGGATACTTCCGGTGTTAATGGATGATCAACAGCGCTTATTGACTGGATGGCTGCCTGAGAGTCAGAAAGAATGACCGCCTTTTCAAACTTGCAATGGACAGCTAATAGTTGCTTTAAGGCTAAACGTATCGCCAAAACTTCACCATCAAAGGAGGTACCAATAAAGCCCGCAGGGGCATAGAAAGAAAAAAAATCTGAGAACACGACAGCCCCTACATTGAGATGGCAATCAAACTGGGAACCATCTGTAAAAATGTGCAGCCACTGAGATGGATATATACATACATACATACATATATATATATATATATAAACCAATCTATCTATTCTTGAAACAGTTTTTTTATTAAAGTCGATCTTTCAATTTTAGTAGCTTAATAAAATAGATATTTTTTTCTTTTAAAGAAAGTTGTAAAAATTTGACCAGCGATAAAATACGAATAATTAAAAAAAATATATGTATTTTATCAGTTAAACCATTCATGTATTTTACTATTTATGCTTTAAAAAATTGAAGAGTACTCAAAAATATCATCCATTTTAATATATGCGATCTACAGAAGCCCTTGTTGATTTCAGTCTCTTTCTTTTTCCTATTATAATACGAGGAGATTGGAGCGAGCTTATCTCCAAAATGGCGTCCGTTTCTCCCGTGTCACTACTCTGTAAATCGAGGGCTCTACAGGGTAGAAGCATCTCACCGAGTTATGCGAATGATGTGAAATGCGCAGCTCAAATCTCAGCTGACAAACACCTGGACGTGTCTACAGTGACATCTGTGGCAAAGATGGTTAGAACAACGAAATGTGGAAAGATTGAGGGGTGCCAGTGCAGCTAGAGTGACATCAGCACGTGTAGATCGACGTATCCGTCGACAAGGGGTGGCGGACCCTCAAGCCACTTCTACCTCCATTCTACAGTAAGTTCAAAACATCCTGTATGTTCCCATATCGATCCGACCCATTTCCCGTCGCTTGGTTGTTAGAGGCCTGCACTTATGGCATCTATTAAGAAGGCTGCCATTGACCGCACAGCATAGAAACCAACGTCTGCAATGGTGCCAGGCTAGAGCGATGTGGACGACGAAATGGCACAGGGTCATGTTTTAAGATGAGTCACGCTTCTGTTTATCTAATGATAGTTACCGCGTACGAGTGTGGCGTCGACGCTGAGGGAGGTCCAATCCAGCAGCAATTGTGGAATGCCCGACCGCGCGGCAACGCGGCATCGTGGTTTTGGGTGCAATTACGTATGATTCCAGGCCAGCTCTAGTTCGTATCTATTTAGGACACTATTTCGGCCAAATGGTACGTGGATGATTTGCTGCGAACAGTAACACTTCCCTACCTTCAGAGGGTGCCGAATGTCCTTTATCAGCAAGATCCCGACCACACACTGCTCGCATCAGCCAACGTGCTCTGCAAGGTGTACAGATGCTTCCCTGGCCACTGTTCTCTCTTGATCTCTCACCAATCGAACACATTTCAGATGTGATTTGACGCCATTTTCAGTCCCTGCCACTGCAGCGTTCAGAAGACTAATTGTTACAAATGGTTGATAGGGAATGGAGAGCCATTCGTTAGGACGTCATCCGTACTCTCATTGACTCTTACGTAGACGTGTTGCTTCGTGTATCGCCATCCACTGTGGTCCTACAACCTACTGAGCCGACACTATTCTCGCTCTGTTTTATAAGTATCATTTCGAAATAAAGATAACTTACTGTTCGTTGCTATCTTTCTCTGTTTGCCGAGTTTCATCACTTTCTGGACACACCTTTTTGGCGTTGCACTTTCAATGTCACATAGCCTGTATACGTGCTCACAATATTCATCATTATTCAAAGCCAGATTAGAATAGTTGACAACCTTTTTAATTTATTCCGGAGCTTTGTTAGTACCACCTTTTTTTCATACCAGTAATTTTGATCAATGATTTTCTCCTTAATCGTTGTCATTTATTGGAAAGAAATATACTATACAAATTTTCGTTCAAAAAAGAAGACGGGTACTAAAAATGCTCTGGAATAAATTATAAATTTGACAACTCTGTATTAGAGACTTTTTGAATATAGTGTATCGTAAAATTTTCAAGTAGTACTGCGTCTGATAAGTCTAAGGTGCAATATGTTTAAATATATAATAAAAATTGATTACACAAGCCTGCATCTAAAATTTTGATTTGATAATTTTGGCGGATTTCTATGTTTTTTGTTTGCTGAGACCGAAACTGCAGCCAGTAGTTCTCTATCACGTATATATTTTTGTCAATACGGAGTGTCTACCGACACAATTTCATCCGTGACTTTTCCACAAATATAATTAAGTAGTAACTTTTATAGTATGTTTCCGTGATTTATTAGTCATGGAAACATATTGGAAACTACCGAAAATGGAGAAATTGTGTCGGTACAGACTCTTTATTGAGAAATACTGACTTCATTTTCAGTTACCGAATACTAAAACACATATGGGTCATTCTCAGATAATGGTAAATATTGGTTTCAGAAAAAAATTAAAAAAAAATTGTTTTAATTCTTGATTTTTTTACATTAATGCAATTATCCATGTCTGCTATAGAGGAAAAAATAACCAGCAGAGATCGTTTGCCTTAATTACAGATTAATTAATTTTTTAATTTCCATTGCAACATGGTAATGACATTTGTGAACATGGTAATGACAGGCAGAACCACAGAAATGACCAATGGCGAAATAATTACACATTTATTTATGGATAGCTGTATTTATCATTCTAATTTGTAACAGAAAAATTAAAATGTCTAGATGATATATAGTGGTGAGATTTTTTGAAATAATTTTCACTATACGAATCCTATAGCTGTCTGTTTTAACAGGCGACATAAAGTGATTTACACTTTACTGCCCAGCAGTCATTACCATGTTCCTAGACATCATTACCATGTTCCTAGAAATCATTACCATGTTTTCAGAACACCTTGGTAATGATCACCTTGGTAATGACTTTTAGATATTAAAGGAAAAACAAATGCAAACTGCGTATTTCTTCAAATTGTCATCTCTGATGATGGAAGCAAAAATAATCGTCTGGATGGTACCTGCAGTTGCGTGCAATAGTTTCGGGCCAAACTAATTTTCACCAATAGCTTTTGAATAAATAAAGATAAATAAATAAATAAATAAATATTGTATCGTAAACTTTATCAAATATACATTCGAAATATATAAGAAGGAAATTTTTACAATGAAGGGATTTGAATATATAATAAAATACATATAAATCCCTTCATCAAAAGTTTAGGGCCAAGCAATTAAAAGTTCCCAGTGATGTTATTGCCCCGAAGTGACTGGCCCATTTAAGACGAAACACGACTTTATAGAAGGATCTCGAGTTTGTTCACACTTGTGTGTCAGTATTGTGAAGTCAAGACGCCGAAACACGCTCATTTACAGATTCGTGAAAGTGTCATTAAATTACACCAGGTTTAACAAAGTTTCTCGTGAAATTGCTTCAGCAATTGTATAGCAAAAACTGTTGATAATGTTATTAAAAAATGGTAGAAGCAAACATTTTGGCAGGCAAATCAGTACCTGAAAGACCCAGAAAAATGACTAAGCCAGTTGATAAAGTTATTGAAAGAAAGGCAATTGTAATCCAAAGAAGAATGCTGCAATTATAACGCATGATTTACTGGAACAAAACTTGGTTAATGTTAGTCGTAGTACTGTCTGGCGTAGATTACACCAAACTGGACATTTTAGATGGGTTGGACTAAAGAAACCGTTGATTAGGATAAAGAATAAGTAGGCACGATTAGAATTTTCTAAAGCACAAGAATTTGGGTTAGTCGAAGACTGAAAAACAGTGCTATTTTAAAACTAAACAAAGATTAATTTTTTTGAAAATGACAGAAAGAGATATATTCGATAACCAGACAATGCCAGGTCTTAAATATCAAATGTTGACTGTAAAACATGGAGGAGGAAACATCATGGCGGGGGCAGCTTTTTCGTATAAAGGCATTGGTCTTTTAATGACAATAGAAGGCACTATGGACAAAGTTATATATAAAAACATCTTCACAGACTAAAAGCTTCCCTATGCGCTCCAAAATTGCCACACGGGTGGATTTGCAACAATATAATGGCCCCAAACTTCAATCTAGACTCGTTCAAGACTTTTTAATGGCAAAAATTGTGTATCCTTGAATGGTCAAGTCAATCTCCTGACTTAAATCCCATTGAACATTTATTTGAAGAGCTAAAAGTAAAAGAAGGAGATTTTAATTCTTCAAATAAAAACGATTTATTAGGAAAAGTTTTGGATAAAGGGCAAAAAATTGACCATACAAGAATTAAGACTTTAACGGAGCCGATGCCTCATCGATGTTCTGCTGTGATAGCTTCAAAGGGCATATCAACAAGATATTAATCTTATTTGATCTTCTGGTGTACTAGAAATAATATTATTGGTTACTGCGATAGTTTGATTTTCATAAGTTTGGCCCGAAACCTTTGACTACATAAATTTTATACGTTTTTTTTTTATAATTTATTACTTTTTTGTTAACAAAATTTATAAGTCATTTAGTTAGACAAAATAATTGCAGTGTTACCAGATCTGGCGGATTTTTTATTCAATAGTCACCAATAATTTTGAGAAGTGATATTTGATATACATAATAGACTATCAATCTTCGAAGTGATTAGCAAAATGTTACAATAAAAAATTATTGGTGATTATTGAATAAAAAATCCACCAGATCTGGACAATGTACAATTGACTTACTTTTCATGTTAATACCACATTTTTTTAAATCTTTATTTATACAACAATGATTAACGAAAAAACGTTTGGCCCAAAACTTTTGCACACAACTGTATCTAAATCTGTAAAATACTTTGCGTACTCAATGTGACCCTATATATAAGAAAAGTTAAACTGGTTGCAAATGTATATAAATATTCTCTGAACGCTCCAATTAAAAATCTTATTTTATTTACTTTTTTTTTTTTTTGTCGATATTATATACATCTCCTATCTGTAATAAATTTCAATGAAGTTTAGTTGAAAAAGAATCATCATATGAAAGAACAATGTAACAATAGGAATATTTTAAATAAAAAGGTTTAAGATTTTTTTTTTTTTTTTTTTTTTTTTTTTGTTGTTGTTCATTTCAATATATAGAGTGGTTTTAATAAAACTTCCACCTTTAAACAGCATACTGAATCTAAAATAAATAAGTGAATTGTGACCAAATTTGGTACAGGGTTGTTCTAATTAAAGTGACCCTATTCAGATCCCTCTAGAACCCGTTCAGCCTATCGAGTCTTGATGAAATTTGGTATATACGTTATATGGACCATGGGGAAACGATTTCTAAAAATAAAAAAAAAATTCATATTTTGACCTCTAGAGGGCACTTTTCAAAGATTCTTTATCCAAATTAGTCAAGCCTATAAAGAGAGTTGCAGTCAGAGCTAGAAAATCCTTTTGCGTGCCTTTGTCATCGTTAATCATGCCCTTACAAAAGAAAGGCCGAGCGTTACTGGCATACTTGCCAACCATGTACCGCACAATTTTTAGTACCCGCCTTTTTTTTTCACACCAGTCATATTTTAGAGTGATTTTATTCTTATTTAATCGTAAAAACATTTGGAGAGAATTACTCTAAAAATAAAGTGGTGTGAGAAAAGGGACGTTTTTTCAAGGGGCATTAACAATTGTACGGTTATTAATGAGATGGTTGGCAAGTATGTACTGGTAAAACTGTTTTGTCAGAACGACAGCAATAGCTTAGTTGCACTGCGTGAATATTGTCGTTTAAACAGTTGACAAATGCTATGATGTCACGCACACATTGTGGATCTTTTTATATTTTTATTCCTTGATCAGGGACAGGCGGCTTTTTTAATATTCTTTTCGTACCAATATATCCAAAAAATAAAATTTATAATATATTTTTGCATGTACTTTTGCAATTTGCTTTCATAAATTTATTATAAATTTTATGTAAATAGTGGCACGAAAATAATAAAAAGAAGTCGCCTCTGTTGCAGCGACTTGATTATATTTTTGGTACAGTCCAAATACCAAATTTGATAGTAACACAGCTCATCTGTGTTATGGGCAAAATTGCATTTATAAGGGTGGGTAGTTTAAATATTTATATGTATATAATCTTTTTCTCTGCCTAAATCATGGATTAACAGTTTTGAGACATCAAAAGAAGAGAATGTAAAATCCAATAAAGATAGATAGTCATAATACATTTTTACTTTCTCTTACCCATAAGGTAGAGAAAGTATTGTTTTAGGCTCAAATTTTCGAACGCGAGATTTTGTTATATTTACACGTTTTGAGGTCCCCTGAATACGAAAATCATGTTTTTAGCAAATGGTCTGTGTGTCTGTGTGTCTGTGTCTGTGTGTGTGTCTGTGTGTGTGTCTGTGTATCTGTGTGTCTGTCTGTTATCAGCATATCTCAAAAACAAATTATGGCAGAAAGTTCAAACTTGGTATTCTAAATGTGTATCATATAGGGATGCTACAGTAAGCATTTCGTTAAGATCAAGCAAATGGTTCGTGTACAGGGACAATCAAGAGAATTCTAATACATTACGTCTATGGGGGAAATTGCAGGAAAATAGAGTTTAACGTCTATAGACTGCACTAAACCAAATGAAACAAATATATATTTTTTGTAATAGAGACAGTTAACTGGGAAAATTTTTTTGTGTATGTAGGAGCCTCGCCTCCCCCCTGGGGGGGAAGTCCCCCCTCGAGGGGAGTAAATTTTCATGATGGGTATCTTTCAAAAGAGCTCGAAAATACCTTTAAAACGAATGGTTGAACCGTCGATCTGCGATAATTTGAAACAAAGTTATCGATTTTTTTTACTTTTAACGAAAAAAAAAAAACTTAGAAAAAAAATCGTACTTTTTTTTTTATATATTGAGAATAAAATGGACTTTTTTTTGGATATTTGGTGTTAAACTACTTCTCTAATATGGAAATCGTCTGCCTTATCATAAAAGATAATTTTTTTAAATAATAATTTTAATAAATTATTTTTTAAAAAGAGAAATATTTTTTTATAACCGAATTAAATTCTATATAAATGTAGGTGCATTCATGAAACGGGGGGTTGAGGGGGGCTACCGCCCCCCTCACACAGAACTAACTATCCTATAAAACTCTTCAGAAGCCTAATATGAATTGTTTAACATAGGTTTACATAACAGTACTCGTTATCTTACCTCTTAATCTCCAACCTGTATTTATAGTATTAAATTTCAGGGTAAGAGAAAGTCGTGTGAGTGACACACCAGATTTTTTTTTTTTTTTACTTTTATTATTTATACAATTTTTTGACATATTTTTACAATATAAAATAGAATAAAATACAAAAATGTAAAGGAATAAACTATGTGGTTATTATTATGCAGATAAATAAAATATTTTGTTTCGTAAACATACATAGTCATTTAATAATATTTATAACATTTTTCTTTCTTTTTTCTGTTTTTTTTTTTTTTTTAAATATTTAATTCACAATATATTGTATGGTTCCGCACTTTTCCCTGACTCTTTCATCACTATTTTTATACAGAAATCTTCTACAATATGTTGACCTACAGGAGTGTAGTGGTGGAAGAGTCAGGATATGAACTGTAATTTCTACAAAGATTACATAAAGTTGAGTTCTCATCTAAAAATAATTTTTATAAAATCAGTAAAAATAAATAAATCAATAAATAAACAAAAAATAAATGTCAATAAATATGTAATTATTTTTGAATATATGTTGATGAGATGCAAAACGACACTATACTTGAACAGTTATATGACATTATAAGAAAATATCACAGAGCTGTCGCTTAAAAGTAATTGGTAAAAAACTTTAAAAAATCACCATAAAATATAAGAGCTCACAACAATTTTTTTCGGTTCGAAGGAAAACACGACCCACCGCCAGGCGAATAAAGTAGTCACGAGTATTGCAAACAAAGCGGCAACATTTATATTTTATGATGTTTTTCAAAGTTTTGTACCAATTAGTATTTTGACATATTTTACAGTTTAAAATACATAAGAAATTAAAAAAAAAAAAAAAAAAAGAAAAGAAAGGAAAAGATTAGCTCTTAAAAATATCACCCTTTTTTTACACCTACCCACAAACATATATTAATTTACGTAGAGGGAAAAAAAGCTTTTAAGAAATAAACTAGTAAATATATATATATAAAAACTATGGGATTACAAAAAAAAAAAAAAAAAAAAAAAAAAAAAAATGACATATACTTTTCATTTCTAATAATTTCAAAGATAAATAGGGAAACAAATCGCTCAAAAAATTCCATTTCAAATACAGGGGTCGTAACTCTCCGCCTTTTTTTCAGGAGACTCTCAGAAGTAAGAAATTTCCGTCTTCATGGCAACCACCAATTTCACACACAAATACATTTGGTATATTTGCAGTAATGTGTTATTATTATACAGGATAGAAATTCATCTATAAAATTATTGGTAGCAATATATTTGAAAACTTCTCATCCCTGAGAGTGTCCTGAAAAAAGGACAGAGAGTACGACCCCTGTAAATATTACGATTGCTGAAAGGAAAAAAAAATTATCCAAGTGCTTCATTTTATTTTCTCTATGTCCCTTACTGTATATAAAGGCGATATCTTTTCCAATTTATTCCGTAGTGTACCCTCCCCCGTCTCTTTCACATACCATATCAGGGGTCTGTCCAGACTTTTCACACAGGGTCCTGTTTTTGGGAAATTGTGAAAAATTCTACACATAATTTTGTGAATCTAAATTTAGTGTGAAAATAAAGTTCTTCCGAACTTTTTGGCTACGGTCCTCTTTTTGTGAAATTGTGAAAAAGTAATTTTGCAAAATAAAATTACAATCAAGGTTTCATTTCAGAGAATGACAGCTGAGTTTTACAG
Source organism: Salticus scenicus (assembly GCA_963930645.1). Classification (NCBI taxonomy): domain Eukaryota; kingdom Metazoa; phylum Arthropoda; class Arachnida; order Araneae; family Salticidae; genus Salticus; species Salticus scenicus. The sequence goes on from OZ005655.1 coordinate 62,762,626, forward strand.
AAATAAACTCACATATATGCATAGAAGCCTTTTATAAATTAGAAATTGAATATTGGAATTGGTTTTTTGGGGAGAAATACAACAAAACACATACGATTATTCAGACAGTCTGTTCATTCCACTGAAGATTAGTTTTGAAAATGAAAGAGATTTATGATAGGTCTGATTTTAAGGAGAAAAATTTTGTGAAGGGTCCTTTTTTAGGATAAATAATTTTGTGAAGGGTCCTGTTTTAAGATATAGAATTTTGTGAAGGGTCCTTTAACGGGCCCAGATTTACCTTTGGACAGATCCCTGCATATTTTTTAACGGATTTTCTTCTTATTTAATCGTAATTTTATAACGAAATAGTCTACAAAGATATAGTTCGAAAAAGAAAAAAAAAAAAAAAAAGGTGGGGGGGGGGGGGCACAAAAAATACTTCGTAATAAGTAAGAAATGCCAGCAGCTATATATATATTAATGTCTGACCTTGAATTGTCATCACAGATTAATATTTTCTAGATATATATATGTATATATAATAAAATAAAAAAGATAAAATTCGTAAATAAATATATCATGATATTGAATAAATATACGATTTGAAAAAACAATGAAACACATAAATGTTATTCAATACGTGTATAAATGACATTAAAATTTAAACGAGTGTATAAAAAATTGTGATGTCGATTAATATAATATGATGAAATTGACGATTATATTTAATGTAATAAAATATATATGTAACAAAAACAATAATTATAACAACAACAACAGTAGCAACAACATTAAAAAGAAATTTAATGAAAAAGGAAGTTTTCATTATCCATTGCTTTTTAATTTTGATTGCATTCATTCACGAAATAAATATTAAAATAGTCATACAATATTGCTTTTTGGTTCTTTATTCCACAGTTCTTGTCTGTAGACAATTTAAAAATTCATAAAAAAAAATAAAGGAATTAGTAGAAATGAACGCGTTTTGTGGAAAAGGTATTCTCGTGAAGACGGATTTTTTTTTTTTTTTTTGGTAAAAAAGAAGAAGGGGAAAAAAAAAAGTTATATTTTTCCCTGATAGAGGTCTCTGCACGGACACTTAACGAGAAGTAGGTAATTTCATTAATTCACACGATTTTACGATTAACACACCTTATTTCTTATTTTGTTTCCATTTTATGTGTACATGAAGTTTTAATTGCGATGCTGACTTGGTGGATAAAGCATTTTCGGTGAAGATGTTTTTTCGGAACTAAGAACCGCCGACTGAAACTGCAATTAGCAGTGTTGTAACTCGTTTGTAGACTGTAATTTGTGATGATTGCGAACACATAGAATAGAATTTATATGCCTGAAAGATTTGAATGGAAATAAATATAATTGTTCATGGAAATTTGTGATTGGTTCGCGTATAGCGCCTTCTATCCAAAAAAAAAAAAAAAAAAAAAAAAACAACCTCCCTTCATGAGAATAACATTTTGCAAACTGCGTTCAAATTTACCAATTCTTTCATTTTTTATGAATTTTTAAAATGTCTACAGACTTATGGGACACCAGGTAGACAGGGAAATTCTTTTTATCAGTTAGATCGATAATTCAATTAAAAAAGGAAACAATGCAAAAATTTTGTTTTCTGAGCCAGGAAGAGTTTTGAGAGGTTGTTTGTGGGTCTCCAGGGGTGCAAGAAGTTCAGTCTCAAAATAAAAGACTCTCACCAGCACTCGTTAGGAATAATTTCTATTATGCTCAATCGCAACAAACTAAACCTCAAATATGATACAATACAAATTATTGATAAAAATACGCTGGTTAAGTTTTTTATTTCGCGATGGAAACTCTTGCACCCCCATGCTTGCCAACAAACTAATTAATATTCCGTCGTGTTGTTAGTCCCGCCCTTTTTCTCACACCAGTGAATTTTTAGAGTAATATTCTCCAAACGCATTTACGATTAAATAAGAAGAAAAATACTCTAAAAAGATACTGGTGTGAAAAAGAAGGCGGGGCTAACAATACTACGGAATATTAATTAGTATGTTGGCAAATATGCACCTCTGTGGGTCTTGCAAACATATGTTTTTAAGAAAAACGAGCCCAGCCTTTAGGTGCCCACTAAAAGAATAATTTACTTTAACAAAGGATTTTGTGTATTCTTGTTAAACATTTTCTGTGCCGGTGGCGAATTAATTTACCGCATCGTTTGCTGAGGATAAAATTTAATTCCTCCAATCACAAATATGCAAAACTATATTAATTAACATAAGGTTTTTGAGAAACGCCAAAAGGGGGAGTTTTCTGTTGAAAATAGGAAAATACCCCCAACGACAATATACTAATTCAAAATTTTGTCGTTAAATATTTTATTTATTAGTATTATTTCCATTTTGAAATCAAAATTCTTATTTTAATGAAATTTTTTTTGCATTGCGTGCCTTTTTTATATAATGTGCACTCTAAAATTTCAAGACTATACTAAAATTCTCTCATTTGAACAGAAAAAGGTCGCTTTTATAATATGAACATTTAATGTAATATAGATATTTCAAAAATATTAATAAAATCTTCATTAACACAAAAAATATTATTTAGTCGATTGTTCTACACGACGAAACTCGTGATCATTTATCTGCAAAATCATTACAATCATACAAAAATTGTTTCACATTTAGACAAAGACAGCATTTTTCAGTTAAATTTCTTGGTTCGTTGTAAAACTTTGAGGATGCTTGCTTACATAGTAATTAATATTAAAAATTACTGTATTTTTTCGGATTACTAACACTGAACATCAGTCAGCTATACATAAAAAATTAAAATTTGGTTTACAAATTTTTTATTAAAATCACACAATTAGCTGTGGAAGAGAATCATATTTATTGAAATTTTATTTTTCCGACTGAGTGAAAATAATGCCTGGACCGGGAGTCGAACTCCGGATCTTTGACTTACAAGGTCAAGGCTCTACCAATTGAGCTATCTAGGCCGACAACCGGTCAGCATTACTCACTCAGACAACCTTTTAGGGAGAAACCTCTGGTCTATCATGTAAAAAGCTCGACAGAAATAAGCCGCAGGTAAAGGAAAACACCATTAAACAATGGGAGAAAGAAATACAAATTTTTTATTAAAATCACACAATCAACTGTGAAAGAAAATCATATTTATTGAAATTTTATTTTTCCGACTGAGTGAAAATAATGTCTGAGTGAGTAATGCTCACCGGTTGTCGGCCTGGATAGCTCAATTGGTAGAGCCTTGACCTTGTAAGTCAAAGATCCGGGGTTCGACTCCCGGTCCAGGCATTATTTTCATTCAGTCGGAAAAATAAATTTTCAATAAATATGATTTTCTTCCACAGTTGATTGTGTGATTTTAATAAAAAATTTGTATTTCTTTCTCCCATTGTTTAATGGTGTGTTCCTTTACCTGCGGCTTATTTCTGTCGAGCTATCTACATGATAGACCAGAGGTTTCTGCCTAAAAGGTTGTCTGAGTGAGTAATGCTGACCGGTTGTCGGCCTGGATAGCTCATTTGGTAGAGCCTTGACCATGTAAGTCAAAGATCCGGGGTTCGACTCCCGGTGCAGGCATTATTTTCACTCAGTCGGAAAAATAAAATTTCAATAAATTTGGTCTGCTGTAAAAAATTAACGTAGCTTACGTAAATAAAATTAAAGATTAAAAAGCAGTTAATAAATCACTAGAAAAAAAATAACTGAGAAGTTTCTCTCAATTGTATTTTATAATGATTATTAATGTTAATTACTATTGACTAACTATAGATACAGGTTAAGTTAAAAAAATAAATGAATAAAAGAACTATTTTACTCAGAGAAGAAAAAAAAAAAATATGTGAAGCCATTTAAAATGGGAGAAGTACAATTTTTTCCCCTCATTATTGTTTGCAAAGTGATAAAAAAATAAGTTTATTAAAAAAAAAAAAAAAAAAAAAAAGAAAGAAAGAAAACCAAATTAAATTAAACTAAAATTTACAAATTGAAGTTAATTTTCTTAATTTTGATTAAAATTACGGCTTAAATCTGAGCATCAGTCATATTTCCCTTTTCTTCCTTCCTATGTTATCGTATGATATTTTTGTTAATTCGCGTTATACGAGTTGCTAACTTTTATAATTTATTTCGCAGCATTTTTAGCCCCGCCTTCTTTTCGCCCCAGAATTTTTGTAGAATATTTTTCTTCAATAACTGACCCCAGGTAAAAAAAGAAAATCAGCAAAAAACCTCTAAAGGTTTTTTTTCAGGGAACCTGCAGGTATTTTGGACTTTCCTGCAGAAAATCTGCAGGTATTTCAGACTTTCTGAAATAAACCTGCGGGAAGTCTTTTAAAATAAACTATATATTTTCAGAAGGAAACCCACTATTTCTATTTTCTACCTGTGGAAATATTTAAAATACCTGCAAATTTCATAGAAAGTCCGGAATACTTGCAATATACCTGCAGTTTTTGGCTGATATATATATTTACCTGGGAACGATTAAATAAGGAAAAAGGCTTCAAAATCACTAATGAGAAAAAAAGGCGGGGCTAACAATGCCCCGGAAATTAAAAAAGTTGGCAACTCTAATTATAAGGATATCTCATTCAAAAATGAAGTTTTTCAAATTCTGTGTTTTTAAACATATCGATTTTTACTGCAATTTTACTTCTTCTTAAATAAATATATATATTTCAAGATTAAAAATTAAAGCCCCGATTTTATTTAATATATTAAATATATTAAGTATTTTTTTTTTTTTTTTTTAAATTGCTCACTTGCATAAAAGGCGCCATATTAAGAGATAGAAATTCATAAAACAGAATTCGAAGAACTTCATTTTTGAATGAGATATCCTCGTAAGAGAGAGCAACAAAAATCCGTAAGGATAACATCGGAAAGAAAATAGGTTATCACTGACTGATGTGCAATCTTAATTACTTTTGAAATAAATTATTTATCGCAATTATTTTGCAGAAAGTTTTTAGGAAAAATAATACTAGTGATATACAAATATGTAAATGTTGGCAGTTATTCATTTATCATAGCGTTAGCAACTATGCAGTTGTATTCTAATGAGTTTAAAATACATAAAATTTCTTTTAAACTTAATCGGTATCCATATTTGCTTTCAATCTTTCATTAATGTGCGCTTTTTCTTCTGTAGTATATAAGAGGATTTTGTTTCTAACTCATACCAATTATAACAAATTTTTCATTAAATACAGTGATTCTTACTCTAAAACGTTTCTTTGGAATGGTGCAAAATAAATTTGAATTTCCTCAAAGTACACAAATTCTGTGATTGTATCTCTTTAATCCTTTGCCGTCCTTAACTCTCTAAAGTGCTCTAAACAGTATTGTCAAATTTAGAACTCTTTTATTCAACTACCACCAAAAATTCTGAATTTGATATGTATAACGGATGAATAACCCTGGAAGTGATTAGGCTATATTTACAGTTAAAATTTAGTGGTGTATATTGAAACAAAGTCCCTAAATTTGACAACACTGACCAGTGGAATGAAATTAAATAGAACTGGCAAAGTACGAAACTTCTGATTTTTAAAATTGGAGCATTTAGAAACACAATTGCAAATTTTAGCACTTTTTGCATACCGGAAAATTTGAATAGAATTTTTAATTTTATTTAATCAGTGAAAACTGTTACATAAATACATAAAAAAATTCTACTGAAATTTTCCGGTTGCAAAAAATGGTTAAAGTTGGCAAATATGTTCAGAAACTCTAAACTTTTACTTTTAGAACATACTGAATTTTTCAGTCGTATTCATTCGTAAACTCCTCACTAAATCTTTTCATTTTTTTATAATCTCTCAATAACACTTCAGATTTCCGTCTAATTGCCTGGAATCCGTCTCCGGAACTTTGGTTTAGGTTAATTGCAGCTGAGATAGCCGCCAAAGAACTGCAAATGAACCGTAGTCTTTCCATATTTCTAGAATCCACAAACAAGGGAAAAAAGATGGGATATAAATTTACTGCAATTTGGTTAATAACTTCATTTTCAGCAAAAATATTTTTGTCCAAATATTTTTCCAGAGTGGCGACGACATCGTCTAATAATTTATGGAGCAGGATTCTAAGAGAAAATAAAAAATATGTAAGTTTATGCATTAATTACATAACTAATTATTTGAAAAAGACAAACTAAAATAATTTATTTTTCCGAAATAATCAACAAAACCCGGTAATAAAATTAGTTTTACTCACTTTAGAAGACATTGTATAGACCTCATTGTTCCAATACAGGGTTATTAAAAAGGAATCATCTAATTTCAGTATATTATGTTTCCGCAAGTAAACGACACGTAATACATTAATAAATATTATATATGTTTTTTTTTTTTTTTTGTACAAATGTTCAATGTAACTTCCTTTAGTTAGACATATCATTGTCTCCTAAACTAGATGCCTTCCACGTGGCTCGGAAACTTGGCGGTAGACAGCGCCACCTGGTACAAAGTGCGCCAATTTTTTTATTCAACAGCCACCAAAAATTTTTAAAAGTGGGATTTGATAAACATAAAAGCTGAATAGAATCGAAGAAACGTCGATTATATATATCATCTATCACTTTTTGAAATTATTAGTGACAGTTTAATAAAAAAGTCGCGCAATCTGTACCAGGTGGCGCTGTCTACCGCTTGAACTGTTGCCAAGTTTTCGAGCCACGCAGAAGGCATATAATTTAGGAGGCTATTTCGCTGTAAATTGTCGTAGAAACATGTGGCTGGTGCCGATCGATTTGTAATAACGTCTAGTTACACTGCTCGGCATGAAAACTGCCTCTAACACCATTTACGCATATTGTTACGTAAAATGACTTCCTGAATCCGAATATGACGCCCATTTTGCCCTATCACCCACAGTTTTTTAGGAATGGCCCCCTATTTTTATCATTTTTCGGTGATTTTATGGTTATACGCATGATTTTAGAAGGAGGGAGAATTATTTTAACATTAAAATATCTTCTGCGGGGCTACAGAGTTGGAAAATTCTAAAACATGGCTTTTTTTTATAAGGGAAAAAGTTTGGGGGGATTTGCCACTGAAATTATGCATTACATATCTTATATTTCTTTTAATCTGTTATTAGTGTTATTTTTTTAAATTATATATTTTTTTGTTTTGAGGTCTTAAATTAATTATTTTTCATTCTTCAAGTCAAATTCATGGTCATAAAATTATCGAACATGGAAAGAAATTGAGGTAGGGAGTGGTGTATCAAGAAAACGGTGGGTGACTGGACAAAATGGGAGTCATATTCTGATTCAAGAGGTCATTTTCCATAAGAATCAGCAAAAATGGTATCAGATCTCGAAAAAAAGTTTTTTTTTTATTTTTTATTTTTTTTATGTAGAGCAGTGTTATTAATGCAATAATTAAATTTTGCTTAGGGGTCGGCTACATATTAAGATTTACCTCATCTTCATTTTAGTTCCCCATCATACTATGGGTATGGGGAACTTAGGTAATCGTGAAAATTTTCGACCTCGGTTTTTTGACTTTTCTACACGTTTTCAGGTGTGAGGAATCCGAAAATGACAAAATTTCTATGGTGTCTGTCTGTAGGGTGTCTGTTAGTGTGTCAGTGTGTCAGTCCGTTAGTGCGTCAGTGTGTTAGTCCGTTAGTTTGTTAGTCTGTTAACACGATATCTCACGAAAAAATGATCGCAGAGAGGTCAGATCAGTTTTAAAATATTACTTTCGATACTGGCAAGAACCCTATTCATTTGCAACATTCGAATTTAAAAACTTCGTAAGTTATTAGAAATTTACGATTTTCTTAACATGGGAGAATAGGACAAAAATTCACTTAAACGTGCATTTAATGGAAACTTTTTTCTGTAAAAATGTCAGACCAGTTTTAAAATATCAGTTTTGATGCCAGAATGAACATCAGTAACTATAAATATGCTACTTTGGAAATTTCGCAAGTTATTGGAAATTTACGAATTTCTTAACATGGCAGTATAGGGCAAAATTTCACATAAACGTAAATTTTGAGAGATATTTTCATCGTAAAGATGTCAGACTACTTTTGAAATATTATTTAGGACACTGGCATGAATATTAATGACTATGAATTTTCCAATTTAAAAAATTCGTAAGTTATTTGGAATTTACGAATTACTTAACATGTCAGAATAAGGCAAAATTGAGCATAAACTTCCATTTTGAGGATCCTAAATACATTAGAGAATTTCAAAATTACGTTTATGATATTTGTTTGAACATGATTGAATACAAATATTCTGATAGGAAAATTTCGTAAATTATTCGTAATTTACGATTTTATCAACATAGCGAAATTGTAAATTTTTCATATAAATATAATTTTGAGGATTATTGCATTGGAAATAGTAGCATGAAAATTAAACAACGGAAGTGACCCCGATAAAATAAATTAATAGATTAGAATAAGATAAATATATCGAAGTGAACGGTGGATAGCCTATTAGGCGGGGATTTCATTCTGTCACTGTATCAAGCTTTGGTCAAATTCATTTCTTTTAACATGATTATAATATGTCTCACACTAGAAATTTCTGAGAACATAAATATGATGGGGAACTGAGCAGAGTCCACCTATGCCAACTAATTTTCGAATGGTAACACCAGTTTTGATTTTATATTCGGATTTCTGAGACGAAGGTGGTTTGGAAAAAGGTATTGTTTATATACTTTTAGTTAATTCTTGATAGAGTTGTAAACGAAAATATATTAGGGGTTCATCCCTACATTAAATAAATAAATAAAATTTAGATTTCACACAGAAAAATATTAAATATATTCTAATAATAACAGAAAAAGGAGTGTGGCAATTTTAAATATAAAATAAACTAAAATAATCATAATTAAAAAATGTAGTAAAAAATGTTTAGTATGCACCTAAACTTACTTGAGTATCTAATTTAACTTATGTGTCTGCAAAGCACAATGGTAAGAAATTATGGCCCCCAAATACCAATAAAAAAATATAATATCTCTGTAATTCGAGAAATAATGGTAGGAATGAGCTGTAACCTTGGAAACCCATATTTTTTTATGATGTCTGATCTATTCCTTCAAAAATTAATATAGTTTATTTATTTATTTTTTTATTGCCTGTGCATTCTTTTTGAACACGTAGTAAAGTTTCACTAATAATGATAATGCAGAATTCCGTTGTTTTAATGCACATAAATTTGTGGGGAATAGTGGCACATAAATTTGACCTTTTACGGACCCCCAAAGTGAAGAAATCGCTTGAAGTCATAACCTAGGTTTTCCTTTAACAAAGGTCTGTTTTCTAAAAGTTCTGTTTTCTAATACCAACTTCGAATCTCAGAGCCGTAGATATATTAATTCGATATTTTTTAAGAAATTACCGCTAAACGATGATTACAGATCAACATCGTGTAAATGACAGCTTACAAAAAGGTATCTGCTCTGTGGGCGCCATTATATATTCTGCCGCTGCAAAGCTTCTGAAACAACTTTCGCGAAATAGCTTCACAATACGTAACAGGAATCTATTATTTCACAATATAAAATTTCCGTATATTTCCTTTGTATTCATGAATTACTAATCATTTCTGTTTCTTTCTTTCTTTTCTATTTTTTGAAAATATGAAAGTTTGATATTGGAAGATAGGTTTTTGCCTTTTCAAATCAAATATTCGGAATATACTGAAATTATTTAAAAAAAAAATATTCTAGTACATAAATGTTCTACTTCCGTAGTGTAAGTAGAATGCTTTAATCATAAGAGTGGCGAGATAATTTCCTTTCAAATAACAAAAAATCCTAGTTGCCCTTGATATGTCATTTCCTTTCTTTCTTTTTCTTTTTTTTCTTTCATATGGTTTTCCTTTAATAAAAGCAGTGCAGAGGCTTAATTACATCATTTCTGGCCATCCAAAATACAACGCCAAGAAGAGAAAGCGATAACAAAATCACATTTATTAGATAAATAACAAATAAACAAAGGTGAAATTCGAGTTGAGAAGCATGAGAAATCAATATTTTACGTACCCCCCATGGCTTGCTATAATTTCTGTACACGGCACTACATCACAGATGTTTAGGATATGTTCTTGGATTATTTCATGCTTCATGCATACGTTGTCAAAGTTTATGTAGTGTGACAGTGGGAAGTATATGCTAGAGCTGGCCCAGTTGTTTTCCAGACTACGGCTATATGTGTTTAATGAGGGAAAAAGCAGGAAAATGTACTGACCAAGGCAACAAGCCAATTTGAAGTGTAGAGAAAAACTGTTTCATATTACGTTCTAAATTTTGTTTCGCATTTTTCTGTTTTAAAATGGCAGCAGTTAAGCTTTGAACATGAGGTAAGACAGGCTACAAAATTTTAGAGTTATCGCATTCGCAGTACAGTGTAATGTTAAAGGATTTTAAGTGATTCACACCGATGAAATTCAATATCACGCTAAACCATATAGCCAGTGGAAGCCCCGGTACTGCGATGCACGAGGAAAAAAATCTTTCAACAATTTTCCACGATGCCGCCACGCTCGCATGCGAATGTCATGGCGTTGAAGACAGAATACGTGATTGGTAAGAAAGGATCCACCCCCTCCCTCCAACAGCGCGTATTTTCCCTAGAATATCTTCAGGATGAAAAGACATCCCAGAAACATCCTGAAGATGTACTGTGGATAAGTGTGTAGTTAGGGCCCGGGCTATTTGTTTTCTCACGCCCGGCGTTCATTACAGCACAGCAGATAGAAAGATCTGTGACCTAGCTTCAATGGAAATTTCAGCAATGGGCATGTACTGGAACTCCACTGCGTCCAAAAAAAATGTCGAGTAGTACATATTGTGAAATAAACTCAATTTCTTGTGATATGGCTCTTTTTGCAGAGTAATCCATCACTGCCGTGCACACAATATGGTTTTTCTTCGCTTGCAGTGGTGAAGCGAGAAGTGCGTAATCGTTATCTCTGTTGATCTGTTTCACTTATGATCATCGGCTGCAGGTCCGCATCACAGTGTCTTTATTACGTCAGACACGGAAATATAATTTGCAATTTCTGTTACAATTAATTTTTCTCCTGGCAAACTCTGAAATGTGATTGGTTGGAAGTTGTAATTTTTAGAGGATATAATGTAATTTTTACGAAAGCATGCCATGGGAAAAAACAACTCCAATGCATGATAGCAGCTTTCCCTTCAACTTTTATAACATTATCATCAATATCACTTGTAGGTGGATAGGTACCTACGAATTGCGTCTGCACTGAAATGTTAATTATTTGCATAATTTATCTAATTTTACGCACAGTATGAATTTCGCTCCTTTTGCGTATTTCTTTCACGAAGTTGCATTTTGGATGATATGCAATGTACAAAACACGATTCACATGTTTAGCAATAGTCTTGCAAGATGACTATACTGACATTTTCTGATGATGACATTCTTTTTTACTTCCTTATACAAAGTGTAAGGAAGTATAGTAATCCCGATTTGCGAAATGGATTTTATATTTCACATTGCTCGAAATTAAATGATCGCAGAATGTTCCAAATTTATACGTGTGACTGACATGATGTCTACTTGTACACCTGCAAGTTTCGTCACGAGCTCTCGTTTTAGAGATATCAGCAACTTTATATGATTTTTCTTGACGTCTGTATGTGTGTGTGTGTGTATGTATCTCGTATAATTGAAAAACGTTTGGACGTAGAACGTTACAAATTAGTACATAGGTTTATTATAACATCTAGTTGTACACCTCCCTTGTTGGACTTTATATGATTTTCCGTTTTGGAGATACTTAAGAAAATTAGGTTCATAATGACAAAAAATGCAAAGGTTTTGGCCATAAAGTATCAAAAAACGGTAATAACTCAAAAACGGTTTGGACAAATCTTGCAATCGATTTTTAACTAACTTCCTGACTAGCTAGACATTTGAAACTTTCAGAAAAGCTCAGAACACGTTGACAGCGCATTTTAAAAATATTTCTAGCCAACTGTTTCGGATCACTGCTGCCTTCAGCAGCGTTTATATAATTCAACAGAAAATTTATTTCTATATCTACTTTAGTTCTCCTTTATAATATAAATATGTAAACTTGGATATTCGTGAAAATGTTTGACATTTTTCACGTTTTGAAGTTTGAGGAATCCGAAAGTCATAAAATCGATGTGATGTCCGCCTTTAATTTTGTTATTCAGTTAGTTTGTCAATTTGTGTAGACATGAATGAATGGTCATAAAAAAATGTTCGAGTAGATTTAAAATATCATTTATGATAATGGAATCCCTAATGAATTTTAAAATTTTAATTTGACAACTATAAATTATTCAAAATTTCAGATTTTCTTAATATGGCAGAATAGTTCGAAGTTTTGTATGAACATGCATTATGGGTATTATTTTCTTCATAAATAAGTCAGAGTAATTTTAAAATATCATTTATTATGGACTTTGAAAACTCACCGTTTTAAATATCTAAAAAAATCAACAATAATACATAGTGTATATACATTCGTATATACAAAGATTGATGATTATATCATTAACGGCATTTGTGGTGCATGAATTTAGCCATATATTAAATGCTCAAATGCATAATACTTTAAACAGACTTTTACAACACACTTTCATAGTGATCATTTGTTATATATATATATATATATATATATCGACTGTACTTACCTAATAAATGCATACTTAGTATTATAATATGCAGCTAATGTAGCAGAATGATTTATAACTAATTGGCTTTCACCCGCCTTGCAGTTGATATTTCTAGATATTATTAATCATTTTTATTATTTATGATAATCATTTTATCTATGTATTTTTAAGTTTTTTTATTTTTAAGTTTAGCTTAATGTTTTGACCATAATTTAGTGATTTTTTGCAGAAGCCGAGGAAGAAAATTACCAAGTGGCGGTTCCTATATAGCTTTAGATATATTCTTATAAATCACCTTTTAGACTTACTTTATTTTTTCAAATTATGGTTATAACGAATTTTTTATCAATGCATTGTTGAAGTTTTGACGTCATTTTTTTTTTTGCTACAATATCCCTATTCCATTATTTCATTCGTTTCTCCACACCAAGCATAAATAATTATTTTCTTTATTTCAATACATTTTTGTAGCTATGACGTTAATTCGAAGCGTTACCTTGTAGAACTTGGGCATTTATTATTAAGAAGACATAGCTGTTAAAATCGTAATTGATATTCCGTAGCACTGTTGGTATCCATTCTTTTTTTCTCACTACTTTATTTTTAGAGTAATTCCCTACAAATATAATTACGATTAAATAAGAAGAAAAATACTCTAAAAATAAAAAAGACTGATAAAAAAAAAAAAAAAAAAAGAGGGATACTAACAATACTACAGAATATTAATTAGGATGTTGGCAGCTGTGAGAAGAGGATGTTGAAAATTAATAGTGGACTTACTGAGAGTACATGATAAGTAGTATAAAATTGCATGAAAGTTAAAGTATGAAACTGGCACCAATAAAATTGTAGAAAAAAATCGGAATAAGGTGAATGTATGTAAGTGGGAGGGAAGAGTAGTAGTCTTCTAGGTGGGTTATTTAGTCTGCGATATCGTTGGGTAATGGACCGCGTTTCTTACTCATGATATGAATATATTATACTTTATAGTAAAAATTTATGGTGTTCTATGTTACAAAGGAGAATCAACCTATGCCAACTATTTGTCTTTATGTATAACACAATCAGTTTTCTTAATTTGTAGTAACTATTTCTTTCAAAAGAATTGCATCTGTTAATGAACATTATTTTATATAAAAATAAATATAATATCATGGCAGAATAAACTAGACAAATTCAACAACTAAAAATTTGTAGTGAATATTGAAGAAAACATTTTTTTCAAGTTATCAACATTAGGGTTAGACACAACGCTCATATTTCACAATTTAAATTTTCACGTTCAGATTAGACACAATTCACTCAAATTATACCACAACGCTCTGTCTTTTGATTTGAAGGAGTTCAATTATGTAAACTTTGAATTAAAAAAAAAAAAAAAAAAAGAACGGAATAAAATAAAAATAATAAAATTACCTGTAAAGCCATATCTTAGCGGCTGGGCTGTCAATAAATCTTTTAACTGATGCTAAAAATGTTCTGTCACGAATTAATTTTCCCTCTTTCTGAAAATTCGGCAGCAGAATTGCAAAGGAAATATATTGTTTCCAGGAGGTGTCGTCCATGATGTTTATATCCTCATCTAAAACAATATTTTTCACTAGATCGAAATCAATGCCATGTGGAAAGAGATCCTCCACAGCTTCATCAATGGCGTTTCCTTTCCTATCGACAGTCAAAACATCCAACAAAAGATATTTTTCTTCCTGTAATTCTCTGGAAATATCTTCAGCAATCTGCTTAGAATAGGAAAGTGCAACAAAAGATCCTGTAACACTAATACCACCTATAATCCATGATAATAAGAAAGAATACTTTGGTTTCAAATCTACTGAGAAACATTTGCTCAATAGCGTTCCAATGCCACTCGATATTTCTATCGCTGCAGAAATTAAAGCTAAAGCTGAAGAAGTTTGGTTAATTAAATGCAACTTTTGTGTTGTGCTTTGTAAATGTTTTATTACCCTTTCTCTCTGTTCCAACCAGTTGTTCATCTCTATGATGAATTCATTATTTATGAATCCGTATTTAATAATAATTTTTTCCAGTTTCTCTGTGAATTTCTCTGTTGCTTCGTTTATTAGATTTGAATCTGTTGAAAGATCCAGTGCTGCTTTTATTGCAATTTCAGGCAGTTTTTTGTTTAGCTCATTTTCTTGTGATTCGTATGCTTTAATGATTGGTGAAATATATTTATATTGCTTGAATACATTTATTTCTAGTTCGCGCTCAAGAATAGAACGTACGATATACGTTTCTTCGACTGTTTCTACTTCATCTATGAAGAACAGGCAAGGGAGATTATTATTTTTCGATAAAACAACCTAGAAGAAGAGAAAAAATAGTTAATTATAACTTACTGTAAAATATATATAAATAAAACCAAGAAAGGAAAAACATACAAATAACATAGATTATATAAGTCTTCCAAAATACAAAGTGTTCGAAATTAAGCGATCTTATTTTAAAGTTGTCTACATGCGAAACTATTGTTGAGAAAGTTATAAAATTTGGTGTAGGACATAATAAAAGTACGGGAATTTGTTTGAGCGAATGATAATAATAATAAAAAAACTAGTTGACGTTTTTGTTACCAGAGGACGATTTTTAATGAATTACACTTTTAGTATACATACATGATAGTTTACAAATTTTATTACAACAAGACATGTTTTACATAACAGACATTATTGTCAGCTATTATTTGGAATTGTAAGATAGTGTATTCCCTAGCTGACTGCTGTGTGTTCGGGGAAATGTTACGAACATGTCGTGAAAAGCTGTTTTCAAGATCAGGTAAAATTCTTGGATTATTACGACTTACCAGAGATTTCAAATTCCCCAAAGCCAAATGTCTCATGGATTGAAGTCTGGGGGATCAGGGATGCCACGGATCAGAAATTTTATAATTCATTACAAAACGCCCCTTAGTGATGAAAATTTGAACGAATATTTTTTATTCACTCAAACAAATTCCCATAACTTCATTACGTCCTACGCAAAATTTCATAACTTTCTCAACATTAGTTTCGTCTGTAGACAACTTTAAAATAGGATCGTTTAAATTCGGACACCCTGTATATTTAATCCTTAAATTGTTTAAGATTTATTGTATTTTTTACTATAATAAGGGCAATTTAAAATATATTTTGTATATTTTGATTTTTATTCTGGGGGAATAAATCTCAAGAAAAATGTTTTTGTAGTTTTATTTTAAAAAAAGAAGCTCAAAAGCTTGTTTTTGGACTACAGTTGACGTAAAATTTGTAAATCTACACAAAAATATATTTTTCACTTTTAATTATGGATCTTTTTTACTATGGTTTAAGCAATCTCAGAAAATATGTCTTTAATTCTTTGCCGGTCCTATTTAATTTCACTCCTGTGGCCAAAGTTAAAGATTTTTTATTCAATATCCACCCCTAAATTTTAACTATAACGATTACCTAATCATTTCGAAGGTTATTCGTCCATTATGTGTATCAAGTATCAATCCTCAAAATTATTGGCGATAGTTCAATATAAGAGTCTCTAAATTTGGCAACACTATTTAGAGCGCTTTCGAGCGCTAGGACCGGCAAAGGGTTAAAGCTTTGATTTTTAAGGGAAAACATAAAATATACCATTTTTAACGAAAAACATAGTAGATTCATTTTGTATAGCTTTATTTAGCATCTAATATATGCATTATGTAGTGTACCAAAAATTTAATAGCAAGAGAAATAAAAAACCTCAAGAACTGAAAACGTATTTTGAGCAATTACTTTTTATATCCCATAATATGTCTGGGTAATTAAATGATAAATGTCTCAGTTTCACACAAGGATATTTCCTCTACCATTACTATTTTTTAACAACAATCATTATCATATTTAATGACAAAATCTGCTGTAAAAATATGATAAAAACTTTTGTCTGTTAATAGTGGTTGCAGAAAAAAAGGAGCAGAAATCTCATTTTTCTGTGTGATTGACACTGTGTGATGTACCATAGAACTACTCATCTGAATATTTTTCTGAGTTTTGTAAACCAATTATTAATACTAATTATACCAAAATCTAAAGAAATACACTTCATACAAGTCAATCTATTCAAATTTCTTGCAGACTCTCTGAAATATATAAATAGTGTTATTTATAACATTTTTAATAATGAACTTTCTGTTGTTGACCTGAATAACATGTATCAATTTCAAATTATTTTATCTAAAAATTAACTAAAAATTCGCAAATTGTTTTTTTTTTTTTTTTTTTTTTTTCAGCACACTATCTATTTGCATGCGTTTTCAATTAATTTGGATAAGATGGCACAAAATAAACATTTCCATAAATTTACTTACAGGTTTGGATAGCGTGACGCAAAAGCTAAAATAATTCATTAAAATAAATACATTTCAGTACTTAATATAAACTTAATGAATGTGGTATATTCGACTGCGTATTTGAAAATTAAAAGCAATATTTCAATGTGCAATTATACTTTAATATGCAAAACAAAATAATTGCAGTGGAATTTAAAAACAAATCATTTAGTGTAACATCACTGCGTTGCTGGAATTTCATATCATTTCATTTAAAACACATATTTTGATATTATAAGACATGCGAATGAAAAGGTATCGGTGAGTAAATGTTATATATTATTTTATGTAGAAAATAACGGTCACACTGTAAAAATAAATGGAAGCAAAAAACAAATTCAAATAAGAAAATCTATGTATTTTTTAATTAATAGCAAAGCGTCACTGAAAATTTGATATCATTATTTTTAAGACCCGTATTTCTAATTTTTATAGCCATAAAGTACAGAGCTGCGTCACAAACGTTTAACCCGTTAAGGGTTTTTGTATTGATATCATTACTTTTTAGGGGTTAATGATTAAAATGTAAAATTAAAGGGGCATGGCAATGAGTTTATAACCCAGTATAAAAAGTGCAGTTTCATAGGTCATACCACATGAAATTTTACCGCGAACAAAATAACAAACTAAATGAAATTTTAAAAATTTAGGAAAAGTGATAAATAAAAACTTTAAGAAAGAATATTTCTTGTGTGACGGAAACACGCAACATTACAAAGGCATAATATAGTATATTTTAAAAATGACAAACAATTTCTACAAAAAAAAAAAAAAAAAAAAAAAGAGAGAGAGAGAGAGAGATTTTATTTTATTTAATATTCAATTTTTTTGGTTCAACGGTTCATCTGTTTCTTAAATAGTTCAACAGAATATTTAAAATAAATGTTCAAAAAATGATTTGTGTGCGAAAGTTTTTGTAAAAAAGTTTTATGAATAAGTTTCTAAAGAGCTCGACTTACCGCATAGATTTCACTTAGAAAAGAAAAATTAAACACAAGTTTTTAAATGGACCAATCGAATGAACAAAAGATTAATATTTTGTTATTTTTTTAATTGGAGATGTTTAAAGTAAAATGTTGTAAGGATTTGACAGTAATTTTCCAAAATACCTAACACCATATGGGGGTGGGGATCAGGTCCTCCTTTGGAAACTCTGATAATTCTAAAAAATATACTTAATCAATCTGAGGGAGATTTTGTTTGGTTTAAAATTAATTCAGATGGAGAAAATAGGAGGGTGGCAATCAGTTAGACCACTTTGAAATTTTAATCGGGAAAACGTTTTTTAGAAAATTTTTTGTTGAATGTAGTTTTATTCCTATCTGGTTAAATATACTGTACATAGTTCCCACATTCTTCCTGGCTAGAATTCCTGAAAATTTTCTAAAACGTGGTGAAGGGATTTTGGACATTACCTCATTTTCTAAAATTGGGTTATGGGGGTAAAAAGTGCACTAAGAGATCTAACATTAAAATTTTAAATGATAAGAATTTTTTAGCACTTTGATTAATCTTCTAGATACAATCACTTCAGCGATACTTTTTTAAGGTTGGTTGATAGTAGGTTTTAAGGCCAACTGACTACGCTAGGGTCCTAGGCATATAAGTAGAATGGCCTCCATGAAGTCTTTTTAAGGGGTCGAAGCCCGTATTTAAACGAGTTTTGGAGAAAAACACGGAAGGAACGGCTAGGTCAAAGATGGATGGGATCGAATCCGGCACTTCTCATCCACAGCTCGACCGCTGGTAGGGCATTTTTAAGGAACTCATAAATATTTTTTTTTTCTAAAGTTCTCATCTTCCTCCCCAAATCTATCGGAAACGACTCGGAATTTTTGAAAATTGTAAAAAATGGCAAATTAATTATGAGTCTGTAAGTAAGAACTTTAAATGAGCTCTTAATCCTTGTAATTCCCCTCCTATTTCAAATTTTACTGTTTGCTTTCTAAGGTTCCCCCTATCACAATACAGCTTCAATTTCTTTTCTTTTCTTTTCTTTTTTTTTTTTTTTTTTTTTTAAGAAATTGTTTATCGAAGACATTTCCGACAAACTAAAAAAAGAACTACATTTGTTTAAAATTTCAAAGATGTGCCTTTCGCTGCCTCCTGTTTTCGAAATTTCCAAAATTTTTTCAAAAATTTCCAAATAAAACAATGATCTTTTAAACTGATTAAGCCCCCCCCCCTTTTTTTTTAGGTTTTAAGAATTTTCAAGGTGTTCTCGAGACACGGTGGGAAGGCTTTAAACGAAAACTTTTTTTCATATTTTTCTAACGAATAATTATAGAGAAAAACATTTTTTGTTAAAATGTTGTTTTGAAAAGGTCTTTCCATCAAAGTAACAGAAGATTCCCCCCTTCCCCCAATTTTCACATTCACAAAATTAAAATTTGCCATTGTCTGACTCCTTCCCTACCCCCCTTCCCACACCATAAATATTTGTTTTCTTCTTAACTAAACAAAATCCCGTAAAAATTGTAGAAGACATGTTTTACAGTTTTTAGAAATTCCGAAAATTACTGGATATAGAAAAACAAATTGAATAATTCGTATTCGACACTGTTTTTCAAGATTTTGTATGAACTTCAAAAACACACTTTTCTTAAAATCGATTAACCAGGGAAGTCCTAGCGGCACCGTTTGGTACCAGCAATCACTATTTCAAAAATACCCATTTTGTGGGGTAAAAAACCTGATGTTCTGAAGGCAATAAACATATACTAAGGGAAGGCAATAAACTGCAATATCTGAATAAAAGCAATATCTGAAGAGAAGGCAATAAACAAAATTTGCAAAATAATACAAAATTTGAAATGTATTATTAATTTCTAATTTAAAGGTTGCAGATTCATGGTAATTTCATTTATATCATTATTATATGTAAGAAATAAGTCTATACAAGTTAAGAAGGATATATATATATATTTTCTAGAGTAGCTTTTATTGTTATATTCATGCCTGCTCCCTACTGTTAAATTTAAGAAAGAAAGAACGAAACAATTATTATTTTTTAAGTATAGATTTGATTTAAAAGAGACTAATAAATAAAAGTAGAAAAATCTTTAAAATGTGAAACTTTTATACTAGTAAATATTTAAGTAGTATAGTTTTTTACTAGAAATTTAATGAACAAAATAATTTATAAAATAATAGACTATATAATTCTTAATTATTTTACCAGTATGCTTTGCAGAAATGTATTATTTCGTAAAATCTCCTTATATTATTAAAATCTGTACGCGTGTGTGTGTGTGTCTGTCTGTCTGTCTGTGAGAAACGGCTTGACGCAGCAAAAGCTCGGCCGCTAACGGTCGCACGGACTTCGAACAGATACCGATGGACAGAGAATTTATCGCAGATCTGGGTTATCTAATTTGCTAAACGATGCGACCCTAATTAGCGGAGATATTAATTAAAATGTCGACCATTGTCTAACGAAAAATGACCCAGAATTCATGATTAAATGCTTAAAAAGCGACATTTTTACGGAAAAGGTGGAAAATAAATTAGAAATATCAGTCGTATCGTTACAAACAAGATACCATTGGAAAGGGCTTTTTTCTCTCAATCCGATGGTTTAAACGGCTTATCGATCGGACAATTAGATTTTTTAAAATTAACTAAACTATAAAAAATTGCTGGCAACGAATCACAAGAATGTTATCTTTGCAGACATTAAGCCTACAGCAGTCTTCAACGGAAACACATCTGGTATGTATTGAGATCACATGTTTCGTAGTGCGATTAAAAATTACAATTTTCTATTTTCTTCAATTTTTCAAATTTTACACATTTTATTTAGTATATAATATTTACACCACAAAACAAACTTGCATTTCAAATTTCATCGATTTTCGTCAATAAACAAAAGATTTACATTTTAATTGCAAATTAAATTTTATCTTTACACGCCGGACATTTTTGCAATATTCTAATACGCGTATTTCAATTTCTAATTACGATTGATTTATTTTTTATACATCATACGAAAGATATTTTAAAGTTCTTTTACATAATTCAAAGTTTTCAACAGATTTACACGTTTTGAGGTCTCCTGATTCAGTGTTCTTTCATGGCGCTGTAATATTTTCAAATTTCAATATTTCAATTTCTAATTATGATTAAATTATTTTTAATACATCATTCGAAAGATATTTTAAAGTTCTTTTAAATTATCGAAAGTTTTCACCAGAATTACACGTTTTGAGGTGTCCTGAATCAGTTTTCTTTTATGGCGTTGTAATATTTTCAAATTTCAATATTACAATTTCTAATTATGATTAAATTATTTTTAATACTTAATTCGAAAGATATTTTAAAGTTCTTTTATATTATCGAAAGTTTTCACCAGATTTACACGTTTTGAGGTGTCCCGAATGAGTTTTCTTTTGTATCTCAGATACTAATTATAATAATTTCATAAGTAATACCTCATTAGAAAGCTTTTTTGATTTGGAATCGAACAGTGGAATACAGAAATTTCTACCGCCAGATGGCGCTGTAATTTTTTCAAATTTCAATATTTCAATTTCTAATTATAATTAAATTATTTTTAATGCATCACTCGAAAGATGTTTTAAAGTTCTTTTAAATTATCGAAAGTTTTCACGAGATTTACACGTTTTGAGGTGTCCTGAATCAGTTTTCTCTTATGGTGCTGTATTATTTTCAAATTTCAATATTTCAATTTCTAATTATGATTAATTTTTTTTTTAATACATCATTCGAAAAATATTTTAAAGTTCTTTTATATTATCGAAAGTTTTCACCAGATTTACACGTTTTGAGGTGTCCTGAATTAGTTTTCTTTGTATCTCAGCTACTAATTAAAATAATTTCATAAGTAATACATCATTAGAAAGCGTTTTTGAATTGGAATGGAACAGTGGAATACAGAAATTTCTACCGTATCTCAGATACTAATTATAATAATTTCATAAGTAATACATCATTATAAAGCTTTTTTGATTTGGAATCGAACTGTGGAATACAGAGATTTCTACCGCCAGATGGCGCTGTAATTTTTTCAAATTTCAATATTTCAATTTCTAATTATAATTAAATTATTTTTAATGCATCACTCGAAAGATATTTTAAAGTTCTTTTAAATTATCGAAAGTTTTCACGAGATTTACACCTTTTGAGGTCTCCTGAATCAGTTTTCTCTTATGGTGCTGTATTATTTTCAAATTTCAATGTTTCAATTTCTAATTATGGTTAAATTTTTTTTAATACATCATTCGAAAGATATTTTAAAGTTCTTTTATATTATTGAAAGTTTTCACCAGATTTACACGTTTTGAGGTGTCCTGAATTAGTTTTCTTTGTATCTCAGCTACTAATTAAAATAATTTCATAAGTAATACATCATTAGAAAGCGTTTTTGAATAGGAATGGAACAGTGGAATACAGAAATTTCTACCGACAGATGGCGCTGTAATATTTTCAAATTTCAATATTTCAATTTCTAATTATGATTAAATTATTTTTAATACATCATTCGAAAGATATTTTAAAGTTCTTTTAAATTATCGAAAGTTTTCACCAGATTTACACGTTTTGAGGTGTCCTGATTACGTTTTCCTTTGCATCTCAGCTAATTGAGTTAGACCGTTCAAAATTGGTATACGTAGGTTAATTAGGAGGGGCTGAAAGGGTGGGGAAGAGATAGGCGTGCACCGCGCGCGTATCCCCTAACTTGTGCGCGCAGCGCGCACGGGACTGCGCGGCCGAAGGCAGTGGGGATCAGGTCCGACTTTTTAACCGATAAGAAATGATTTTTTTCATTTTCTTTTCTTAAGAATAAAAATTTGATTTGAGAAGGAGTATATGCGCGCAGCGCGCGTATACCTTCACACGTGCGCGCTCACCGCGCATGGGTTTGCGCTGCCGAAGGCAGTGGGGACCCGGTGTGAGTTTTTAACCGATCAGAAATGATTTTTTTTTAGGGGGCACGAAGGGTCAGGGAAGGAATACGCGAGCGCAGCGCGTGTATCCGTGAACTTGTGCGTGCGCAGCGCGCACGGGACTGCGCTGCCGAAGGCAGTGGGGACCCGGGCCGACTTTTTACCCAATCAGAAATGATTTTTTTTAATTTCTTTTCTTAACACTAAAAGTTACTTTTTGTTTCTGTTACTGTTAGTTTTCTTTTCTTAAGAATAAAAATATGACTTCAGAAGGAATATGTGCGCGCAGCGCACGTATACCTTCACACGTGCGCGCGCATGGGTCTGCGCTGCCGAAGGCAGTGGGGACCCGGTGCGAGTTTTTACCCGATCAGAAATGATTTTTTTAGGGGGCACGAAACTTCAGGGAAGGCATACGCGCGCGCAGCGCGTGTATCCCATAAGTTGTGCGCGCGCAGCGCGCACGGGACTGCGCTGCCGAAGGCAGTGGGGACCCGGGCCGACTTTTTACCCAATCAGAAATGATTTTTTTTTAAATTTCTTTTCTTAACACTAAAAATTACTGTTAGTGATTCATTAATTTTAGTGATTCATTTGAAAATACTGAGCCGCTAGCGGGCGAAGAGCTAGTAGATAAATTAAACGTTGAATAACAAGTATATAAATAAGGAAAAACTGACAAAAAAAATTATTTATGTAAAAGCAAATATACGTTATACCTATATAATAGTATTCTTTTGTGAAAATACATGTGCTTACAGCTTTTGCTCAAACTTCAGGGCAAACCACATTGGATTAAAGAACATCTTATAAAGTAGTAAAGTGTTCGGTTTATTCTTTCACAACAGCCATTTTGAGACGCAGAATAATTTTCTGTAGGTTGAAGTTTAATTCCGAGTTGTTTTAGTTTTTCATTAAAATCTTCTCCTGTGTATTCTTGACAGTTGTTAGTGCGCAATATATCAATTTTCTTATTTGTTGCTTCTCAACCCAAACACGTAAAATTAAAAAAACACGTCTCATCTTTAGACTCTAAAACTGCACCATATACATAGAGTTTTTTTGCTGTAAACATAGCAAAGTAATATGATTCATCTAAACTTTCAATAACAGTTCACTGCTTTCATAATCAAATATTTCAAGGAAAGAAGTGACTGTTTGTTTAGCAAGATTGCAACATGTTCATTATTTAAGTTTTTTACTTTCCGAACACTATAGTGAGGAAAGTATTGTAATCATGTCAAAAATCCGAATTTGATATTTTGATGTTTCTATACGTTAGGAGGTCCCCTGAGTCCGTATTCACTATTTTTACGATGATGTATGTGTGTGTGTATGTATGTGTGTATGTATGTGTGTGTGTGTGTGAGTGAACACGCTAGCGTCTAAACGCTTTGCTCGAATGAGCTGTAAGTTGGTACGCTTGTTGCAAGTCACCGTAGCACGAACCCTATTGATTTCAATGAATCTAGCACTTATAGTTTTTTTTTACAGGGACGCAAAGAAAAATTCTTTATCATTATGGCCTATGAGATCAAAATCTTAAAAGTGCGATAGCATCTAAACGCCTTATTCAATTGAGCAAAAAATTTATACATATATTATAGGTCACAAATACTCAATCTGTATAGATTTTGGAGAATCTAGCACTTATAGTTTTTTTACAGGGACACAAAGAAAAATTCTTTATCATTATAGCCTATGGGACCAAATTTTTAAAAGTGCGATAGCATCTAAACGCCTTATTCAATTGAGCTGAAAATTTATATTAATATTATAAATCACTGTTGCACTAACTTTAAGTATTTTGGTGAATCTACCATTTATAGGTTTTTACAGGGACACAACGAAAAATTCCTTATCATTATGATCTATGGGCTCAAAGTGCAGTAGCGTTAAATAAAACATCTTGTAATATATGGAGAAAAATACTCAACACTCTATTATGGTTTTCTCTCTTTTGTTTGTTTAACAACTCAACTTTCTTTACTTTATCTACAAAACTGTTAATTACTCAATGTTCGGAAAGTCGAGTTGAGTTACTCCAGATTTTCGTATATAAACATCGCAAAATAAAAGGATCCTTCTAAACTTTCGCTAACAGTTCACTGCTTTGATATTCAGATATTTCAGAGAAATAAGTGGCTGTTTGTTTAGTAAGAATGCAACATGCAGATATTTAGATTTTTTGTATATAAACATTGCAAAATAAAAAGATTTTCTTAAACTTTCATTAACAGTTCACTGCTTTCATATTCAGATATTTCAAAGCAAGGAGTGACTGTTTAATTACCTCGAATGCAACATGTATGTATTTGTAGTCTGAAAACATAGCAAAACAAAATGGTTTTCATAAACTTGCACTAACAGTTCACTGTTTTGATATTCAGATATTTCAGAGAAAGAAGTGGCTGTTTGTAAAAGGCAACGTGTACTACATATTTAAAAATCATCATCATCATCATCATCAACTTCAGGGATTAGGCATAGTGCCTGTTCCGGCTTCATTGTTCAGTCCACCGCTTTCTCGGTCGTCCTCGATCTCTCCTGCCCTTTGGGGAGTAGTCGAGGGCAGCTCTGGGGAACCGTGTTTCCGGCATACGCTGTACAGGGTCTTTCCATTTAGTACGATATTCTTGTATTCTATCACATAAGTTGAAGATCTTTAACTCCTTCCTGATGTCTTCATTCCGAATCTTGTCGAAAATTGTGCAGCCTTTTATAGGTCTCAAATGTCGCATTTCTGTTGCTTGGATTCTCGATAGATCCCGGCTCCCCAAGGTCCATGTCTCTGAACCATAAAGTAAGACGGGTGTGGCCATGACCCTATAGAATTTAAGTTGTGTTTCTTTTCGTGTCTTCTTCCTGAGGGTCTTTCTCAAAGTTCCACAGATGTATTGGAATTTGTGCAATTTCTGCTGTACCTCGTTCTCGTATTCATAAGTGAGATCGCAACTTAGATAGGTAAAGTGTGATACTTGTTCTATGACTTCATTTTCAATGACAATTTTTGTACGAATGGGGTCCCTTTGAAAGCCATAGATTTGGTTTTTTTTATCGAGATTTTCATTCCATAGTCTTGACAAATTTTGTGTAGGCTATACGTTGATCTCTGTAGATCGTCTTCACATTCCTGAATGATAACCTGGTCAAATTTTGTCTATAAACATAGCGAAATAAAATTATTTTCCTAGACTTTCACGAACAGTTCCCTGCTTTGGTATTCATATATTTCAGGGAAAGAATTGGCTGTTTGTTTAGAAAGAAGACATACTTTATAAATAGGTAACGAATTATTTTTATTCATAATATGATTTGACAATTTAAAGTAAGCAAAATATTCCAGGGGCCGCAGCATTCCTACTTCTTTACGATTATTTTATTTTACTGCCACCACAATATTCAGAAAATTCAATATTATATCCTTCACGAATTTTTGTTTATTATTATTGCGGTGGACGCAGCAATATAAAATAATCGTAAAAATGTAGGAGCACTGCAACCAAGCATTTCTATTTTTCTTTTTTTTTTTTTTTTTTTTCAGAAAATAATTGGTATACACCTTCTTTCGACATCACTTTTTCGTAGAGTAATTTTCTTGAACATGCACTTACGATTAGATAAGAAAATTATTCCTAATAAAAATTTCGTGTAAAAAAAAAGCAGGTACTAAAAATTCACCGGAAAATTTTTTAAATGCTGTCATATATGCAATTTCCTTGTGTCTTTTTTATTTCAACTAGCAGTCGTTAACTACATCGCAGATCACTACATTTAAATGAATTCTTAAAATTATATATAACTTATTAATATAAAAATCTTATTAAAAAAAAAGGAATAATTGAAATCCATAAAATATATCAGTTTTTTTGCCCCTCCTTTCATTAAAGGGGAGGAAATTTACAAAATTCCCTCATAGTGTGTGTTGGGTGCACATAGGCAACCCACATAGAAAAAAATTACATTTCTGAGTTAATTTAAAGCATAGTTACTATTGAAAACGAGTTTTATGCCTCCCCTCAAAGGGGTGGGGGAGATGAATAATTCACAAAATCAATTTATAGTGCGTGTAGTTAAACTTAGTACACCCACATAACCAAAAATTGTTTTTCTGAGATAATTTTAAATGTAGTTACGCTTAGAAACGTGCTTTTTGTCCCCCCCCCCTCAAAAGGGGGGAAAGGGGGGGGAATTTACAAAATTCAATTATAAATTGTTTTAGGCACACACAACCAATTAATACACCGCAAAATCCCCTTACTAAGATAAATTAGAAGAAAGTTATAATTGAAAACGTGTTCTTTACACGCCCCCACCCCACATCCCTAAGAGGAAAAAGGGCACACTTCGTAAAATCACTTTATAATGCGTGTTGGGTACACATAGCCAAAAAAGGTACACAAAAATTGTTGTTCTGAGATAATTTGGGACAGAACTACGCTTGGAAAACTGTTGGGGGGAATTTCGCAAAATCCCGTCACAGTTGGTGTTTCATGCAAATAACCAACCCGCCAATAAAAATTCGTGAATGCAGGTCCCATAGATTGCTCAGGACAAATTTAACGTAAAAAGGGGACTATGGAATCTGCCACGACAAAAATTCTCCCCACTAAAATAAATAAATAAATAAATCAAAAATCACAAAATATCCTAAATTGTTTTTTAAATATACATTCCATAGAAAAAAAATGCAGAAATTGGTTTTTAGGTGTTTATATTTGCTATACTTAAAAGAAACAATCAAATGAATATCTGTTTCTTTCTTGGAGATATGAAGGATATGTGAAATCACTTTTTGACCTCCGTGAAAACACGCTTTTCCTCCTTCCCCCCCCCCCCCCCCCATGGCGGCCGAATACCTAAAATTACAAAAAAAAAAATTTTTGGTATTTGTATTTCTTATATTTTAAATTAGAAATCGTACGGATATCTATTTTTTTTGTTTGATATAAAAAGGGTGTGAAATCACCTGTTGCGCATGTGAAATCACGTTTTGCCTCGGGGCCGATTTTCTAAAATTCCAGAAATTGTTTTTTAGGTATTTGTGTTAGCTATATTTTAAAGCAAAATTCTCACGTATATCTGTTTTTTTCTTTGAGATATGAAGTTTTTTGTGAAATCACGATTTGTGTATGTGAAATAACGTTTTTGGCCCAACCTCCCCTTCTCTCTTGGGGGCCAAATTTCTAAAATTCCAGAAATTACTTTTTAGGTATTTGTGTTAGCTATATTTTGAAGCAAAAAAATGTTCTTCATCAAACAATATAAACACTACAATTAATCATAATCTTTGAATTCTGTGCAAAATTAAATACAAATTAATACTTTTATTCAATCTGTATTAATAAAATCAGAATTTTGTCTGTAAATTTGTCGGAATGAAAACATTTTGCGATATCTTCACGTTTCACACACCATGAAAGCCGAAAATGACTTTAGAAAATTTTGCCTGTGTGTGTGTGTCATCGTGTCTGTATGTCACTTTTTTTGTCCGGGCTTGAGAACGGCTGAACGGAATTCAACCGCGCTTGGCAGAAACTTAGATATTTACCTAACTTAAAATTATATCTATCAATTTTTCAGAAATTCCCCTACGTTCCCCCGTGGGGGGCAAAAGACAAAAACACGTTTGTCCGGGTATCTCTCGCGAACGGCTTTACAGAATTCAACGGCGCTTTGCAGGAACTTAGTTCTTTACCCAACTTAAAATTATATCTATCAACTTTTCAGAAATTCTCCCACGTTCCCCCGTGGGGTACAAAATACAAAAACACGTTTGTCCGGGTATCTCTCGCGAACGGCTTTACAGAATTCAACGGCGCTTTGCAGGAACTTAGTTCTTTACCCAACTTAAAATTATATCTATCAACTTTTCAGAAATTCTCCCACGTTCCCCCGTGGGGTACAAAATACAAAAACACTTTTGTCCGGGTATCACTTGAGAACGGCTGGACAGCATTCAACGGCGCTTTGCAGGAATTTAGGTCTTTACCCAACTTAAAATTATATCTATCAACTTTTCCGAAATTACTCCCCTTTCCCCTCTGGGGGAGGCTAAAGGCAAACAAACGCTTGTAAGCATAACTCGGCTCCTAATTACTTCACAGTAAAGAAATTGAACATGGGGTGACAAGACATGAGTACAAATAATACATTATCTGCATTTAGGAATTTTCGATTTTTAAGGGAAGGGAAGGGGGAAATATTGATTCCTGATTTTTGAGTAGACCTCTAACAAAAATGCAACAAATATATTGAAAAAAGGCTTTGCGACTTCCTTAGGATATTTCCAAACACACATTTTTTTTTTTTTTCTTTTTTTTTTTTTTTTTTGGGGGGGGGGGTTGCGTTTTCTTTCTTTTCTTTCGGGGAGGTGCGGGGGATTACGAGGGGGCAAACTCGAGACACACATTTTAGCGCTAAATTTGTCCTGAGAAATCTATGGGATCTGCCGGCACGAAATTTGGTGCGTAAATTGTTTATATGTATCCGAGCCTTATTGTAACGGGATTTTACGAAATCTCCCTCCTTACCCCCTTGGTGTCGAGAGGGCTATAAACGCGTGTAAAAACACGTTTTCCCGTTTGAATTCGCCTTAAATTATCTTAGATTGGCGAACTTTGGTGTGTGGATGTTGATTAGGTGTACGCATTATGTACCTTGTCGAGATTTCGCAAAACTTCGAACTTAGTCACTGGGGAAGGGGGAGTAAGAATCGGGTAAGTTGCTGCCGAAAGCAGTAGGAATACGGACTCCTCACGTTGCGAGTGAGAAAAATCTCTACCGAGCACAGCGGGAACTTTAACTCAGGTTAATTAATAATGATATGGGATTTTGACCACACATTTCAGTATTGTGTCCAGCGAAGCGGGCAAAGCCTGCTAGTTATGTATTATAATGCGAAAAAAAAAAAATTAATTAATATTTAAAAAAAATATATTATGGGTTTAAATTAAAGTCAAATAAAGATGTATTTTACTTTATTTTATTTTATTACTTATTTTACCAATTTTAATTCTGTTTTCAGAGTTTTTCCAATGCATTTAAGTGTTTGGTAACCGAGTCTTTTTTTTTTTTTTTTTTTTTTTAATTACAATATTATTATTATATATATATATATAACAGAAAACATGAAATCTTAGATTTGGATTTGATATAATTATTATAATCTTTGTGAAATATTTCATTTACATACTGTATTATAAAAATTTAATGAGCAAATTAATCAATTTATTATTATTATTATTATTATTATTATTATTATTATTATTATTATTATTTTCAGTATTTTTTCTATTCATAGTTTAAGTGAGTTATCAATTTGTTAAAAAAAAAAAAATTCAAATATTTGCATATGATTATGATATTAGCTATCATTTTTATGAAAGTAAAGAAAAAAGTTTTTGTTGTTGCAATCACTTTTTAAAATAAAACCAATTTTGAAAGTTAACGACGTATCAAATTGAAAACAATGTGAATTGAATGAATATTTTTGATTAAAAAAATATATATATATATATATATAAAATACAAATACCTAAATAAATAACTCATTTAATAAATATATTAAAGAAAGAAAAATATTTTATTTTTGTAAGTTTATTTTTGACACTAACTGGCGATAGATGGTGCCAAATTACCTATCTGAGATTGAATATTTCAAATGGAAGCGAAGTCTGTATACGTCCGCGGCGAACATTCCAAACCGGATTACATTCTTTTCTTTTGAGCGATGCGAAAGAAAAGAGTGTAATCCGAGAGGTAATATAATTCCATTTTTAAAGTGAAATATATAAAAAACAAGAGTTTTTTGGGGAAAACGGGGCACATCATGCTTCTCAGACAAACTAAATTAATATCATATATCAATTTCATAAAATTTGTCCGAGCCGTTATCGAGAAAAAAAAGTTACACCATTGCAAATTTTCCTTTGAAGTCTTAAATTGCAATTTCAGATCTCAAAAATAGAATGTTGAAGTGTGAATCTTTCAGGATAGCATCAGGCAGAAGATAAAAGATTATTCTGAAAACATCATATCAAAATATCTCCTATTTACTGAGATATTAAATACCGGCGTTACCGAATTCCTTTGTTTTTAAATTAGCTGTATATATAGTGTCTCAGGTAAGCTTCGTTTGAGCTTTGCTGCGTCACGGAGAAACGGCCGCGTCTCATGATTCATCGAGAAAGTAGTTAATGTACAATATATATATATATATATATATAATATATATATATATATATATATATATATATATATATATATATATATATATATATAAATAATATATATATATATATATATATATATATACTTTGGAAAATGTTCATTTGGTATCGATCAAATAGTTCTAAAAAAGAGAGAGAGAGAGAGAAAGAAATTGCACATGAAAACTGGTTTTCGGCCATTGCCTTTTCTTACGTTATTATTATTTTATTTTAAATACCAATTTCCCTTACTCGTAATATGCGTGAAAATTGTGCAGTTTCATATACATAATATCGAAAAATGTTCTGAGATTTAAGCGTAAAACATGGTTTTACTTTATTTATTTATTTATTTATTTATTTTTTTACTTTTCATCCACACTATGACTCAGTTTTACTATAACTGCTACATTACGTAAATCGGGAACGTTTTTTGTAATTTATCAATGATTCAGGATTTTACTTTTATGTTTTTACAGTAATAAGTTTCACTCAATCATTTTCTGACTCACTTCTCAGTGATGCTGAATCTTAATAAGCATTTTATTGGTGCATCTGAATGAGATTTTTGTGCGTAGCTGCATTTTTATGCTTTAATCTAAAATTTATTATTATTATTATTATTTAAATTTTAAGATTTTAAATTTAACCTATATTGTCGACTATACATTCAATTGTTTCTTTCAGCTGTAACGTGGCTCTTTCAGGTCGATTTTTTTTTTTTTTTTTTTTTTTTTTTTTTTTTTTTTATTAATCCATAATTTAAAACTAAGTTTTTGCGTAATGATAAATAAATAAATAAAAATTTAAATTGTAAAATCAGCAATTTTTAATTGAGAAACTTCATTTCAACGTGTTTAAAAAATTATATAATCAGCCGTGTTTCCAAATTCTTGAAAAAATCAGAGTAATATTTCGTTAATTACAGCCATAATTTTAAGCTAATAAATATCTTTGATAAACCATGTGATTGTAAACGACAACGGAACGGACTAATATATTTCACGTTCAATAAAACAAAAATGAAGGTTATAATCTAGTAAATACATAAAAAATTCCCAAAATAAAGACTAATAATAATAATAATATGAAGTAGTAATAAATAATAAAAATTACTTATAAAAAGAAACAACTTTAAGAACACCCCCCCACACACACACACACACAAACATGACCTTTCAGAAAAGGAAATGTTTTGTTATATTCGTGTTGCCATATTATGATAAAGAATCCGTTGTTTTCTGCAGAATATATTGAAATCAGTTTAAGTAAAGAAAGTTTTATTTCATTATATAAGTACAGAAAATTTTATTAAGAAAGAAAATAATCTTATTGTAATTTGATTACTTATCAAAGAAAAATGTGTAGCTTTCTGTGAATATCTTAAAAGCAGTTGGAAAAAAAAAAAAAAAAAAAAAAAAAAAAAAAAACTTTTATGGACTTTTTTAACAAATGATTGCATGATTGATTCTTTGATTCATTCATTAATGGCGGCGGAGAAATCGGTCGGTTCAAAGTAAATAACTTTATAATCCGATATCTTTTAAGCTAATTACTTTATGTATACAGTATTCTCAGAAACATGACATCCATTTTACCAAAATAAAATGGCGTCCAGAACTTTTTCTTAGGGGGAGTGGCCATACCTAACACTATTCAGGAGGCTACTTGCCTAATATTATATAAGATATATATATATATATATATATATATAATCGGACTCTTTCCACGAGTGTTGAGTAAAAATAAATAAATAAATAATAGATAAAAGTAAATAAACAATAAATAAATAAAATAAAATAAACATATATATAAAAAGTACTGTTTCAGAAATGTTCAGGAGAAAAATCTTTTTTTTTTTTTTTTTTCCCGCTGTTTTTTCTTAACGTAGCGAACTGTCCTGTTATATTGCGTGGGAATTTTTCCCACGATGTCTGTTCTCCGCCGTCTGCTTGCATTTGGGACTTTACAGCATCCCCCCTTTGTTCTGTTTTCAGTGTCCGCAGCAGTCCTATATTCTCACGTTTGTTTTATTATTTTAATACCACCTTATATATATATATATATATTTATTTTTTTGTCAACATTTTATAGTTAATGCAATATGTAAAAGTATAATGTCTTATTAAACTGGTGGCAAAATAGTAAAATGCATGTAAAAATATAGGACTGCTGCGGACACTGTAGTTTCCTCTCATGATTTTCTCATGAACCTTGTCGCATTTAGAAAGTCCCATGCAAAAACACGTTAATAGCTCGCGTGAGGACTGTCTGCGCTTCCAGTGTCGTCATTGCCTGCCCCTTGTCTCGCGAGGGAAAAGTTTCTTAACTAATTCTACATAGCTTATCTGTCGGCTTCTCTTCGCCACTGGTAACTCCTCTGCAGAAAAGACGCTGTCTTCTCGGCGTCTTCATTCCTTTTTCTTTGTCACGCAATGTGAAGTTTCTCTGGCAAACATTTCTACGATTGTCTATGCCCATATACGATTCCCTATACCCATCTAAACTCTCTTAAAACAGAAAAGAAAAATTTAATCAATTTGAGCCATATTTCACTCATTCATCGTAATGAAAGGCACCTTCTTACGTTGAGAGAAATCCTCTCAAATCATTAAACTGCTATGAGTGACTCAGATGTGAGCCAATTAAAACATATTACTTTTGGGTGAAATCGGACCAGATTTAAGTGAAACTGTTTGATGCTGAAAAAGCATATCATATTCCCTCCGCAGGAATCGAATGGGGTGCCCTTGCGTGGCAGACGGACGCGCTACCAGTACGTTCATATTTACCATTGAAAGTGGCTGTATAGCTGTTCTCAATCCTTCTCAAACGAAGAAAATATTATATATCAATTTTTTCTTATTTTATACATAACATAAAATTATGGAAAACCACATAAACTTCCTTAAAAATCATTATTGATTTAAAACTGAGGAAAAATTCTTGAGAACAAAACTTCTATGACATGCAGAGATTTTAGTAGCTTGGAAATTAATTCTATACAATTTATAACGTTTAGAAAAATAAATTCTTTCACGCAAAGTTACTGAATTTCTTGCAGTATTGTTGCATTGCTAAATGTTAGTCAATTGGGGTAGTTAGACTTTCTTGAGACGTAGACAGCAACAGTTTCCTTTTCATTAATTTTAACAAGCCATTGGATACACCAGTGAGTGAAAGTGTCAATATTTTTTTTGTATAAAAAGTAAAGATGATGTGCACTCGTCCGCATAGAGGGCGAAATTTGTGCTGTGTGAGCGTGGAACATCGTAAAAGTAAATGTTAAATAGGAAGGGTCCTAGAACATTTCCTTGTAGAATGCCTGAAAAAATATGTTTACGTGTAATGGGTTACGTGGGTTACGGCATATAATTCGGGATGGTAAAATGTGCCGAATTAGTTTACACATGCAGGGATGGAACACGGGTTCCTTTCATAACGGTATTTGCTTAAGAAATTCTCCTACTTATAATATCGTTGATTTAAGAAGTAGAAAATTTTGTTATATTGATAGTGGTATGAGTTCTGCGCCCTTGTTCCATTCCTGCACATGAAGCTTTCATGCCAGACTTTATCAAATGCCTAAGCAACATTCATCAGCCGCTTTTTTCGTGCTGAAGTTTTTACTTAAAAATTGTATTTCAACACAAAGATGAAATTGGCAGAACTGTTGAGACTAGATTAAAGAACATGAACACGTTTAAATCTGATGACCTAAAGACTAAACCTATAGATATACCTGATAACACTGATAGTTTATTCCGGAGTACTGCTAGCTCCGCCCTTTTCTCACACCAGTATATTTCAAAAGCATTTTTCTTCATATTTCAGCATAATTACATGTTGGAGAAAATTTCTATATCATCTTACTGGTGTGAAAAGGGCGGGGCTAACAATACTCCGGAATAAATTACAAATGTTACTTGGTATAGGTATAGTAATAAGGCATAGATTGATCATCACGGGAGGAAAATGTGATTCCTTTTCACTCGGGCAAAGGTGACTATTAATGAAGAATTGTAACATGGAATTAGTGGAATATAATTTAATGATGAAAACTTGTCCCATTTCCTTTTTAATATTTATTAGTATAGTTAAAAACCACGCATGAATTCATCAACGTTCTATTCTATTCTTATTACTGAATTTCAAACTTCTGTAATGGCTACTGCCAAAACTTTTTTTTTTGGCATCAAAAATTTTTTGTTGATAATATGGGGATGTTATATCTATATAAATTGCTATATCTATGGACTAAATTTTTAACCATTTTTTACATACTGATCATAATCTTGACTTCGAAATTGTGAAGATCTTAGTTTTCGGTAATAATAAATAAATCAAAATATTCAAATTCGATATGAAATTTAGATATTTTACGCATGAGGATTTTTATACATCTCTTCTGCTTCTTCTTTTTTTCTTCTTTTTTTTTTGGAGGGGGGAGGAGAGGGGGGGCGGAAGTGGGAAGACATTTTCAGTGGTAATAGTGTAGGGTTTATCTTCAATTGTTTAAGCTAGAGACTTTAGCCTTTGTAGCGTACCCTCCATGAGGGGTTCTTTCTGAGGTGTCTTGGAGATACTCAGGCGAGTTTTCGAGAAAACTCGGAAAACTCTAAATAACTAAGTCGACGAGCGCTGTCTGTGATCGACTCCCTAGCACCTGCGTTCGAACACGGCGCTTTCTGTATACCAGTTTCGAGAGCAGAATCACTCGACCTCAAATGGGCAGTGATTTCTTGCTTGAAAATTCTCTTCAAAACAATTAACACGATAGAACAGTTAACGTGGAGACATTTTGATATCACACAAGAAGCTTTTATTATTCCTGTTTTTGATATATCTGGAAAAAACGAATCTTCTGAAGAGTTTTCATTTCAGGACCATTACGGCAAAATAATCTTAAAATTCTTCAGAGGTTTTCATAAAAGGTAAGGGGTGTGGCGATTTACCTTCCGTGTCAATCCTCGATGTTATCATACTTTGTTATTTTTCTTTTGATATGGAGGTGGATTTCCCATTATTATCTTTCAAAATAAATGATAAAAAAAGTGCGTTACGAAATAAGACCACGAATAAACTACGTGTTTGACTGATAACAAATTAGATTGCATTGAATTTTAACATTTTGATATTTTGAGATAATGTCCCCAGGGGGAAAAAATGATATTTTTTTCCTAATTTATCCCCAACAGTCATCTCGTTGTTTGCTTATGTTTCATGCTGTTTAGAAAGGCTTAAAATTAAGAATTATTTGTTTTTTAAACAGAATTACTTAATTATGCAAATTTACCTGAAATATTAGCTACATTATGTTATCCATATTTTCTTTTAATGTAGATTTATGGTAATATTTAGCATAGGGGTAATAGAAACTAAACTAAGCAAATATATGTGCATATAAATATATAATTTTATGCAGTTGCAAAAATATGAGAAACTAGCAGCTCTATCTGGTGCTTCTCGAGTTGAAGTTGTGCTTATAAAACTTTTGAATTAAAGAAAAAAATACAGTATAGAAAGTATGAGAAATTAAATTAAAATAAAATAAAAATCTTTTAGCTTTATGGCATTGCGAACATTATATGACTGTTGAGTTTTAATATAAAAAATATTTACACGTTATAGTTGAGAGAAAATAATTAATTGAATAAAAAGAAAGCAGTAAAATGAATCTTTACACGTGCTATCTCAAAAAGTCCTAATTTTAACATTTCGAACTATTTGTGAGAACGTAAACGAATAAAACCACAAATAAACAATTAATTTAAATTAAAAAAATAATGTTTGCACGTAATTTTTTTTTTCGACATAAAAATAAATTTATTTGCTTATTTATTTATTTTTGGAATAAATTTGATTTTTTTCTTTATCCTAATTTTAAAGTTGAAATGCTAAATTTGTTTTTAGCTAAATTTTGTCCTGATTAATAAACGTGGTATTTTTCGTAGCAATCGGTTAATTAGTGTAAATTTGTATACCGATCGAAAAATCCAGACAGATCCACAAACTTTCAGCTTTATATGCATAGACGTGTCGAAAAATAAATTGTTGATAAATTTTACCGGGGAACATTTAAAAGTAATTACATTAACCCTTTGCAGCGCAGCGTAAGGTAATTTGGATCATATAAATTACACTGTCACCGAAATTCACAAACAAAATTAAAGTAAAAGAAATTGACGACCTTTATTGCTGTGTTATAAAAGTAAAATTTTGCTAAAAAATACCCGGGATGAATTTTTGCAGTTGGAAGTTAATAATTGAGTCCGCAGCGAAGACAGTGTGCTACAATAGGTTAAACTGTAATTAATTTGTTCGCTCCTTGTTTAAATTTTATTTATTTTAGTTTTCATTAACCTGACATGGCTGTTAATCCAACAATGAACTTGTTTCGAAGCGAAATACATTAACCTGAAAAATGAAAGATAAAAAATTCGAATGATAGTTTTATTAGACAAATACAAATAACAGAAGAAAAAAAAATTAAAATTCATGCATTAAGTATAGATTATGGAAGATTCTGAAATTGAGAAGTATTGTTATAGGCAAAATAAGCAAAATAAGCTTTGTGAAATAAATGCAGATCGACTAATAACAAAAACTATAATAAGGCTAAGAACCGGTCATCACAGAGGCATGAAAATTAATAAAGAGGGTGGAAGGGTGTATAGAAACTGTAACAATTGCCCAGATACACAGCTTACACCTTGCCATATCTTTGAGTGTCCGGCAATAAGTGCGAACTTGAGAGAAATTGGTGTATTGCCGTCACTGATAGACCTATATGACGACAACATCCAAAAAACGCAGATGCAGTTATAAAGATCCACGGTTTAATCTAATTCGACTACGTCATGGACACGACAAAAAAAAAAAAAAAGTAAGTGTGAATAAAGGTTTTAATCTTTAAAATTATTGAAAAATTAAAAAAAAAAAAAAAAAAAAAAAAAAAAATGCGGTAATATAATTGCCGTCTTGGTCGAAACTGAAATATGTTAAAAATACAAATTCTTTAAGAAATTAAAAAAATACATATTTATTTTATGAGTTGGAATGGCGAAAAACATAATTTTTAATCATTGAACTTTTTATAACTGTATGAATGAGTTACACTTAAAATAACAAGAAACTGAGTAAAATTATTTTTTAAAAACAAATTTTAAGAAAAATATAATAATTTTTAATACAGAAGTGAAAATGTTTTATTCTAACTTTCAAGAAAAGTTTAAATTATATTTTTTTCCCCACTGTGCATCATAAGAAATAAATTCTCCACCATTTAACCATTGAGATTTGAAATTTCCTTTTTTCTAAATTGCAATACATTTTGTATCATTCGAAATCTCCAAAATTATTAATTAATTGAAAAGAAATGTAGCATAAAAAAACAAATTTTAAGCATTTGAAATGAATTAACCAATTTGAATTAAAACTATAAATCTTATTTCAGATATTTAAAAAAAAGAAGTCTACCAGCAGATAGCAAATTTGGTAGGTTATGCATCAGTCATCTTTAACCTTTACAGACAGACATGGAAATTCATTTACTTTTCCATATTTGACCAAAATTAGCATCTCGGCTCGGCAATAAACAATTTTATAATAAAAAAAGCACATAAAGTTTAAATTTTAGTTTTTATTTAAAATTTTTATTTGAGAAAAGGAAAATTATCGCATCTGTTACTAACACAGGTCGTTCAATTTAAACAGAGATGTACCAATATATCGATTTTAAAGGAGAAGGAAATTCGATATATCCGACGTATCGATATTGTTACATGCTTGCCATACGATAATCTTCAACCAAATTTTCACAATACGATCTTCAACAGTCTAATTGGATATTTTATCTACACAATTTAATTTATTGCATTTTTTAAGTTTTAGACTTTAATAATATGCATAATTACCTAAATAACACAATAATATAAAAATATTTTCTATAATATTACTATCATTGAATGTATACATATATATATAAGAGTATACTAAACTTCATACAATGAAACTAGTGTAAGTGTGATAGCACAATATAAATTAAATTCTACGAGACAAAGTTTCTTATAAAACAATAACCATACCTACCTCGTTTTCAGCCATATTTTCGAAAAGTACTAAACATTGCACTACCACTACATCCTTATTTGAAGAGTCATATCGCGCTCAAGATAAGCGCATGATTAAATCGAATTTCGCCTTAAATAACAAACGAAAGTAACTGTCATCACAAAAATTAGAAAAAACACCAAGCTTTCAATCCATTGAAAGCGTTAAAAGAAGTTATACAGTTATGTTTACAGGGCGTATCTGCCACCATTCTAATTAATATTGTTAGAATTGCCCATTTTCCCACACTACTTAATTTTTAGAGTAATTTTCACCAAATTTAATTATGTTTAAATAAGAAGGAAGATATTCTAAAAAAAGATTGGTATGGAAAAAAGGCGGGAACTACAGAACTATAGAATGTTAATTAGAATGATGACAAATATGACAGGGCCTGACTGAGACTAACTGAAGCGTGAGGCACAAATTTCTTAAGGGTGCTTATACTTAATTATAAAAAAAAAAAAAAAAAAAAAAGAGCATTGAAGTTAGTTTTGCATTTGATTTCAGCGCGGGGCCCGGGGCAGTTACCTTGTATGCTCTTACCTTAGCCAGGCCCTGTATGTGTGTATGAATTATAAATGAATATTCACATTACGAAATGCGTTTTCCAATTTCTTTCTTACTTTTTTCTATTCTTTCTTTTTCTTTTTTATTTGCAAAAAAACTTTTATAGTGATTTAATTATAAATACATAGCTGCCAACTTGTATGTTTTTTTGCTGCTGGAAATTTTTAATAGAAATTTTTAATACTATTTTTAGCAGTTTTCTTCGATTAAACATGATAAATTTTTTTACAAAAAAATATTGGTGTTAGAAACCTGTACAAGTTGGCAGCTATGTAGATATTTATTAACATCTGTTAATGAAAGTGATACGATTGTGTCTTTCACTATCTGTTAGCCTTTTTGTGCAAAATATTTTTGTTAAAATTGGATAACCACTAACATTGAAAAAATTGGATTCTTTGTTCAATCATATAGGACAACATACCTTTTAAAAAATGATCGACCCTCACAGTATATACAAAAACTCTTTAGAAGAGTGCATAAAGATTTTTATTACATTATCATTTTATGTTATCATAAAAGGATTTGAATAGTTAGAAATTTGAACTATGTTATTAATAAGGCCGTTCTTTGTATGTCTTTGACGTATATACGCTGCAAATGAAACAGATAGGAACTGTATAATGAATGACATATACGTCAATTCAACTTTATACAAGCTTTATAAGTTTAACATTTTTTTTTTTTTTTTTTTTTTTTTGCTTGAACAATAAATATTGAATTGAAATTTCATTTGAATGATCGTACTTTTCTACCTATGGATAACTTCATAATAATCAAATACAGACAACAGAGTTGCTATTTTGTAAAAATATTTTCATTGAAGTTGTATCGCTTTTTTTTTTTTTTTTGAAGAAAAAGTGTTTGACATGTCTTTGGCTTCATATGGCTTCATTTCATATGGCTGCATGCCTCCCATATTCTTATACATTTCTCCAGTAAAATATTTCTCATGCTTAAAGGGGCAGGCGCCTTTGAAATGGAAAGAAAAAAGAAACAGAAAAAACTACCCTAATTTTATTTACAATAATTCAAAAAATAATTACTTTAAAAACTGGTAAATTGTAACAGGTGTTGAGAAAGGTTTTATTTCTCTATTGCGGACATTAAAATAATTCTATATAATATCTCCATGATGGTTGGTCAAGATTTAATGAAAATTTAACAGATTTTACGTGACATATTAATATGTATGTGGAATGATGAGCAATTAGATTTTTAACATTGCGAGTTTTGTAATTACACACATAATTACCTCAAAAATAGTTTTTTTTTAAAAATAATAATGATACATATATATTATATACATATATATATATTTTAAAAGAATGAAGTTTTCCAGCAAAATTACGTCGTTTTAATTATAGTATATTTTTCCATATGCATTTTTTTTTTTTTTTTTTTTTTTTAAAGTTCATGTGATATATAATTTTAGTGTAATTTTGCGCGTACCAAAATATTCGACCAAAAAATTAGATCTGATCACTTTTTAGAAGAAAAGAAATAAAATTAAAAATGTCTGAAAAATTGACAAATTTTTGACAGATTTACGGAGCCGTTTAAAATAAAAATGCATGAAATTTATTGTCAGAACCATTAGAGTGTTAATGAATGAAACTGTCTTTCTATTTTTTCTCTAAATATAATACTTCTTATGTTATAAATGAGCAACCCTCAATAACTTTTCAGAAACAGTCATATCTTTAGAAATTGATCTAATCCCAACCAAAAGATAGGGAATCATTTCAATTTTGTGTAATTCGAGTAGGAATACCTTGAAATATAATGCAATTATAAATAAAAATGACTTCGTGAATCCCACAATTTGCACGAAAATATTATCTTTGTGTTCACTTTGACACTTTTTTTTTCTAATAAATGCGATACCATAAAATAAATAAATAAATAAATAAATAAATAAAATAAAATAAAATAAAATAAGAATATGAATAAAAAAATGTGCGAATTTCATACATTTGCGATTGAAAATTGGCTTCGGAAATATGTGTTATGGTGAGATTTTGAAGTTTATCTCACCCTTGTTTTAATTTTCTTTACTATTAAATTTTCCTATTTCCTGTCAAATTTTAGTACATTGCATTTTTGATCTACAATTTCCCAGGTTCCCAAAATTAGCCAAATGTTTGTGCAATAAATTGCACCCTAGAATGTTTATGCAGCTGCTCTGTTATTAATATACTATGTATATGGAAAATAATTTGCCTACATCATGGTCTATGGCAGCCTCTGTCTAGCATTAAACCAACATTAAACTTTACTTAAATCATTATGCATAGACAGAGACTCTCATAAGTAACACAAACATAATAATAATAATAATAAAAAAAATACAGAGGGCAATTACCTCCCCCCCCATAAATAATAATAATAAAAAAAATAGAAATGTAGCCTGTGGTGAGTAAAGGAATAAGTCAAAGCAGTTCACAGCAATTTAATTTTCAAAGAAAGATTAAATTTTTATTTTTGATCTAACAATTAAATTCTATTTGGACTTTCTTGTCCTCTCACCAAAGCCTACTCAATTGCCCATAACAAACCAAACACAATATATGTAGAAATATGTGTAAGCATATTTTTTTTTCTTTACTAAATTCCATCACCTGTAGTGAGATGCTGTCTGTTAATTTAAATAAACTTTTGGAGTGATGGGTTGCTTCAAACATTCATCACATTAACTACTTTCTTTCTAATACTCCTCAAAATTTAGCCACAAACAGCAGCTCACTTCATAAGAAAATGTATAACCTAATACTAAATTAAACTTTCATTGTTTCACATAAATTCTCTCTAAAATCTTTAACATTACAAAAATAAAGTTCAGCTCAAATTTAATTTTAATTCAATGGTATTGGTAAGCTCAATAACACAGAGTCTCTTTACCACTATTCCAAAAGTTTTATTTAATATGATCACAGTTGGTAAAGTAATAAAATTCTTAATCTTCTTTTGACATAACAATCACTTTTAATCTTTCAACTTTCCTTACAAACTACCTTTAATAGCAGAAATTCCAACCAGTTCATGTAATAACAATTCTACTAAGTGCCAAAAACTACTAATAGAAAAACACAAATACATATAAAGGAATAATTAAAATAATAGTTACCACCTTTTAGTTGTAGACAAGGGATATCCGGGGATGACTGGAGGTTCCTTAATTATTTTACGAATTAGTCTATTGAATACATTCACTACGCCAGTGGTCTTTCTTATCCCGTGTTAGTACTTAAATGTTATTTCACATAACGATTTTTAGGAAATCCTTCAAAACATATTTCTTACACATAGGGCTTTCTCCGGTATTAGTGAGAGGGTAGATTAGATGATTAAATTTCTTGAATTAACAGCTTCTTAGAGGTGAGTGAGTGCGTAGATTAGATGATTAAATTTCTAGTTAAATTCATTTTTACAAGCTCCTCTTACCGGCTTTAGCGTAACCTTTCCTTCTGTTGATTCTGGGTGTTTGGGTTCCATTCTCCAACTAGTCTAGCCTGTGCTCCATAAGTTGAATAAATTGACATTTCCCTTTCCTGAATAAGTCGAGGAGTATCTCTACTGCTAAAATTGATTACCATCTAGTCCAGGAATCCTCTGGATTGATTTCTCACTCTCTGACTAAAAAGGACGCTTCAGGAAAAAGTTTAATACCAAGAAAACACGGTTCAGACTGGTCACTGAAGCTCTCTTTGCCATTAGCATCCCTTCTTCGAATATGATTTTATTTGAGGATGAATTTAGCAGCGTCTCTAATCACCCGCTTTTCTCTGGTAAATTTGATATCATTTTTCTGTTGATCTTCAAGGGCCGAATTTTTTCTCTTTTTGAATGA
The DNA here is from genome assembly GCA_963930645.1 of Salticus scenicus. Classification (NCBI taxonomy): domain Eukaryota; kingdom Metazoa; phylum Arthropoda; class Arachnida; order Araneae; family Salticidae; genus Salticus; species Salticus scenicus. Next base: position 62,806,283 of record OZ005655.1, read on the forward strand.
AGCTGTCATAAGTAAGTTAGTTCTTACTTTAAAACTATGAATTTATTTCTGTGAAAGAGGACACACCAGGGCCCTAGCCGAGGCTTACACCCCTAAGGACCGACACGTATCGCTACCTGCACTCTCACCGGCGTCACTCTAAGAGTCTCTTTTTTCCCGCCTTCTTCTTGCGGCTGCCAGGGCGGAAGAGAAATTCCCCTTGAAAAACCTGCCTCATTCAACCGATACTCTGTCGGACTTCGTAACGTGTGTGGAATCACTTTCTCTCCCGCCAAGAAACTGTGGGCGCATTCGAAAGTATTTCCCGGTCACTTCCCTAGTTGGGAAATGACGTCACACGGGAAGTTCGGGAAATTAGAACTACCATATAGGAGCCTTACGAAAAATGACAGAGATATAACTACTTCCGTACACATCTCATCTTCCCGGGAAACAAATATATAAACAAACATGGCTCCTATATGGTAGTTCTAATTTCCCGAACTTCCCGCGTGACGTCATTTCCCAACTCGGGAAGTGACCGGGAAATACTTTCGAATGCGCCCTGTGCGATGTCAACTAGACACAACATTGAGAGTCAAGGTCACATTCCCTCACGTACACGACATACAGGGGTTTTAGAGAAACATCTCGTAAGGGAAAGAGTATCTAAAAATAGCATTTTATCCTATTATATATTTTTTTTTTCGCCTGACAGAGTGATTTTTATTTCTCTCCTCTTCTGGACTTATCTATTTATTATTTTTTTCTTTTCAGAGCCAAAATAATTCACCTAGGTCGTGATACAAAAACTAAGCTATTAAATTATTTATTTACTTACTATTTTAATTAAAATAGCAGACTAATTCCTTCAGTTAAGGAAAACTCCTTAACATATGTCAGATGGTAGAAAACTTGAAACCTTGCTGTTTTTACGATTTCTACTCATAAGTTTACCAATATCACATAATAGTTAGATTTTCTGTATTTATTTATTTATTTTTAGTAGTAGATTTAAATAAATTCAAAACTAGATCGAACGTGTAATAGTCTTTATTTGATCATACAAATACAAGTAGATTCTTAAGTAGAAAGACGTTTAGAAAAAGAATTTTAATAGGCTTTAGAATATATTTAAAATGTCATTCATTTAAACTAGACAAAACCTACCAGCATTTCAAAAAAAGACCTGCTTTAAATGTATTATGTTAATCAATAGTAAAGAAAAAGAAAATTCCTACCAAGACAAAATTTAAGAAAATATGTTGCGGAAGTAAGGAAATACTGCACAATTAGTAATATAAAGGAATTTCACACACCCCCCCCCCCCCCCCAAAAAAAAAAAAAAAAAAAAAAAATATATATATATATATAATCTGTCTTTGACAGAATTTAGTTTAGTACGACAGGACTAATTTGTATATTTCAATCGGCAGCAAAAGTATTCGAGCACTTGCAAAAATTCCTATATAAAAAAGGTCCACTTAATACTGTTTTGTTAAATAAATCCTTGTCGAATCATGTTCTTAGTCAGTGTAAGAACATGATTCGACAAGGATTTATTTAACAAAACTATATTAAGTGTACCTTTTTTGCATAGGAATTTTTGCCAGTGCTCGGATACTTTTGCTGCCGACTGTGCAATCTCATAACCAACTTAAGTGATTTTTAGAAGTCTTCACCAACTATTCAAAAAAGAGAGAGAGACATCACCGACAAACACTAAAAAGATATAGCCGTTTATTCAGAAGCCATTATTAATACATATCCAATATAAAAAGTCAACAAATATTCAGAAGCCACAATCCATACATGTTCTAAAACTCAAACCAACAAATATTCAGCAACCATAATCAATACATATTCAGAAAGGTATCGCCAATATATAGAAGTCATCATCAATATATATTTAGAAGATATAGCCAATAAATATACAGAAACCATCATTAATATATATTCAGAAGATATCGGTAACAAATATTCAGAAGCGAGCATCAATATATATTCAGAAGATATCGCCAACAAATATTCAGAAGCCGTTCATCAATATATATTTAGAAGATATCACCAACAATACCCAGAAACCATCATCAATGACATTGCGTACAATCTACGTGCAATAAAGGAAGAACCATAGACATATTATAAAACTGGACGGGACAATGGCAACCTTTTTCACTGGCAAAGATCACTCATACAAAAGTCACGTGACTGCTTCAACTACAGGAAGCCAAACTGGCCAACATTGAAATTTTCTCGCCAAGCTCTAAACTCTGTTTTCTCTAACGCAGACGATACCTTTCCTTTTTGAAAGTCTTTTTAAAATTTGTATTTCCTTTTAAAAGTTAGATTGTTTTGAATCTAAAAGTAATTTTATCGCAAGCAATAGCAATTAGATGTTCTGTAAAAATTCCTAAAAGTTATGTAAAATGAGGATTATATTTCACAGGTAAGATTTTTTTATATTTTATTATTTCGCACTTTTTAAGTGATTATTTTTGTAAAATGTTTATAACCGTTAAATTTAGTACTTTTTTAAAAGTCAATTAGTTTACATATGTTATACCATATATTAATTTCAAGGAATTCCATGATTATTTATGGAAGTTAAAGCGAATATAGACAGACAGAAAAACCGAACTCATAAACACTTTTGAACTTTGTTGGAAAATGTTAATAACAAAGTTCAAATAAATTTCAACAGCTGTACTGTTTTGTGCAGGTTTTGCTTGCTGTATCTTTATTATTTAATAATAATAATAATAAATATGTATATTAAAAACAAAAATATGCCAATAACGTGATAAATGCCAAAAATGTAAAATTTTCCACTAGTCAGCTCTTTCATCTTTGCCACCTTTTCTTATATAATATATTCCCTTAATAATGGAATGTTCCGTCCACTCTTATAATAGGTCTATGGGAAGAACCAACAGACAGATCGATAGACAAATCGAAGGCATTAACACTTTTCAACTTTGTTGGAAAGTACTTAAGAAAGAATACAAATGAGTATTTACCAAATATAATGTATTTTCCAGCTTCATCTGCAGACGATTTTAACCTTAATATTCAATTTTTATGTGCAACTGCTTTTTTGCTTCAGTTGTTAAGAGAATCTTTAAAAAAAAAAAATTGTAATTAGAAATGAGAGAAGAAATACAGGAAACAGGACCCGATTAAAGCAATGGTTTCATTGGGCCATGGCCAGGGGCATTTGCCGTAAGAGTCCGAAATGTCGTTTACAGTACAAAAAATTTTAATTAAATTATACAAAAATGCTCTTGAAAATAGCACTTCATGAGGATTTTATTTCTGACAGCAAAATAAAAAGTTTTGCAAAAGTAAAATTTTGTTTAAATACGCATTTTTGGACAAAATAATAGGAATTGAGGCTTTTTTTTTTTTTAAGAAGGGTAAAAGCCGCGGAGGTTGGGAGGCGCGCGAATGCGCATCAGGCATTAAGTCTAGTTTTGGCTTGATCGGGCTCTGATAATAAAATATTAACTTTCACTTAAACTATAAATCCCCCCCCCCCCTCCATAGGCATTCAGCGATTTCCATATAGAGTTATTAAAACATGTTATTTTTATATTTTTATTTAAATAGTAGTTCACAATTTTATTTTTCTATTTATTCTAAATTATTCGCTAGTACCGTTCGATATTTTCGAAAAATTTACCGCCCTGGGCTTAGCCCTCCCCTAAATCTGCCACTGGACACGACCCTTTGGCTTCTCCAGGCGGACGAAGTAGGCACGAGTAGAGCCCTCGATTTACAGAGTAGCGACACGGGAGAAACGGGCGCCATTTTGGAGATAAGCTCGCTCCAATCTCCTCGTATTTTAATAGGAAAAAGAAAGGGATTAAAAGACTGAAACCAACAAGGACTTCTGTAAATCGCATATATTTAAATGTATGTTATTTTTAAGTACTCTTCAATTTTTTAAGCATAAATTGTGAAATACATGAATGAATTAATTGATAAAGTACTTTTATTTTCCCCTTTAATCATTCCTACTTTATTGCTGGTCAAATTTTCACAACTTCCTTTAAAAGACAAAAACATCTGTTTTATTAAGCTACTGAAACTGAAAGATTGACATTAGTAAGATTAAAAAAAAAAAAAAGGGGGGGGGGGGAACTTCAAAAACAAATAGACTGGTTTATTATATATATAAACAATATTTTTATTGTGCTTGTGTAACACTAAAACAGAGTATTAATATTGTATTTTTACCATTAATTGCAATAGTAACATTTGTTTATACATAGAAAATAACGCTTTCATTCAGTATAGCCTTGTTGTATAGAGAAAGGGTAAAACTAACATTACAAAAAATATAATCAGTTTATATTACATACGTAATAATAATGGAAAACAAAGTATTTAAAATTATAAATAAAACTTGATTAAAATTTGATAAGCATAGGATGGTTTTCTTAATTAATATAAAACATAAATTTAGTTACATATTTACAATGAGATGTCTTTTGGATATTTCTTTCAAACGAATAAACAAATAATAATAAAAACCGAAGCCTATTTTTGTTTTCTGAGTAATAGATAAAAAATTCTGTACAAAACAGAATTTAATTTAGTGTGACAGGACTTTTATTAGTCTATTCTTCCATATAAAGTCATGCGGTAACTGTGTTGCATTCTTTAGCAACGGTTACTGCATTCATTTCTTAATATTTTAACACGAGTTTTCTTAATTTAGTTATATATATATATATACATAGGATTAAAATAATCTAAGTCTGAAGAGAATAATTTCAATTTGTTTAATTGATAAAGACAAATAAATTAACTGTTTAAATAATTATTATTATAGTTTTTTGGGTTTTTCTTTCTTTTGAATAATTCCATTCGGATATTTTGAATTTTTGTGGCATTGGATCATCTGTTATTCTTTATTTTACTGCATTTTAAATTAATATATATATATATATATATATATTTACTATCATTATATATATACCTATATATATTACTTGATGCGACTAAAAATATTTTCTAATTGGTCTAAATATACAAAAAGTGTAAAAATAAGTAAATAAATAATAAATAACTGATTTATTTATTTATTTTTCTTTTTAATCTTAAAGTATAAAGTTTCGTTCTTTAGCAGTGATTACTATCAAAATTTCTATTGCAGGTACTATATCAATTTAAATTTAATGTTTTTTTTTAACTTGTTGCCAAAAGAAAAAACATCTTTACGTATTAAAAAAAAAGAAAGAAGAAAAAAAAGAAAGAAAGAAAGAAAGAAAAAAGCAAATGATGACGAAGCGAAATGTTATATTAAAAGTAATAATCCTGTCGTACTAAAAAAAGAGAAAAATACAGATTTTATTAAATATCAGAAGCTACAATTCTCATGCTTAAGCTTTTGCTGTTACCTTTTTTGGTATGATTATGTTAATGATAGTTGTTTTTCATTTTAATAAAAATATATACACGATGTTTAATAAAACTAAAAATAATTTAATTAAAATTGGAACAACAAGTTGGAATTAAAAAATAAATAAAAATAAAAATTCTTGCACATATTTACCTAGTGTTATTATGTTCAGTGTTGAGGATCACAGATTCTCTTCTTTTCTTTTCTTTGAAAAATATTTTCAAGTTCGAAAAATAATTTAAATATATATATATTTGATGCATACATAAAATTTATTTTTGAAACTTTTCAAATATGTTAACATTGCAATTTCATGGTGCTTTCTTATTATTTTGGTTCATCAGTAGTCAGATAATTTGTAATTTCAAAACAATAATAAATTACTGACATTTTCAAACATTTTAGAATCAAAACAACCTAAATAGCTAAGTGCATCATTTCATGATAAATCAAAGATAACTTTATTTAGTACATATGAGTAAAAGGTTTCCACTCCGTATTTACATGTAGGTCAGTGGGTTAAATAAAAAAGAATCGATTTTGTGTATATTTCTACGGAAAACAAACTTCCTGATACTTTGTATAAAATACAGATTATTGAATTTAGTACAAAATGATATCATTTCTTATTCAAATATGAATGTAGTTTAAAGGATTAAAAAAAAAAAACAAGAATAAATTTTACATTTACACAGTAGCTTATGTATTTTCACAGTTTCCAACAAAGTTCAAAAGTGTGTATGACTTCGATTTATTTTTCAATCAGTCCATCTGTCCGTTTATCTGCGCTCTAACACCCGTAAATATTCATGGAAATTCTTTAAAATCAATATATGAAATTCAAGTTCACTGGGATGTTCCCTATTGAAAATGCCGCAAATATCATCACTGGTTTCTATACAGGGACACCTGAAAGAATTCCAAAGCATTACGCTCTGTTCGAAGTATTTCTATAAACCATATTTTAATACCTTTATTTTGCCCAAATTATAATGAAATTGATATTTATTATTCGTAGGCACAAAATAATGTGTTCTATACAATATAGTATGATTAGCATTTAGATGTACACACAAAAATCTTCAGACACACTACGAGCTATAACTGTAAATTGCTGCAATTAGAATTTCGTTTTTATTAAGCATTTTCAACACTTTCTAACAGTGTTTAAGAATAATTATAATAGGAATTATCCTACGTATTAGTCTTTCTGTCCATTTGTCTATCTGTCCGTCCGTCCGAGTCTAGCGTCCGTAATAACTTCTGCAAAATGACATGCTATTCAAGTTCATTATACGGAATGTTTTCTGTTTGAAATTGTATAAATAGAAAAACTAGTTTGTGTTTTTTTTTTTTTTTTTTTTTTTTTTTTTTTTTTTTGTAGGATACACAAAACATGCCAACTTATGCGTCACCTATAGGAGAGGCATCATCATCATGAATTATGTTTAAATAATATTGTACTGAACTAATCATAAAAAACATTTATTACATGTTAAAAATTTTCTTTCTATGACTATGGTATATTTATTGTTAAGATTTACAGTGTTACATACACTAAAATGATCAGATACATTAAAGACTACAACTGGAAATTTCTGGAATTGCATTTCCAATCTGGTTAAAGGTTATTAGCGCTTTCCAGCGATGTTTAAGAGTGATTATCAATTCAATTAGTCTATTATGTCTGTCTTTGTGCTATTCTGTTTATCCGTTTTACGATTACAGGCACGAAATACACTGTAGGTTAAATGGTGCAACAGGTACGTACTGTTGAAAAATTTTAATAATCAATAGAAATCGCACAATTTTTCGTTTTTTTTTTTAATTTTAAATTTTTTCCTTTTCTACCAGAATTTTTTTTAGGTTGATTTCTTTAGAAATCGACCTATTGCAATCACTTCGTTTATGTATCTATCTATCTATCTATCTATCTATAATGAAAATTTTGTCATCACGATAACTCCCGAAATAATACTCCAAATCGAACCAAATTTGGACAGTGAACTGATCTTATAAATATCTTGGATGAGTTCGTTAACCAAGTTGCTCCGACTTTTTGTTTTCAAATGGCAGCCACTTGAAGATTTCTAACTCACATTGTAAAAAGCGTATTTAAAGCAAGATTTGCTTGAATTTTTATGTAAATCTAGACTACATGAGGGTCTAAATGAACTTAATAAAGTGGCGGATATCTTAAGTTAAGTGGGGCCACTTGAAATCAGGCTACCACTTGAAAATTTAAAATCATGATAACTTCTGAAATAATACTCCAAATCGAACCAAATTTGGACAGCGTCTTAACTTGTGTTATGAATATCTTGGATGAGTTTCTTAACCAAGTTGCTCCACCATTTTGTTTTCAAGTGGAGACTACTTGAAATTTTCAAATTCAAATTTTAAAAAGCGTATTCCGAATTCGTTTGAATTTTGATGTATACATAGACTATATAAGTGTCTCAATGAAATTTATTAATGAACTATGGATTTTCTTGCCAAAAATCGCCAAAAAGTCGCCAAGTGGAAAAGTCGCTAAATTTGGCGCCAAATCCATTACCTGCCATATTGGAGCTTTTTAATGCGTTTTTAAGGGGACATTAGGCTATTTTAACGTTAAAACAAACTAGAAATGCAAAAAATTAACATTTAATCAACTTACTAAGCCTCTTTAAAAGAATTTCTACCAAAAAAAAAAAAAAAAAAAAGAATTATTTTTAAATTTGCAATAATATCTTAGATCAATTAGTTCACTGAGAACCTTTCTCTGCCATTTTGATCCAAGTGGCAGCCACTTAATTTTTCAACACGATGACTTCTGAGATTCTGAATTAATTCCAACTATATTTGTACAGTAGTCTTATCTCCCAAATGCATTTGATATATTTGTCAACTTGGCCCACCATCTTGTTTCCAAGCGCCGGCCACTTGAAAAGTTTAAATTCACATAAAAAGGTATTTATGAACCAATTTGCTTAAAACTCCATATGTAGATAACCTACATCAATATTTCTACTAATTCGTTTATAATTTGTGGCCGCCATTTTGAAACAAAATGACGGCAGCTTGATAAGAAAAGAGAAATCAACCTACCCTTCCGAATAAGCCGGAAGGACTTGTTATAATCCTTACGCCACAAATGATGTTATAAAAACCGTTCAAGTTTGGAAGCTTTTATAAGTACAGGCTTTTATTTCCATGAATAATAGGTATTTATTCCACAGTTCCCATCGTTTATAATTTATTCCGGAGCAACATTAGTCCCGCCTTTTTTTCATACCAGTAATTTTTAAGAATGATTTCCTTCTTATTTAAGCCTCGTCACACATTGGAGAGAAATATTCTACAAAAATTCTAGTGTGAAAAGAAGGTGTGACTAAAAATGTTCCAGAATAAATTACAAAAGTTGGCAACTCTGTTTTTTTAAAAGAGATATCAAAATTTCCGCTTTATAAATGTTGACAAAACTTCAATATTACAAAACATGTTCAGTTCGCTCTTGGAAAAAAAAAAAAAAAAAAAAAACCTGGTTAAAAAAATAATTGAATGGCAGATGTTAAAAATTGTTTTTGTAAATTACTTTGTTAGAGTTGTAAAAATTTCATTCACATTCATTAAAAAAATATAAGTATTACGTAAATTAAAACGTGTTTTTTTTAATTAAAAAAAAAACAAAATTCAAAACCTTAATTTTTTGAGAAAGTTAAAAACGTTTCACACCACTTACGTTATACTTCCCCTCAATTTTCCTATAATACAGGATGACCAGTGTAAAATAAGCCCTGTGTAATACAAGGCGTGGCCAGTCACAACGCGCGAATATAAATACAACTCAAATTTATAATGGTCATTTTTTTTTTTTTTTTTTTTTTTTTTTTTTTATAGGGAGCGTTCCGTACGCTAGCTAGCATCATGAAGTTTAACAATTTGTTCTAAAAATATTTCATATTGCTGTGTGGATTAACTGTTAAGTTAATTTCGTAAATATAGTTTTATACTTGAATGTTGAAAATTTCTATAAAATTTAAACGTTCAAACATAAAAAATATTTTTACAAAATAAATTTTTTTTTTCAATTAGCAAAGTAAGCCAAAATATGTTTAGAATATAATATTCAAGTGTAAGAATGTTAAATCAAGAGAAAAAAAATAGTTATAACCAGAAACATTTTAAAAATAAAATAAAATAAAATAAAATAAAATAAATAAATAAAATAAAATAATAAATAAATAAATGAATAAATTATATATATATATATATAAATTTTCGAATTAAAATTTTTATTTGCATAGTTTTCGAAAACTATTAATATAGGGTAAGTGCAGCAGTGATTGACACTTTTAGAGCAATCTCTGACGTTTTTAATGTTCTTGTCATCAGAAAATATTTTTAGAAATCCTAAGTTAGTACATATGATATGAAAGACATTCAGAACCACTTATATGTTAAAATATATACATTTGGTAACATTTTTTAAAATGAATTTTTATTTGACACCCACTCAATGTTCCAGTAATTGACACTTCCAGTTTTTCATTTTATCAGTAATTGGCACCCTATGTTCCAGTGTTTGACACTGCTAGTTATTCATTTTACCAGTTATTAGCAACCTATACTCCAGTGTCTGACATAAAATGTTAAAATTCTTATATGTAATATATATGATTTTATTATTTTTCTTATTTATTAATTATTTCAGGATAGATATCAATTACTAGAGAATGCCAATCACTGGAGCACCTACCCTACTTAATATTGTATCATTTTAATGCATTTGCAAGCAAAATTTACCAATTCTAAATAAATAATAATAATAATAAACTAACGTCTACTTTAATAGCAGGAGACTTGGCGTTGGAAAATTAAAACAGGAATAAAAAACTACGTCAGAAACGCCAAAGAAAAATTATTGAGGTGCATACAGCTGTTTCGGTAGCCTAAAGCGTACCGTCATCAGTGCAGAAAAAGAATTCTGAATCTGGAGAAGTACTCGTATATATAGGAGAGGGACCAGATTTAGTTCAACCAATAGGATTACGGAAGAGGTGGCGAGTGTGGCCAATAGGAATTAAGGAATGTGTAGCTGTGTAAACAGTAGAAAAATTAAGGAAATCTGAATGTAAAATTTCCAATAATCAGACAAATAGGGAACAGCGAAATCACAATTTACAAGGTTTTTAAAATTTTTATAAATATGAAAAGCTTCAAAGAAATTGAGTTCATGAATGGATTTAGGTCTGCAAATTATTTTAGCTGAATTAAATTTAAAATTATGATTTTCCTCCCAGCAATGTTTAGAAATAGCCGATTTATTGGTTTCTTTTTTGCGGACGTAATTCATATGTTCTTTTAGACGAAATTTAAGACTGCGTTTAGTTTGGCCAATATATGATAAACCACACTGACAGGAAATACTATAAATGCCTCAAGAATTATGCATATCAATCTGAGAAAAGGTGAGTTTATTGGAAGGCGAAAATATTATTTTAAAATCATATTGTTTGAGAATTTTAGCTATGGTTTGACTGGTTTTAGAAAAATAGGGTAAAACAATACTGATATTAGATGTGACTGATTTAGTAGACGAAATACGAGGGAGTTGTAATTTTTGGATAGCTTTGTCTATAATGGAAGGGTCATAACCTCTGTCAATTGCGATGGCTTTCAGGTATTTAATTTAAATTTAATTTAATTCAGCTTAAAATTTAATTCAGCTTAAATTAAGCTTTTAAATTAAGCTTTTAAATTTAATTCAGCTTAAATTAAATACCTGAAAGCCATCGCAATTGACAGAGGTTATGACCCTTCCATTATAGACAAAGCTATCCAAAAATTACAACTCCCTCGTATTTCGTCTACTAAATAAGTCACATCTAATATCAGTATTGTTTTACCCTATTTTTCTAAAACCAGTCAAACCATAGCTAAAATTCTCAAACAATATGATTTTAAAATAATATTTTCGCCTTCCAATAAACTCACCTTTTCTCAGTTAAAAGATCCCATTGATATGCATAATTCTTGGGGCATTTATAGTATTTCCTGTCAGTGTGGTTTATCATATATTGGCCAAACTAAACGCAGTCTTAAATTTCGTCTAAAAGAACATATGAATTACGTCCGCAAACAAGAAACCAATAAATCGGCTATTTCTAAACATTGCTGGGAGGAAAATCATAATTTTAAATTTAATTCAGCTAAAATAATTTGCAGACCTAAATCCATTCATGAACTCGATTTCTTTGAAGCTTTTCATATTTATAAAAATTTTAAAAACCTTGTAAATTGTGATTTCGCTGTTCCCTATTTGTCTGATTGTTGGAAATTTTACATTCAGTCCACATTTCCTTAATTTTTCTACTGTTTACACAGCTACACATTCCTTAATTCCTATTGGCCACACTCCCCACCTCTTCCGTAATCCTATTGGTTGAACTAAATCCGGTCCCTCTCCTATATATACGAGTACGTCTCCAGATTCAGAATTCTTTTTCTGCACTGATGACGGTACGCTTTAGGCTACCGAAACTGCTGTATGCACCTCAATAATTTTTCTTTGGCGTTTCTGACGTAGAAGTTTATTCCTGTTTTAACGTCTACTTTGCCTTAAAAACAATGAAAACGATTATTGTAATGCATGTAAACAGGTGATATTTCTAATTTGAGTCTGATTATTTTTATTTTTATTTATTTCCTTTTTTTTAAAATGTTTATCATTTAATATTTAACATTTAATAAACGATATATTAGGAGTAATTGACACTTTATCTTTAAATAAGATATATGTGATTAAACATTCGATGATAATAATAATAATAAAATGTTATCAAATTTATATGTTCTATTGATTGATAAAAGATGATGGAAACGCCCGTTAAATTAAATTATCTCTTTGTTTTCCTAAACCGTTCCTTGAAAAAATATGAATAAATGTGTCGTTATAAAGTGCTGATAATAAAACAAAGAAATGTTATTTCTGTGAAAATCATTACTGTAACGTACATGAGTTTTTATCAACTTAAATGTATCTGAAAGTGAGGTTACATGACATCAGTATTGCTAGATTGCGCGACTTTTTTATTCATCAGCCACCAATAATTTTGAGAAGTGATATTTAATGTACATAATCGACGATTAATTGTCTATAATGGGTATCAAACATGATTTTTCAAAATTATTCATGGCTATTAAATAAAAAAGTCGCGCAATCTGGCAACACTGCATGACATAAAATAATAATAATAATAATAATAATAATTATATATATATATATATATATATATATATAATAGATCATTCTAAATTTAAGATAAAAATATAAAGTGTTACTCTGAAGTTTTCGTTTGTTTATTTATTTTTACGTATCTGTTTCGATTTAGCTGTATACAAAATTAAAAGAGGGGATAGAAAGTTTTCCAATTTATCATGTTGGAACAATTTATAAAATTTAAATCACATTTATGTTTATGACTGATCTGACTATCCCGCGATTACCACAATTAAAGTAAATGAAAAAGATGTACTCTTTAACTACATTTCTTGCGACCATGGAAGTCTCTGCGCAAGTGTGGATTCATTTAGTCCACTAGTAAAATAGGGGAGACAACCTTTTTGTTGAGAGAAAATAAATCATATGGGAATACCGAATGACTGGATGTTTACTAAATTCAATTCTGTTGGTCAACTTGGAAACCGTCCAAGATTTTCGACTCGTCCTCACTGCTAGGCATAGGAAACGTGGTTACACTATATAGGTTGCATCTAAGATTGATTTTTTTCTGATGATCTGTTTATATGATCTAAATCTATATTTAAAGAACATTTAAAAAATAAAATAAAATTGTGTTGCATAATTAAAATCGAAATATACAGCAGTGGTCAGAATTATAAGGGCAACTGAAAAATGCACAGAAAACAATTATTCCGGAAGTAAATAAAGTGAAATAAAATGCTTCTTTATGCTAGAAATCATTGTAGATTCCAAATCATTGAAAAATTCAAAATACGAATGTTTTACTATAATTAACAAAATATGTCATTGTGGAAACTGGACAGAATTATCAAGACAATATGTGTTTTGGCCTGAAAGGCACTAATAATTAATAATTTGTTTCAATTACTTTTAACAGTCTTGTAGCAAAAATGTTTTCCAGTTTCTTCTGAATGTTCTTGGAAATTTTTATCTAACAAGGAAACATTCAAAAGGTGTCGTCATAAAAAAATATTGTATAAAATATATGTGATCCCACTCTTCATAAAACACCAGAAAGTGAAAAAAATATAGGCTGAAATGAATTATAGCAACCACAGAAAATTATCAAAATTAAGCGTATTTGGCGATATCACACTGTTAGGCGATTGATTTTGAGTATTTGACGGAAAAGCAAAACACGGTTCTGCTCGTACACGGCAATCTCGGTGCTAGAAAACTTATCACCTAACAGCGCTAAATCGCCATGCTTAATTTTGATAATTTTTTGTGGTCGCTGCAATTCATTTCAGCCGATAATTTTTTCACTTTCTGGTGTTTTATGAAGAGTAGAATCACATATATTTTTTTCAATATTTTTTGAAGACGACATCTTTTGAATGTTTCTTTGTAAGCTTTTTCGAAGGAGGTCATGAGTTCTTGCTTGTTTTGATACTGAATACCATTTTTGTGCAGTTCGTGCGCCAGAATACTGCACAGATGTTCCATTGGAATTAGATCGGAGATTTTGGCAGGTCAGTTAAGTAGTTTCCCAAAATCAGCCGCAAACCACGATTTAGAATCTTAAGAAACATGTAGTGAGACATTGTTTTGCTGGAACAAATAGTTTCCACTCAAAATTAACGATGCTTCTTTACTTAACATGGCAAAGAAAGTGCAAAATTGAGCATAAACATCCATTTTGAGGATCATAAATATATCAGACAACTTCAAAATAACATGTATGATACTTGTTCGAACGTGGTTGACTAGAAATATTCTAACAGAAAAATTTCGTAAGTTATTCAAATTTAAGATTCTACCTATACAGTAGAATGGGCCTTTTGGCATATATATAGGCCTTTTGGGTAAAGTTGCATTGGAAATAGTATCATGAAAACTAAACTGCGAAATTGACCCCAATAAAATCAATTAATAGATTAGAATAAGATAAATATGTAGAACTGAACGGTGAGTAGCCTATTAGGCGGGGATTTCCTTCTATCATTATATCAAGCGTTTGGTCAGATTCATTTCTTTTAACGTGAATATAATATGTTCTGTACTAGAAAGTTATGAGAACATACATATGATGAAGATCTGAGCAGAGCTACGCCAACTAGTTTTGTTTGTTTGTTTGCTTGTTTTCAGGAATCTTTGTGGAGTGGAATCTGCCTATTTATTTACAAATCAGTTATTTCACACAAAAATGTCAATGTTTTCAGAACAATATGTATATTCCAATGTGTGTATAAGGAAATCATATGGTGTCAAGACCAGATTTTTATTGTAGTGATCAATGTATAGTCATAAATTTTTCACAATTCTATTGTTAATTTATGAATGAAAGTATTTTTAATTACTGAATTGCTCTGAATCTTCCCTCTGCCCTCCTCCTAAAAAGTATATAATTCATGATTCATATACTTACAAAGATATATACACATATTTGCAGTCAGCAGCAAAAGTATCCGAGCACTGGAAATAATCCCTGTCTAAAAAAAGTACACTTAATACTGCTTTGTTAAATAAATCCTTGTCGATTCATGCTCTTAGTCAGTCTAAGAACATGATTCGACAAGGAGTTATTTAATAAAACAGTGTTAAGTGTACTTTTTTGACACCGGAATTATTGGCTAGTGCTCGGATACTTTTGCTGCCGACTGCATATACACCTAAGAGCCATTACATTATAACTACCCTGTTAATAACATGTAGGACCACCTTTAGTCCTCAAAATTGCCAGCACCCGGTGTGGCTATGCATTAACTCCGCAAGGTTCCGATGGGTAGTCTGAGGTATTTGGTACCAAGCGCGCACCAACTGGTCCTGCAATTTCCGCAAATTGGATTTCCAGGTGGGACCACAAATGCTCTAATGAATTAATGTCTGGGGAATTTGGAGGCCAAGACATGACTTGAAAGTTACTGGAATGTTCCTCGAACCACTTCCTGACAATTCGACCCTTATGACATGGTGCATTATCCTGTTAGTAAACACCATCCCCTGTCGCAAATACTGTTGCCTTGAATGGGTGAACCTGGTCTGCAACGATGTTCACGTAGTGCATAGACATCAGGGATTGTTCTATGGTGATTATAGGTCCTAATGTGCTCCATGAAAACATTGCCCACACCGTAATAACCCCGCCACCGGCTAGTCTCCGTCCAACTGTGCATCCGGGAGCGAGGCTTTCCTTTGAAAATCAGCTTATTCGCACACGCCCGTCGATGTAATGGACCAGAAAAAGTTATTAGTTGGACCAGGCACCTTTCTTCCATTCTTCTAATGTTCAATTCCGATGCTTCTTGGCCCATTGCAGACGCATTTGGCGATGACGTTCCGTCAGTGCAGGGACATGCTTCGGCCTCCGGCTGCGTAGGCCATTACGCAGCAATGTACGCTGCACAGTGAGTTGAAAAACACGGTCTGGGTTGCCACAGTTGTAGCTGTTGGTGATTGCGGCTGTTGTAGCTCTTCGGTCACGGCGAACAATGCGTAGCAATCTCCGCTATACTCTGGAATCAATGCGCCGTGGATGACACAGTGCTGGCCGGCGACTTGTCGTTTCACCATCCTTACACCACTTTCGACATGTGCTCACAACAACTGAACGTGAACAGCCCACTAAACGCGCCTTTTCTGATACTGATGTTCCCAGTCGCCAAGCCATAACGATTTGACCTTTATCGAAGTCTGATAAATCAGCTGCTTTTCCCATTATGTCGCTAATCGCGCTATGTTTGGAAAGACAATGCATAGCCGCTTTATATACTCCAACATCAGTCGCGCACGCGCAGTGGTTTTGTTCTAGGGCGAGCCCATTGTTATAGATAGAGGATGGTCATAATGTAATGGCTCTTCGGTGTATGGTGCGACCCCCCTGAATGAAATCGGTTTCCAATGCAGCCCACCAAGTTTTTTGGGTTGGACAAGCCTGCGATAAAATATTTTCAAATACGCTATTATTCTTTTCATTTTTGTTCATTGACTGAATTATTCACTGCTTCAAGTTTGTTTAAACACCTAATAGCTACTAAATTTTTGAAAAGCCATGTGCACTCACTCCAGGTATTTTTAATTTCTTTAAATATAACTAGGCAATCTTTTGTCTCAAGCCTTTTCTACTGTCTTATTTGAGTTTTCCTTGTACAATATTATACTAATACATGACGGGAGAAAATTAATTACATTTGTTATGTGTATTTTGTTAATTAGTTTCTGATAAATATTAGTTTAAAAAAGAGACGTTAAAATTAAAAGGAATATTTTAATTTGAAATAAAAATAAATATTTTAATTTGAAAGTAAATTTGTTTTTACTGTATTAGAGTCAAATTAATAGAGGAACAGTGGGGAATATGGAATATGGAATACCGATATATTGCATCTCTACGGTGCTGAAACCATCGGAAGCGCTTCAAACATCTTCATTAGGCTTTAGATATGAAACGGTATTTCACCTTGTGTCAATGAAAACAGAAGTTTTTGTATTATATAAATCGTTTTGTTTATTAAGATTTAGACATTTTTGGAAGTATGTATTATAAATTAGTTAATAGTCTCATTCTCATGAACTTATTTTTACCAACAAATGGTTGAGATTGATTTATTCTCCAAGATAGTAAATTCAGGTAATATGGAATACTATTCCATATTATTTGCGATTTTTGTAAAGCTTGTATGCCCCCCCCTTTTTTTTTTTTTTTTTTTTTTTTTTAATACTGTTTATTTTCAATAATAATTTCAAAATAAAATATGTCTACTGCAATTATTCATGATTTTCTGTAAAACGCTACTTTATTTCACATTACTTTTTAAGTAAATGGGTATTCTACATTTTTCTTTCTTCATAACGATTCCATATTATCTGCCTTATCCATAATAGCCGAGAATTGCTTTCTTCTTTCTTCTTTCGTTTTTTTTTTTTTTTTTTTTTTTTTTTTTTTAACTAAAAATTTTGCATGTAAACTTCACTCTTTGTAACATAAATCCATCAAAACACATTAACAACACTTGAAAATTTGCATCAGTCGAATCCACAATCATCTAAGATACTTCAGTTTCTTGTGGTGAGTTTAAATAGAGAAGTTCAAATTCCATATTCATCCCCGTTCTTATATCTTTGCTGCATGTAGAATGCTTTTGTATTCATCCCCGTTCTCCTATATATACCAGGTGATTCAAAAGTCACAGAAAAAATAAATAATATATAATTTAAGAAGCAATGACTATGCGATTTTCACTAAAATGTACCGAAAAGCATTTTTTTTGTGTGTGTGTGTTTGTGTGTGTGTATAAGAACAAATATTTGTTATATTTTTCACCAACATATCGCACTGTATTTGCAGTATCCTCTCACATTTTAAATATATCCACCTGATCAAGTGATGACATATTTCGAATACTGAAGCTTTTTTTTTTAAAGAGAATTTCCAGAAACAGTGTCTAATGTTCAATCTGATGAAGGATGGCCGCTGTGTTGCCAGATTGGGGACTTTTTTTTATTCAACTATCACCAATAATTTTGAAAAATGATATTTGATATTTGATTTTGATATACCAAATCGACGATTAATCTTCTCAGTGATTAGTCAGCCGTTACAATTAAAATTAAGTGGTGGATATTGAATAAAAAAAAGTCCACAATCTAGCAACTCTGGATGGCCGTGACACTGAACATTTATAGTCCAAATTACGTTGTTGAATATACTGTGCTACTGTAAAAAAGTAATTTTACAATTTAAGTGCTACCTGATGAAGAAAATATAAACAAATTTGCTAATAAATCTTTTTGTTATCTAAAAAAAATTCCCATGTCTTTCTGTGCATTTCAGTGAAAACTGCATAGTGCTATTGTCAATACTTTTTGAATAATACATCTTTATTTTTTCTGTGATTTTTGGATCACCCTATATATATCTTAATATATATAAATCTCGTGTCACAATGTTTGTCCTCAATGGACTCGTAAACCACTTAACCGATTATAATAAAATTCGCACACCATGTGCAGTTCGATCCAACTTGAGAGATAGGATAGTTTAAATCTCAAATTATAGTCGCAATTTTAATTTATTGCTAATTTTTTGTCTGTTATTATTTGACAGTCACAATTATCTGTTAACTCCAAATGATTCTAACAGATGTCGATACCTTTCGACTGGGTTGAAATGAAAGCTGAAATATATTTGGTGCTGCCATCTACACAAAGAATCTTCAACTTTTTAACCTATTAATAAATTTCGTATAATTCAATTATTTCCACTTTTTAAATTTTTGGTGTTAGCATAGCCGGCCACGTGTTACTTAGACTGAAGTGTAAATTGAATTCATATTATAATGAAGATAATACAGTGAAATTAATCCTGTTTTTTACTTATTTGTGCTTCATTGATCAAAACTTTATAATTTAATATATATATATATATATATCTTTATATATAAAATTTATTATGTTTGTCCGCGATGAACTCCTAAACTAATGAGCCGATTTTAATGAAATTTGGACACTGTGTGCAATTTGGTCCAACTTGAGAGATAGGATAGTTTTTATTGCAAAATTCGCCTCCCAAAAGGGGGGGGGGAGGGGCCAAAACGTGATTTTACAAACAAACAAACAAACAACAACAACCAAAAAAAAAAAAAAAAAAAAAAAAAAAAATAGAAATGCAGATAGACTGTTCAAAATTGGTATAGAGAGGTTTTAGAGGCCTGCAAATCGAATGAGGATATTTTCGAAAGTGTAAAGTTATTAGGAGGGGCGGGTAAGGGGGTGGAGGGGCAAAAAAATAAAAATAGAGTTACATCGCTAAAAATTGGTACATAGAAGTTTTTGATACGTACAAATCGATTGCAGATATTTTCGAATTTGTAAAATTATTAAGAGGAGCGGGAAAGGGGGGGGGCAGAGGAGCAAAATATAAAAATGGAGTTAGATCATTCAAAATTGGTGCATAGAATTTTTGATACCAACAAATCGATTGCGGATATTTTCGAATTTGTAAATTTATTAGGAGGGGCGGGAAGGGGGGCAGAGGGGCAAAAAATAAAAATATAGTTAGATCGTTCAAATTGGTGCATACAGGTTTTTGACACCTACAAATAAACTGTAGATATTTTCGAATTTGTAAAATTATTTAGAATAGTGGGAGGGGGGAGGGCAAAGGGGCAAAATAATAGAAATAAGAGTTAGAACTTTGAAAATTAGTATTATTAAGTTTTAAGGCCCGATAAATCGATTGCGGATATTTTCGAAAGTATAGAGTTATTAAGAAGGGCGGGAACGGTGGATGAAGAAACGGTGCGCATGGTTTGCGCAGGTATACACTGCCGCAAGCAGTGGGGGTCCGAACAGATTATTCCACCAATGAGAGAAGATTTTTTTGTATTTTATATCATTTTCCTTTCGATAATATATGGATTCATTATGAGTGTCGAACATTTTTCCCGATCAGATTTTTTTTTCTCTTTTTTTTTCACATGTTAAAAATTAATGCAATTTTGAGAATTCTTTAATTATAGTGAATCATTTAAAAATAGGGACCAGCGAAGCGGGCTAAGTCTGCTAAGATCAAGGATGTTATCAAGGATGGTCTTTATTCGTAAATAATAATTTTAATATATTGAATATTTTACTACATTATAATTCAACGTATAACATAGCCACAGCAACGCGTGGCCGGGTCTGCTATCTTAATATATATAAATCTCGTGTCACAATGTTTGTCCTCAATGGACTCCTAAACCACTTAACCGATTATAATAAAATTCGCACACCATGTGCAGTTCGATCCAACTTGAGAGATAGGATAGCTTAAATCTCAAATTATAGTCGCAATTTTAATTTATTGCTAATTATTTGTCTGTTATTATTTGACAGTCACAATTATCTGTTAACTCCAAATGATTCTAACAGATGTCGATACCTTTCGACTGGGTTGAAATGAAAGCTGAAATATATTTGGTGCTGCCATCTACACAAAGAATCTTCAACTTTTTAACCTATTAATAAATTTCGTATAATTCAATTATTTCCACTTTTTAAATTTTTGGTGTTAGCATAGCCGGCCACGTGTTACTTAGACTGAAGTGTAAATTGAATTCATATTATAATGAAGATAATACAGTGAAATTAATCCTGTTTTTTACTTATTTGTGCTTCATTGATCAAAACTTTATAATTTAATATATATATATATATATATCTTTATATATAAAATTTATTATGTTTGTCCGCGATGAACTCCTAAACTAATGAGCCGATTTTAATGAAATTTGGACACTGTGTGCAATTTGGTCCAACTTGAGAGATAGGATAGTTTTTATTGCAAAATTCGCCTCCCAAAAGGGGGGGAGAGGCCAAAACGTGATTTTACAAACAAACAAACAAACAACAACAACCAAAAAAAAAAAAAAAAAAAAAAAAAAAATAGAAATGCAGATAGACTGTTCAAAATTGGTATAGAGAGGTTTTAGAGGCCTGCAAATCGAATGAGGATATTTTCGAAAGTGTAAAGTTATTAGGAGGGGCGGGTAAGGGGGCGGAGGGGCAAAAAAATAAAAATAGAGTTACATCGCTAAAAATTGGTACATAGAAGTTTTTGATACGTACAAATCGATTGCAGATATTTTCGAATTTGTAAAATTATTAAGAGGAGCGGGAAAGGGGGGGGGGGGCAGAGGAGCAAAATATAAAAATGGAGTTAGATCATTCAAAATTGGTGCATAGAATTTTTGATACCAACAAATCGATTGCGGATATTTTCGAATTTGTAAATTTATTAGGAGGGGCGGGAAAGGGGGGCAGAGGGGCAAAAAATAAAAATATAGTTAGATCGTTCAAATTGGTGCATACAGGTTTTTGACACCTACAAATAAACTATAGATATTTTCGAATTTGTAAAATTATTTAGAATAGTGGGAGGGGGGAGGGCAAAGGGGCAAAATAATAGAAATAAGAGTTAGAACTTTGAAAATTAGTATTATTAAGTTTTAAGGCCCGATAAATCGATTGCGGATATTTTCGAAAGTATAGAGTTATTAAGAAGGGCGGGAACGGTGGATGAAGAAACGGTGCGCATGGTTTGCGCAGGTATACACTGCCGCAGGCAGTGGGGGTCCGAACAGATTATTCCACCAATGAGAGAAGATTTTTTTGTATTTTATATCATTTTCCTTTCGATAATATATGGATTCATTATGAGTGTCGAACATTTTTCCCGATCAGATTTTTTTTTTCTCTTTTTTTTTCACATGTTAAAAATTAATGCAATTTTGAGAATTCTTTAATTATAGTGAATCATTTAAAAATAGGGACCAGCGAAGCGGGCTAAGTCTGCTAAGATCAAGGATGTTATCAAGGATGGTCTTTATTCGTAAATAATAATTTTAATATATTGAATATTTTACTACATTATAATTCAACGTATAACATAGCCACAGCAACGCGTGGCCGGGTCTGCTAGTATATATATATATATTTGTTGCATGTAAAATGTTTTGAAGGCAAAATGTTAAAGTTTCTGTTTAAAATCTCTCTTCTTTTACGGGCGAATAAGTGCAAAATAATACTTAACTTAAAAATATTCTGTGTGCATTTTATTCAATTCTTAAAATTGTTATTATTAGCGTGAACTCTTAGTCTATATAAAACTGTGAATATCTATACCATTTAAACTTAAATTAAAAAAAAAAAAAAAAAAAAAAAAAGAGAGTAAAAAAAAAAATATATATATATAATTGTATACATAGTCAGCTGAATAAACAGGATGCATATTAAATTAATAAATGATTTAATTTAATATTTATTGAAATACGATGTCTGTCCAATAAATACGCGAACTTGTGCCATCTGTCGGCCATGAC
The DNA here is from genome assembly GCA_963930645.1 of Salticus scenicus. NCBI lineage: Eukaryota > Metazoa > Arthropoda > Arachnida > Araneae > Salticidae > Salticus > Salticus scenicus. The sequence continues at coordinate 62,828,721 of OZ005655.1, forward strand.
GCAGACTATAGCCTCGCTCACTAGCGGTGCTAGATGCCTGAGATCCAATGAACCATCACTATATGGCGGATCATCGAGCTGTGCGTATTGTGCCAGTTGTGTTAGTTTCTGTTGTCTTTGTTTTTACTGTGTGTCGAAAGTGGAAATTGACGAAAATAATAAATTAATTTTCTTACAGTTCTGAAGCGTTTGAGAGATCGCATGCGTCGTGTGCGACGAAATTTGACTCAAGGTGATGGATGGATCCTTCACCATGAAAATGCACCTACACATTCAGCATTGATTGTTCGCCAGTTTTTGACAAAAAATTCAATCACCATCCTTGATCATCCTCCTTATTCGCCAGATCTCTCCCCATGCGACTTTTTTTTATTCCCAAAAGGCAAAAATGTGATGAGGGGACATCACTGGGAAGATGTGGACACAATAAAGCAAGAAGCGATGAGAAAACTAAAAGGTCTAACTGCCGAGGACTTCCAAGGGTGCTTTGAACAGTGGAAAAGAAGATGGAATAAATGCATAGCAACGAAGGGGGAGTACTTTCAAGGGGACAAAATCGATGCAGACTAAATTTTGCAAAATAAACATTTATGGCCTTAGTTCGCGTATTTATTGGACATACTTCGTTGATCGTTGATCTGCATTTGTTTATTAATTTACGAAAAAAAAAAAAAGTAAGATTATTCTTCTCACATTGTATACTTCAAAATTTCCTATATTCGCAATATATATATATATATATATATATATATATATATATATATATATATATATATATATATATATATATATATATATACATAATATAATGAGTTTTTGTTAATACATGATTTAAGAAACTAAAATAATAATTTAAAAAAAAAAAACATAACACTGATTGTTGTGCTTGCAAAAATTTTATTAAACAACATAAACAAATTAAGTATTTGTTTCAATTTCAACGAAACAATTTTATGAATATTTATAATAAAATATTTCGCTAAAATCCGTTTAACATTTGCAAGATGGAGCTCAAAAATCGTCTTCAGAATCAAGATTTTGACAAATTTCTTTAATTTCTTTGAAATCTTTTTCAAAATTACTTATTATTTTCTTCAGTTCTTCTGCGTCCTCCGAGTCTGTCTTTGATAAGTCGTAAAAGGATAAGATGAGTAACAAACTGCTGCTTAGAAATTTCATTCTTCCGGTGTTAAATGAATTCAACAGCAACGGTATCATCACCGGGTACAGGTACAAAGCAATTTTTTTCAAGTGGACATCATGATCAGCGATAATATCCGACATAGAAGTCGCTTCCACTTTCTTAAGTATGTTCTCCAAAAGAGTTTTTATTTTTCTCCTGAAAAAGATAAAATAATAATAATAATAATAATAATAATAATAATAATAATAAAGAAAGAAAGAAAACAAATTCAAATTCAAATGAAACTTACAAGCTATTAGGTCGTTGCAAAAGTTCGTGCGGACGCGGATCATTTTATTGCCTCCAAAGACGAGAGCTTCTATCGCCGTGGTATGCATTTGTTACCCGAAAAATGGGCAAAGGTTGTAGAAAGTAATGGAGAGTATTTTGATTAAAAATTGTCATTTGATTTCATGTATTTTTATGAAAGGAAGCAATAAAAAACCGCACGAATTTATGCAAAGACCTAATATTTCTCTTTTATCAAACTTTTGTAATAATATGAGTTTTAGGTTACAGTAGAAGTTAATGGAAAACCTTATTTATTAAAAAAATTTACCTTCCCAAAAATGTTTCATTAAAAAAAAAATATATCAGTATGTTATTTTTAGAACATTTTTATATTAAATCGGTCTGTCTGTCTGTTTGCTTGACATGAAGGTCGTAGATTCGATTTCCCCCATGAGCCAATGTGCTACTTTTTGCAGATAATTAACACCTTGACTGCCAAGCCAAAATTGCAAATGTTTACCATGGTGCCAAAAGATTCTTTTGTTTAATTTGCATATTTTTCAACATAAAATTATGTATATATAAAAAAATATTTTTCAATCTGATTCCTTTTGCAATACATGGGGAGATTCTCATCCTCCAACAATCAAACTCCAGAACGATTTTCGTGTGACTGATATGGTTTTTATAGCCAAGGACTGAAGTGTTGAAAAACTGGCTATCATATCTGATAGCTAGTGCCCCCAATGGAAACATCACTGGCTATCACACATGATAGTCATGACAGTCACTATAAAAATAAAGTGGTGTGGGGAAAGGGGCGCGTACTTAAAATCTTCTGACTCACAATTAGGATGTTAACAGGTATGAGTCAGGTACAGTTAAAAAATCACAAAAATTAGATATATTAATTATACTTAGATTTTCTGGTGCAAAATAGTTTTTTAAAGTTATGACACATAGCCGGAAATGTATAAAAATTTTTAAAACAACAATTTTTTTCTTTCTCTTCCTTTTCCTTTAGTCGGATTCTCTTTTACATATATTCTAATTTTAAGTTCAATACATATACATAGATGCTCTAACATTTTAATTTATTCTGGAGTATTTTTAGCCCCGCCTTTTTTTTATACCATTTGTTTTTTAAGGATAAATTTTTCTTATTTTATCGAAGTTATATATTGGAGAAAAGTTTTCTATAAATAAAGTGGTGCGAAATAAAGGCGGGCTAAAAATACTTAGGAATAAATCAAAATGTTTGTATCTATGCATATATACAACATGCATCAATTCTGGCAAAAAAAAAAAAAAAAAAAAAAAAAAAAATTTCTTCGTGCATATTAAGAAAAAAATAAAAAATAAATATGATGCATGTCATTTTGCATAACTATTTTTCAATTTCACGCAACGTTAAAAATAAAATGTTAATTTTTGCTGTACTCTTCTGTCTTCTATTTTATAAAATGGTAATTAGAAATGTTTCTTGTAGATAACTGAAAATTTTTACTTCCATTACCCTACTGCTGAAGGTAATGGAAGTATTTGGTCCAAAAATTCGATATCGAGATTTCGCCTCATTTATCGAGATTGTCCCCTGAGTCCAAAAAAGTGGGTTTTGGCAATTGGCCAGTGTGTGTGTGTGTGTGTGGAATATTCTGGCTATCATATCTCCGAAACTAATAAAGACAGAACTACAAAACTTCAGAGTTAAGACAGGTTTGGTGTACAGATGAATTTTCCAAATTTTGGTGAAAATTGAAAGACCGGAAGTGGGACATTGGAGACCGGAAGTGGGGCATTGGGACCGGAAGTGGGATCGTAAGTCCGTATCTCAGAAACGACTCTAACGATTTTCTTCAAATTTGCTATATAAACCTTCTATTTGTCCTTTCGAATGTTCAGGAAAATTGATAGGCGTCCTGTACAAATAGCTCAATTTCAGGTCTTGCAAGCGCGTTCCTTTAAAAACGACTGTACGGATTTTTTTCAAACTCACCATATTAACTCACTTTTATGTATACTTTTGTATGTAATTATTGTTTTGAAACGATTTTCTTGAAAATTGTTATATAAATCCATTTCTTTGTCGTGTATTACGTGGTTATTAGAGGAAAATTAACAGTCTTCTTGCTTAGGTAGGTCATCTTCAAATTTCGGAAGTTTGTGTTTCAAAAAATAACTCTACCACTTTTTTCTCTTATTTTTTACCTCGCTATATGTAAGCTTCGTTTTATATGTCTTTATAAGTTTTTCTTACCGGAAAATTTTTAAGTTTCTACTTCTTTAGGTCACTTTTATATTTTCTGATCACATTATCTCTAAAAAAGGCATATAATACGTGTAATAGTGGGTAATGGAAGTCGTGTGGTTGTTTCACACTAGATTTTTTTTTTTCATAAATAGCTATGTAACGATTCGCAATCAACACAATTTTAAGTCATTTTAACTGAATTTAATTCAATATTTAAATGCAATTCAAAAACTAAACGTCTTGTGACATCTTACACAAATGAACATATGAATATAAAATTTCCATGACATGTACATTAATTGAATGTTATACGATTTTGATATAGGGAATAATTTGTAAGGTGATATTAACTGTTTATCTCTATTTTTTTTTTTTTTAATAAGAATTCGTATTCGAAGAAAGGAAAAGAAAGTAGAGAATGATTTTTAAAGAGAAAACTCAGTCTAATGTATGATTATCCATCGCTTTTAACCCTTTGCGGCGCAAGACAATTCAGATCATTTAAATTATACTGCCACCGGAATTCATGAACTAAATTAAACTAAAAATAATTTTTAATTTTAAGGTTAAAAAAATCGATCTTTTCTGATATGTTATAAACGTAAATTTTTGCTAAAAAATTTCCGGGATGAATTTTTGTAGCTGGATCTTCAATTTTGCGCCCTCGCAGCGAGGACAGCGCGCGTTAAGGGGTTAAACTATGAAATACTGCTTTGTAACATATGAAATATTGAAACCAATAAAAATTACAATGTTAGGAACACCGAAGAGAAAAAAATATGGGAAAGAAGAAAGAAATAAGAGAAAATTATTTTTTATTTTCGGCGTTCCTAACGTTGTAATTTTTATTGGTTTTAATAATCCAGAACCAAGTCTCCTTTTAATATATGAAATATTGCTTCGTGTTGGACTTTCAGTCTTAACTAATATGTTCATGCGTTAAAAGTATTTGCATACTAAACAATTAAAAGACAATGATATAAACAACATAGATACTTTAATCAAAATTGTTTAAAGAAAATTGTAAAAGTTAAAAGTTGGTTGGTTGGTTGGAGGATTAAGGCCGATTGACTCCTTATGTGTCCTAGGCCTATAGGGGGAATGCCCTCCGTGGGGGTCTTTCTGAGGGGTCCCAGCCCGTATTTACGCGAGTTTCGGAGGAAACCACGGAAAACTCCAAACGGCTAGGTCGATGAGCGCGACCTGGGATCGAACCCGGCACCTCCCATCTACCAGCTTTGAGCGCAGAACCGCTCGGCCGCGTAAAAGTTAAAAGATTTTATTATCATGCTTCAAATGTTAGAGAAATACTGCACATAGAAAATATTCAGAAATATAAATAAACGATTAAACCCAAAATTCTGACAGAAAATTTAATGAAAACAAAAATGAAAAAGAAAATTAATTTTCTGTCAATTTTAATGTATATTGCTACTTCCAGATATATATCTTATACTATTAAGTGAGTAATATTTGTATATATATATGTATATTTCACTGTTCTTGAAAACTGTAGTTCGAACAGTCACGTGATTTAACACAAAGGTGCCCTTCGAAGGGTCATTGTGAACATCGAAGTCAGATTTTCGAAATTTTCATTAGTTTTCTTTTAATTAATAAAAATATGAAAATAAAACTTCCCATTTCTGTAATGACGCAGAATGGAGAACCTTAGGAGAGATTTCATTGGTTTATTTGATTTTCATTGATCTGAGTGTATTTTACATTGAACTACAGCGACTTTATGAGGAATTACAAGAGATTTGATTGGTTTATATGATTTTCATTGATTTGAGTGTATTTTTCGTTGAATTAGAGCTACGTTATGAGGAATTACGAGAGATTTGACTGGTTTATTTGATTTTCATTGATTTGAAGTAGGGGTGTCCAGTGATTTTTTTTTTTTTTTTTTTTTTTTTTTTTTTTTTTACATGCTTCACAGTGATTGCTGCGAAAACGAATTTCGTGCGTTTTCAGATTCATGCACAGCGGGGTACGGGTGTCCAGTGATGTTTTTTTTGGTTTTAACATGCGTGATAGTGATTGCCTGCGGAACTGAGTTTCGTGCGTTTTCAGATTTAAGCACAACGAGGTAGGGCGAATCCAGTGAAGTTTTTTGGTTTTAACATGCGTGATAGTGATTGCCGCGGAACCGAGTTTCGTGTGTTCTGAGATTCATGCACTGCGCTCTAGGGCTGTACAGGTTTTTTTTTTTTTCTTCATGTGCGTGAAGCGTACAGTGCGTTATAGTGATAGCTGCGAAAACGACTTACGTGCGTTCTCTGATTCGACCATTCATCGAATAGTGACTTTTACTGTACGAGTAACAGCTTCAACTGTTTCCAGAATATTCGAAGAATTAACATTTCTATTTGACTGTTTTCGGGAATATTCGTTTTAATAATAGTTTTGTTGCACAGATTCGAGAAGTTCAAAAAATGTTTGATAATGTCAAGGTGACCCCATACTAAAACTGTGAAGAAAATAGTCGCCAATCAAAATATATTTATCTAAACGTTTCAATTATTCAATTAAAAAGAAATCCTTTAAATATAGTGCCCAAGCGAAGCGGGCGATGCCTGATAGTATTTATCTCACTCATCATCAACAAAGACTAGGTAAGAAGTTTTAACTATACAGCCATTAATAACAAAATTGTCACCTTGTTCATTAAAAACAAAATGTATTTTGTTTAGAGCAAACGGAAGGAATAGGAATATAAAACTGTCTTCTTCAAGAATTATTATTATTATTATTATTATTATTATTATTATTTTTAGGGGGGGGGGGAGGTTTTTAAGAGATGTTTAGATAATGAAACTATTATCAAAAAATTTTATGATTGAAATATTTTTGTTTAAATTGCTCTTATATCCACTAATATTTTAGTAAGTGTATCTCTTGATTGAAATCTCTAATGACTCTAAAGTGAAGCTTTCAGACATTTTGATATTATATTGATATTTTTAAAAAACAGAGAAACATAAACAACTGCAATATAAAAGGATCAAAATGGGAATATGCTTTGAAAAATCAAGGTATTTGACACTGAAAAATGTACGAATAATCAATAAGATTGAGGAATTGAAATTTTTGTAATCAAACGTCATAAACTGTAAAAATACGCAACATTGTTTCGGACGAAATAATTTAACAAGCCCATTCATGAAACGAAAATAAGACACGAGAGCAATCTGAAAACAGCGAAGCACGATATTTGTATGCCAAATAACTTTTCATGTTACACTCGTATCTATTTCTTTCGCTTGATCAACAGCGTTGCTTAGTGATTTTTACCTGAAACAACTGTTACGTATTTTTGTATTTTATGATTTTTTGTAATTTTTTTAAAAATCATTTTTAGCGTTCTTACTTCAGTGCATTTTACACAATTAATAATGTTCCTTTCTTTATTGTTTTTCACGTTTTTTTAATGTTTGAAAACTTTTGTTTGTTGGTTAAGAATTCTTCCCACAAATACCGATAGACATTCTATTTTGCATAAAACATTCATTTATAAATACAGGATTTATCACTGATTGCTTAGAGTGAGATTTTCGCCTTTTTTGATTAATATAACAGAAGTGTGCATTTGGCGCCATTTTATGGGGGCTATGAATATACTAGGTGATTTGAAAAGGTTCCAAAAATTTTTAAACATAAACCAAGCATACAAAAAAAAAAAAAAAAAAAAAAAAATTAAAGAAAGCACTAGCGTTAAAAAAAGAATAAGAAATAGATCAACGCAGATCAGATTTACAAAAACTGGTTTATTGGTTTATTAAAGAATGTGTAAATGATGTTACATGAAAGTGTTCAAAATTTTGGAACATTTCAAAATTCAATCATTTTACACAGCTTCAAATTTTCTAGAACAATACAAGCAGTGGCAAATCATAAATGGGCAAATGTGTTTAAATATTCTAGGCTTGTAATGAACAGGTGCTTCTGCTTCAACAACTCTTGCAATAAAGTCTTTATTAGAGGTTACGCTAATATCGTTTTCATGAATCCCGAGAGAAAAGATAATAAGAGAAAAGATCGTAGTGGCCATGAGATAGGTCCGTCTTGCTAAACACCGCATCCGAAAGGCACGGTTCAGATATTTTCGAGCATACTAGCTGAAATGCGAAAGCGCTCCATCATGCTGAATCCACATGAGTTTTTCAAAGAAAAGAGGCAGAAACGTCACCTTGTAATTCCATAAGGCATACACTCAAAAAAAAAAAAAAAATGCAACCGTATAATTTGAGAATGAAAAAGTTATAGGCCGATCAGGAAGTTTCCGGTGATGCGCTCGTGTAGATTTTAGATTCTTATGGATTAAAAATGCCAAGTATGAGAGTTCGCAACATTTTGTAGAGAAAAAATGGATTCAAGAGTGAACAGAACACGTGCTGAGAAATCTATTTTTGCGACACTGCATTTCAAAAACCAAAATCAGAAATCCATTTCTCTTGCGCTTCGAAAATGAAAAGGGTGTAAAATCTCTTCATGTAACACTCGCAATATTATATTTTGCCTTACGCCAATATCACGAGCGATAGCTCGCGCATTTGTGCGAGAATTGCTTTTATTTGCGTCAATGACATGGTTGGACTCGCGTATGTTTGGGAAAATTTACACGATACAAATTGATCGCTGTTCGCCCATTTCCGTTAGCTACCCCCATACACTAAACGCATGTTTGTCCTTCTGCCATTCCAATATTGCTGTACATTTCCTCCTATTTTCTTTATGCTTTTGCCTGGAATATTTCATAATTCATTTTAAGTCAAACAACGCTCTCTAGTGCCATACAGGACTTTCCCGCCTATATGTTCCGATGTAAAAATGATTTATTTTGGTATGCCTGACCTACCTTTAAAATTTCTCAGGATAGTATCGAATCTCTCTGTAGTTAGAATATAGGGTTAATATAACTACATAGATGCCAATATTTAAATATATTCTGGAATATGTTTAGCCCCGCCTTTATTCCAAACAGCTTATTTTTTAAGAGTAATACTTTCGTATTTTATCAAAGTTGTACACTCTATAACAAGAAGGAGTAATGCAAATTGGACACAAATTGACATGCATACAGGTTTCAATGGGGAATGCAAAATTTTAAAGTTTGGCTGCCATCGAATGAGCATGCGACACTGCATCGCATCTTAACTGCGCAATTATCAGAATATTAAAATTGAGAAATTTTGATTCCAGGTCATAAATCTTCGAGAATTTGTCTACTCAGACAGGCAGTAAGTATGCCTTGAGTACAGTTGCGCAAACGATACGCGCAGATGTCAGCATTTAAAAGAGGTGTGTAGTTGGGCTCATGAAGCCGATTGGTCGAATCGCCGAACTGTTTGACAATTGGATAGGAGCGATGCCACTATCAGATGATATTGACAGGAATGGGTGAACTATGGCCGAACACAGCGTCATGAAAAAGCGGTCGACCTAGAGAAGACAGAGAGTTAAAACCAATCATTCGTCAGAGCGATACTCAAAGCTCCAATTCATCATTATCGTCGATCCTACGTGCAACTTGTACTTCAGTGACTTCAAAGACCATTAATAGGCGGCTTAAAGAAATGGGGTTGAGCTCACGGAGCCCTTTGTGCGGACTACTGTTAAATTTTGTATGTTCACAAGCACGTTTGTAGTTATATCAGGATTGTTCGAACTGAAATGTCACGGAATGGAGTAAAATTGTCTGCAGTGATGAGTCCCACTCCGATTTGAGCCCCGATGACCAGCGAAGACGCGTCTGGAGACGCCGCGAAAAAAGGGGGATTCCAACCTGACTGTCGCCAGTTATACGGCCCGACAATCAGCAGTGATGGTCTGTAATTTCATTTCATTTCATAGAAGGAGCCTTTTAGTTGTCATCCGTGGCATCTTTAAAGCACAGCGATACATCGACGACATTCTACGTCCCGTTGTGTTTCCCTTCATATCACGCAATCCTGATTGTATATTTCAGCATGATAATGCCCACCCGCGTACAGAGTTAGTTTCTACTGCTTGTTTTCCTGCTTGCCTAACATTATTTTGGCCACTAAAGTCGCCAGATCTCTCTCCCACTGAGGACGTTTGGAGCATCATGAAAAGGGTCCCACAACTAGCTCGGGATTTTGCCAATCTAACGCATCAATTGGACCGAATTTGGCATGATATCTCGCAGGAGCACATTTGCAACTCTATTAATTAATGCCAAGCCGAATAACTGCTTACATAAGGGTCAGAAGTGGAGCAATGCGCCGTTGACTTGTTTACTTTGTGAGGCCATTTCTCTTGATTAAATCAGCCAAATTTTCTGAATCTGTAATCATTTGTTTTATCCACATGTACATCACATCTACCAATTTTCGTCCCATTTGGATAATTTCTTCTTGATGCGTCTTTTTTTCTTTTTTTTTTAATAGAGTATATATTGGAGAAAAAGTTTCTATGAATAAAGTGGTGCGAAATAGAGGCGGCGCTAAAAATACTCCTTGATAAATTAAAATGTTGGAATCTATGTAACTAAATAGCGCTCTGAATCACTCTATATAGTGTCGGCTAAAAAATTACTACGCAAAATTAGATTTTTTTTTTTAAATTAAAGCAACTTAAAAAATAAATAACTGCTGGGATAATATTTAATACAATTTCCTACACTGAAAAGAAGACAGGAAGGGGGGAAAACAAAAGTTTGAAAAGTAAAAAAAAAGTTCTGGTTTTAAGCATAACTTTTCAAACTATGTATAATTGCTCATTTGTAAAGTTGGTTTTAATTGTACAGCATAAAAAAAAAAAAAAAAAAAAAAAAAAAAATGCGTACTTAATAATGTTACTCGGTGTAAAAATTCTTATTAAATGTTTTAAAAAGCTTTAAAAATAATCCTTCTATTATAGTTAATTTTAAAACAGAAAAAAAGATCAAATTTTAGAACATAATAATAATAATAATAATTTTTCGAAATATTTCTTTTAGACGATGATGCCTTTTTCATAGACTATCACAGGAGTGTTAAAATATTCGTCTATAGTCTATATTTTATGTATAGGAATATTCAAAAACCCTGCATCATATGCCTAGTGGTATTATTAACCCTATATTATAACAATTAAGAGCAACTTCGTATTGTTACTTCCAGATATGATATTGTTTTTCTTAATATACAATGTTAGTGATAGTAAATAAAAATTTTGATAGCTAAAATACAGCTTCAGCTTTTGACAAATTAAAAAAAAAAAAAATAATAAAAAAAAATACGTGTGGCACTCGAGGACTGCCGCAGTAAAGCTATTGCATAGCATTTTTTATCAACTTATGCAATTATAATTATTTATTTATTTTATTTATGCAGTATATTTTTTCTTTGATATTAATTCAAGTTTTTTCTTTGATATTAATTCAAGTTATACTTTTTGAGCGTGGTGACCGATATGAAAACAAATTTTTTTCTTTTATTGAATAAATGAGAATATATCCGCAATGAGAATATATCAAAAATATCCGCAATCGATTTGTAGGTATCGAAAACCTCGATGTACCAAATTTGAATGATCTAACTCTATTTTTTGAGAAAATGTATTTTAATAGGTTTTTAAAGGCCTGCAAGTCGAATGGGGATATTCAAGTTTTTTCTTTGATATAATTTCAAGTTACACTTTTTGAGCGTGGTGACCGATAAGAAAACAAATTTTAATAGAGAAAATGTATTTAATAGGTTTTAAAGGCCTGCAAGTCGAATGGGGATATTCAAGTTTTTTCTTTGATATTAATTCAAGTTACACTTTTTGAGCGTGGTGACCGATAAGAAAACAAATTTTAATAGAGAAAAGGTATTTAATAGGTTTTAAAGGCCTGCAAGTCGAATGGGGATATTCAAGTTTTTTCTTTGATATTAATTCAAGTTACACTTTTTGAGCATGGTGACCGATAAGAAAACAAATTTTAATAGAGAAAAGGTATTTAATAGGTTTTAAAGGCCTGCAAGTCGAATGGGGATATTCAAGTTTTTTCTTTGATATTAATTCAAGTTACACTTTTTGAGCGTGGTGACCGATAAGAAAACAAATTTTAATTGAGAAAAGGTATTTAATAGGTTTTAAAGGCCTGCAAGTCGAATGGGGATATTCAAGTTTTTTCTTTGATATTAATTCAAGTTACACTTTTTGAGCGTGGTGACCGATAAGAAAACAAATTTTAATAGAGAAAAGGTATTTAATAGGTTTTAAAGGCCTGCAAGTCGAATGGGGATATTCAAGTTTTTTCTTTGATATTAATGAATAAGATAACAATAATAAGAAAACAAATTTTAATACAGAAAAGGTATTTTAATAGGTTTTAAAGGCCTGCAAGTCGAATGGGGATATTCAAGTTTTTTCTTTGATATTAATTCAAGTTACACTTTTTGAGCGTGGTGACCGATAAGAAAACAAATTTTAATAGAGAAAAGGTATTTAATAGGTTTTAAAGGTCTGCAAGTCGAATGGGGATATTCAAGTTTTTTCTTTGATATTAATTCAAGTTACACTTTTTGAGCGTGGTGGCCGATATAAAACAAATTTTAATAGAGAAAAGGTATTTAATAGGTTTTAAAGGCCTGCAAGTCGAATGTGGATATTCAAGGTTTTTCTTTGATATTAATGAATAAGATAACAATAATGATAAGATAACAATAATGATAAGAAAACAAATTTTAATAGAGAAAAGGTATTTTAATAGGTTTTAAAGGCCTGCAAGTCGAATGGGGATATTCATGTTACACTTTTTGAGCGTGGTGACCGATAAGAAAACGAATTTTAATAGAGAAAAGGTATTTAATAGGTTTTAAAGGCCTGCAAGTCGAATGGAGATATTCAAGTTTTTTCTTTGATATTAATTCAAGTTACACTTTTTGAGCGTGGTGACCGATAAGAAAACAAATTTTAATAGAGAGAAGGTATTTAATAGGTTTTAAAGGCCTGCAAGTCGAATGGGGATATTTAAGTTTTTTCTTTGATATCAATTTAAGTTACACTTTTTGAGCGTGGTGATCGATAAGAAAACAAATTTTAATAGAGAAAAGGTATTTAATAGGTTTTAAAGGCCTGCAAGTCGAATGGGGTATTCAAGTTTTTTCTTTGATATTAATTCAAGTTACACTTTTTGAGCGTGGTGACCGATATAAAATAAATTTTAATAGAGAAAAGGTATTTAATAGGTTTTAAATGCCTGCAAGTCGAATGGGGATATTCAAGTTTTTTCTTTGATATTAATGAATAAGATAACAATAATAAGAAAACAAATTTTAATACAGAAAAGGTATTTTAATAGGTTTTAAAGGCCTGCAAGTCGAATGGGGATATTCAAGTTTTTTCTTTGATATTAATTCAAGTTACACTTTTTGAGCGTGGTGACCGATAAGAAAACAAATTTTAATAGAGAAAAGGTATTTAATAGGTTTTAAAGGTCTGCAAGTCGAATGGGGATATTCAAGTTTTTTCTTTGATATTAATTCAAGTTACACTTTTTGAGCGTGGTGGCCGATATAAAACAAATTTTAATAGAGAAAAGGTATTTAATAGGTTTTAAAGGCCTGCAAGTCGAATGTGGATATTCAAGGTTTTTCTTTGATATTAATGAATAAGATAACAATAATGATAAGATAACAATAATGATAAGAAAACAAATTTTAATAGAGAAAAGGTATTTTAATAGGTTTTAAAGGCCTGCAAGTCGAATGGGGATATTCATGTTACACTTTTTGAGCGTGGTGACCGATAAGAAAACGAATTTTAATAGAGAAAAGGTATTTAATAGGTTTTAAAGGCCTGCAAGTCGAATGGAGATATTCAAGTTTTTTCTTTGATATTAATTCAAGTTACACTTTTTGAGCGTGGTGACCGATAAGAAAACAAATTTTAATAGAGAGAAGGTATTTAATAGGTTTTAAAGGCCTGCAAGTCGAATGGGGATATTCAAGTTTTTTCTTTGATATTAATGAATAAGATAACAATAATGATAAGATAACAATAATGATAAGAAAAGAAATTTTAATAGAGAAAAGCTATTTTAATAGGTTTTAAAGGCCTGCAAGTCGAATGGGGATATTTAAGTTTTTTCTTTGATATCAATTTAAGTTACACTTTTTGAGCGTGGTGATCGATAAGAAAACAAATTTTAATAGAGAAAAGGTATTTAATAGGTTTTAAAGGCCTGCAAGTCGAATGGGGTATTCAAGTTTTTTCTTTGATATTAATTCAAGTTACACTTTTTGAGCGTGGTGACCGATATAAAATAAATTTTAATAGAGAAAAGGTATTTAATAGGTTTTAAATGCCTGCAAGTCGAATGGGGATATTCAAAGTTTTTCTTTGATATTAATGAATAAGATAACAATAATGATAAGATAACAATAATGATAAGAAAACAAATTTTAATAGAGAAAAGGTATTTAATAGGTTTTAAAGGCCTGCAAGTCGAATGGAGATATTCAAGTTTTATCTGATCTATACACAAATTTTACGCGTGCAGCTATTCACTGTTGTACATAGATGATAGATACCTATACACCTATATACTTTCTCACAAACAGCTGCTTATGTATTCGTCCGATTTCGGGGAAACTCGTCTCGATCTGTGCGAGCTTCGTACAGCCGAAGTCTACCGAACTGTGTTAGGTTTTTTTTTCGTTACGGAATTTTTCGATTCGGTCGCCGCGCTCAAAGCCCGCGATAAAAGCTATACAATAGCTTAAAAATTTTGAAAATTGCACACTATCATTAATTTAGATAGTTAATCCGAAAATGAATAATACATATTCTTACTTAATTTGAACTAAACTTAAAGTCCCGAATTTTCAACGACAAAATAGCATTAAAAATTTAAATTTATTCAAACTCATTTTATCGTGATTTCGGTTAATTCGAACTAAAGATAATTCCCCCCCCCCTTCCCCCCAATTTCCATACATTCTCATAGATTTTCGATCCTTGAAATAATTCGTTTCATTCCTCATTTTTCGGTAAAAAAAAAAAAAAAAAAATCTGAATTACACTTATGGACAAAAAAATTAGCGCACCAAGAAGGAGTCGTCAAAATGAAACGAAATTTTACATACGTAATGACTACTTTGATATAAGTAAATGATTAGAAAATCAAAGAAAAAGGATAATTTATTTCAGAGAAAAAGGCAAAAGAACGGAGGATTTAATACCCTATTGGACCCCCTCTAGCGCGAATGCACGATGCGATACGATTGGGCAATGAGGCATACAAGTTCTGCATGATGTCTTGAGACATTTCGTTCCATATTTGCTGTAACCTTGCCTCTAGTTCGTTCAAACTCGTGGGATGCCCAACTCGCCGTCCCAAATGATCTCAGATATGCTCGATTGGAGACAAATCTGGGGATCGGGCAGGCCAAGGAAGGGTAGTAACAGTGCGGAGACAGTCTTGTGACAGCCTTGCCGTGTGAGGCAGAGCATTGTCTTGTTGAAAAATGGCTACTGGGAGCTGTTGCATGAGTGGCAACACATGTGGTTGCAGGATGTTATGGACATACCGCTGGGCTGTCATGGTGCCATGGTTCAATACTAGGGGTGACCGTGTACTGTAGGCAATGGCACCCCATACCATCACACCAGCTGTGGATGCAGTGTGCAACTGTAAAGAAAAGGTAGAATTGAGGTATTCCCCCCGTTGCCTCTACACACGTACATGTTAGTCATCCCTGCCCAAATTGAATCTGGATTCGTCGCTAAGCACGACGTGGTTCCACTCGGTTGCTATCCAACCCCGTCGAGTGTGACACCACTCCAAACGGAGCAGAGGGGGTGGGTATTATTGGCGGCACATGTAATGGACGCCGCGATACCAAGTGTCCTTCAGCCAGGCGCCTTCGTATGGTTCAAGAGGACACAGGGACCCCTAGTGAAGGTGCTACCTCTGCCTGGATGGCGGCCGATGAAGCAGTTGGCTGTACGCGTGCATTTCTTACGATGTGGCGGTCTTCTCGACGACTGGTCTGTCAAGGGCGTCCTGAGCCTGGTCTTCGTGTACATGACATCTCTCGGGTCCACTGGTCCCAACACCTCCTCACAACACAATCAGAGCGGCCTAATTGACGAGCTACTCGCCTAGCTGACCATCCAGCTTCCATCATGCCGATGATTCTCCCCATCTCAAACTGCGACAGCTGCTCATATTGTCTTCGAAAACAACGTAATGGCATGTCTACCTCAGCTCTTCCTTTGTAAACGAGTCAGCACACTCAAATAAGCTTTGGTTACCTTTTTTATACTCCACAGAGAACGACAATAAACGCCCTATACCGGCTATACGTAATGCGCAATCACGCTGCATTTCTAATCATTTGCATATCTCCCCGACGTGTACATTCATGCCAAGTTTCGGTACGATCCCGCAATTATTACTTGGTGCGCTAATTTTTTTGTCCATGAGTGTATTTAGGCGTAATCCCCTGCAGTCAGAATTGCATTTTCTTTGTACTTCTACTGTCCATCAATGGCATTTGCGTTCCTTCTATCCTGCTTGTTCTTAATCCTACTTATATCTTTTCGCAGAAAACCATTTGCTACTAGATTTTCAGCAGCTGTTTAATAGATGTCCAGAATCTCACTTTAGGAGACCAATCCCAGGTAAAAAAATCAACAAAAACCTGTAAAGGTTTTTTATTTTTTATTTTTATTTTTTTTTATTTAAACCTGCAGGTATTTCGGGCTTTCTGAAATAAACTTGTATGGAACCTTTAAAAAGACTGTATATTTTCTGAAGGAAACCCACTGTTATTTCCCTTCAAATTACCAGTAGAAATCTTTAAAATACCTGCAAATTTTATAGAAAATCCGAAATACCTGCAATATACCTGCAGTTTTTTTGCTGATTTGTTTTTTTCCTGGGATGAGATTCTGAGAAATGCATGGTAGGAGGTAAATTGTGCAAACCAGGAAAACAAAAGACCATTCGAAAACACAAAATTTCCCAAATTCTCTGAAAAAGATTCAGTGATGTTCACAGAATTTGTAGCACCTGACAGTAATTTAGAAGTTCCAGGGACATTTATCTGAAGAAATAGTCGAAGCGATTCGGCATATTCCAATGAAGAAGAGGAGGAATCAGATTCGGTCAGTCCGGATTCTGTGTTTTATCAACAGAAAAGTTATTTACGCAATTAGTTGAGTTCTTACACACATTTATCCTGTTTGCATTCATTATCAGCTGAAAACATATCTGACTTTTCCAAATAGAAAAACTGTCTAAATTGTATTAAAAAAAAAAAAAAAAAATTAATTAAATAGTACTTATTCAATAAAACTACAACGCCCATATATACATATTTATTTAATTCTTTTAAAAACTTCCGGAAACCGGGACAGACAGAGAAAATAAAACCCGTCTGTTAAGTGTTAAGTTGACAATTTAGTTTTATTTGTATGATCCTTTCGGAAATTTTGTCCTATGAAACATCGACTTAATATTTTCTTTTCATATAAAATATTTTGATACATTTCTCTTTTTGTAAAAAATTTTATTTAAAAAGAAAGAAGAAAGAAAGGAAAGGAGTGCATAGAAATTTGTAGATTAATATAACTAGAAGGTGCTTGTTTAATAAGATAAAAATTTGAAAAAGTGCAAAAGTACCAGATGGTTTCAGAAGACAATACTTTCAATTTTATTCTTGTTAAATGTGTAAATTGTGGGTTAATTTAACGTAATTTATTTCTGTTTTAATTTCAAATTTAAAACATGTACGCTTTGTAGTTTAACCATAAGAATATTGCAATATATAATATATATACATGCATAATAAAAAGTGTAATTCTGAAATTAAAATTTGACTTCAGCCACTATTTGTGTAACCGTACATCTTTGCATTATGAAATTTCAAATTGTTTAACTTTTTATTATAAATTGGAAAAACAAATTTTTAAAAAAGTTGATAAAGAGCTATTAATTTTTAAAAATCAAATAACTTTTGAGCTAAAGAAAAGTTAAAATAAATAATTAAATAAATAAATAAGCTAAATAATTACCGATTCCACCATACTTCCGCAGCTTGACTTCTTACAAGCATTTTGACTTTAGTCAGAAATTTCTCGTCTTTTAACAACATGGCATTTTTTTCTGTGTTGGTCAGCAATATGGCATAACACAAATCATGTCTCCACGATTTAGTTCTTTGAAATGGCATTCTGTTATTTGATTCAGATTCATCTAACAGTTTAAGATTTATACCATAAGGAAAAAGATTGACTACTTCCTCATCAATCCAATTTCCTTTGCGATGCAATGCCATTAAATTCATGAGGAAATTGTTTTCCTCTCTCACTTCCTTAGAAAGATCAGCTGACGACCATCTCATATACGTAAGAGCTAGAAGAGCTGCAGCAATACCAATGCTTCCCCCAACGGCTTCGAGAACAACAAGTTTTGAATCCCATGGAAAATGAAGCATTTTGTGAAGAGCACTTCCTACTAATAGAGATAATTCTAAAGCGGACGACACTAAAGTGACTCCCGCTGTAGCTCGAGAAACAGACTTGAATTTTTGTATAGTTTTCTGCATGTTTTCACGAAGGTTTTCACATGAGTATAAAAACTTCTCCATTTCGCACAAAAATTTCTCCATAACATACTTATAGTTTGATTCCAATTTTTCTATCTCTCTTTTCACAGACAGATTTTCATTTTCCGACGATGAGCTATTTAATAATTCGGAGGTATATTCTAACAAAGCTTTCTGAATACGTTCTGAGTCAGGTTTAAATTTCTTGTAGTTATTAGGTCCAGATCCTTCTGTTTTGAACTGGAAGCTTCTTTCCAAGCTTTTTATGTATTTTCTGAAATCTTCATTTCTGCTATACTCTCTCCCCTTTCGAAATGTCCGGGGATTAAAATAGCTGAATTCGAGATCTTGAGAGATATCGGCAGATTTTAGCTGTAATAAATTAAATTGGTTATAAACGAACGATATATGCGTATAGTTGCCAACTTAGCACCTTTTGGCTACCGGAAAATTTCAATAGAAGTATTTATTTTATTTTATTTTATTAGCGAACTGTAACGGTTTTCATTGATTAAGCAGAATAAATTTTTTTTATTAAAATTTTCCGGTAGCCAAAAGGTGCTAAATTGGCAACATGCATGAATTGGTTATAGGCAGCTGCATTTTTAAAGTTTTTTTTTTTTCCCTTACTGGTATAATAGTACTTTAATTTTTTGATGCACAGATTTTTGTTTTACTATGGAAAATTATTTATATTTACAAAATCAATAATGCCATTTAAACTAAAAAAAAAAAAAAAAAAAAAAACAATAAGTTTTAATATGAACTGCAATCTTGTACTTGGTTTCTGTGATTAAACATGATGAAATATTTTGCAAAAAAATACGGGTGTTAAAAAACCGTACAAGTTGGCACCTATGTATATAGTACATAATATTTAATACAATGTTTAAATAGAAATATTTGAACTGAAATGACAATTGGTAGCAAAAATAAAAAAACTCATAAGTAGCATGTTTTTCATATCACTATTCTTTACAGAATTAAGGAATACAATATAATACTTTCATCTACCAAATTTTGTAGATGATATGATTTTCGATCTTTTGAGCCCTATCAGTGACGGATTCAGAACTTAACTTTTTTTTTTGGGGGGGGGGAGGAGGGGGGCTAAAATTTTTCAAAGTGTTATTCCAGATCAAAGAAAAGTTTACAATTGTAATAGTCAATTGTGAATGTCAGTACTTTTTTTTTTTTTTTGGGGGGGGGATCAGCTCCATCCCCCCCCCCTTAAAACCTCCACTGAGCTCTATGGACACTAAGCAATTATAGTCATTTAATATTGACTGCCACCAGAAATTACAATTAAAATTAGCAGTTAAAAAAATAAACAGGCCTTGCAATGTTCATAAAAATTTTATCTTTATTTTATTATATTGTCACCAGTAACGTCAATAAGAAATTTTTTCTAAATGTTGTTGATTCTTTTAATGCTAAAATATTAGGATCAAAAGTTCAATTTTAAAATTGTGGTGAAAATATAATAAAATGTGTGTGAAATTTTAGGAACGCTGCGAGGTCTGAATATATATATATATATATATATTAAAGCATACATAAAAAAAAAAAAAAAAAAAAAAAAAAAAAAAGTAATGTTCTGGAGCAGTTTTTTCAGCTGCCTTTATTTCATGCAACTTAATTTATAAAAAAAAAAATCTGCCTTTAACAGAATTTAATTTAGTACGACAGGACTAATTTATGTATTACGATCGTGTAAATATATATATATATATATATTTCTTTTTTCAAGTAGATATATATAAACCTCCACCAACTATTCAGAAGATATCCCCATTAAGAAGATGTAACCTTCTATACAGAAGCCATTGTCAAAACACATCCAGAAGAAATAAACAACGAATATTTAGAAGCCATAATACATGCATATCCTACAGGCCTAGCTATCAATTATTCAGAAGCCATCATCAATATATGATCGGAAGATATTGCCAACAAATATGTAAAGGCCACTATCAATATATCTGCAGTAGATATTGCCAACAATATCCAGAAACCATCATCAATATATATTTGGAAGATATAGCCAATAAATATTCAGAAGCATTCAATTTATGAATATTGATGGTCTCGTCGATTTGTTTCCACATGCGATCGAGGAAGAATCTCTAGTTTAAGAGTAAGTTTTTAAAAATATAAAAGCTTTTACAGATTTGACAAAATATTTGAAGATATCTTAAGTAGTTTGGAGTATAAGGTTGATTTTTTATACCAACTATGTGAAAAAGGGAAGAGTCGGGGACCGAACCCAGGCTCTCCGTTTGACATGAGGATGCTCTTCCACTGAGCCTCTTTGGCCGATAACCAGCTCGACATTTCTCACATAATAACCGCTGGCAAGGCCACCGTATCTGCAAACGCAGATGTAATGGTTATTATGGGAGAAATCTCGAGCTTTTTGCCAGCCATGGTGGTTTAATGGAAGAGCATCTGCACGTTAAGCGGAGGGCCCGGGTTTGATTCCCGGCTTTGGTTTTTTTCGTACAGTTGGTATAAAAAAAATTCACCTTATACTCCAAACTACTTAAACTGTAATTTCATGTTTGATGAGTTTATTAATAAAATTTCTAATTATTTTAAGATAGTTTAAAAAATTTAATAGTAAATTTAGATATTGGCAGGCATCCTGGCATATTGGAAGTGGAACACCACAAAATGGTAACAACGCAAAATCGATGTTATCTTTGAAAGAAATAGTTCTGTCGCACTAATAATTTTCTCCAATATATAACTACATAAAATAAGCAGAGTTACCATTATTTTAATTTATTCCGGAGCATCTTTAGCCAAGCATTTATTTATTCCCTACCACTTTTATTTCGAAAGAATTTTTTTTCTTATTTTATCGTAGTTATATATTGGAGGAAATCATTCTATAAATAAAATGATGCGAACTAAAGGGAGGGCTAAAAATGCTCCTGAATAAATTAAAATGTTGGCGACGATGAAATAAGGAAAAAGTTACCCTTAAAAAAAAGTGGCATGAAAAAAATGGCGGGACTAATAATGCTGCAGAATAAATTATAAAAGTTTGCAACTTCGATAAAACCATGCTTCAAAGAGTTAAAATGATAAATTTAATAGAAAATATGCAATTGAATAAGCGGAAATAACTCTATATATAAATGACTGAATTCATATCTGTCAATCGTTCTGATTTTCGAATGGTGGTATTTCTTATAAAAAAAATATTTTTCTAAGCTTTTGTAATAACTTTCTAGGATTTAATCAGGTGAAACTGTTTATGAAAAATACTGTTATCTAAAAATAGGAAGTTATGCTGAATTTAAAGAAATCGAGAACATTTGATAACTGTAAAGAAGAAAATAGAAGTTGATGCCGAGAACACAAATTCCAGCATCGGTTAATTTATTCTGTAGGATTGTTAGAACCCGTCTTTTTTTCACATCCTTTTGTTGCAGAGAATTTTTCACCACTGTTTAATTACGATTAAATAAGAAGAAACATACTCATAAAAAAGTGGTTTAAGAAAAGGCGGGTACTAATAATCTTACAGAATAAATTAGAAATGTTGGCAGTTCTGCAATAACGGCAGTGATGGGTGACATGTTTTCTTTCCTACGGGTATTTATTTCCTCATAGGTCATCATAGCTGCAAACTACAACAATTTTTGAAAGCATTTTTTCTGAGTAAAAATAATCATCTAATTTAATTCTAGAAAACTTCTATGAAAAATGATAAAAGATTTATATTAAAGATAATGGTGAACAAAAAATCGTAATATTTGTTAACTATGTTATGAATTAAGTTTAAAAGAAAAAATAATGTTGTGCTTACAGAATAAATTAGAAATGTTGGCAGCTCTGCAATAACGGCAGTGATGGGTGACATGTTTTCTTTCCTACGGGTATTTATTTCCTCATAGGTCATCATAGCTGCAAACTACAACAATTTTTGAAAGCATTTTTTGTGGGTATCATGTGGGTATCATGTGGGTGCATTTCATGTGGGTATAAAATTTTAGAATGTTACTGGGCATTTTCTAAAATTGGATGATTTAATGTAACAGGACTGTTAAAGTATAAACAGTATATATAACACAGGGATGGAACACGGGCGCAGAATTCATACCACTATCAATGTAAGAAAATTTTCTACTTCTTAAATCAACGATATTCTAGGTAGAGAAATTTCTTAAACAGATTCCGGTATGAATTCTGCACCCGTGTTCCATCACTGATAACATATAAAGTATAACAAGGCCAAATGTAAAGGCCAAATGTATGCAGTTAAAGTATAAGTTTAACTCTAGTAATATATTATAAATTTTGTTGTTTGAAAACAGTGGAGAGTAAAAAGCATTGTACTCCTTTATTAGATATGCCAGAATTTCTAGTTCATTCGGAGCATTGTGAATACCCGTTTTCTTTTCATTCCACTATCCTTTTCTTTTTCTTTTTAATAATTTTTTTGAACTGTGTAATTATGATTAAAGAAAAAAAACCCAGTCTTTTAAAAATGTGGTATAAAAAAAGCAGATTCTAACAATACTCCTAAATATATTAGAAATGTTGACATATTTGCCTATACTAACAGAGTTGTCAACTTTTAAATATATTCCGTAGCTAGTTCCCGCCTTTGTTTTCCTACCTCTTTTTCAGAAAAGCCAGTTTAATCTCATTTAACCGTAACTTTATATTGGAGAAAATTACTGTACAAAGAAAGTGGAGCGAATACTATGCTACGGAATAAATTGAAATTTCCGCAGCTCCGCTACTAATAACCTATGAAAAAAAAAATGTAATTTTATTTATCGCGAAAGAGTAATATTTGATTTAAATTTCGTTGTAATCAAAATAGATATTACGAGCATGGGAGGTTTATTTCTAGTGGGGCAAATACTTTGAATATTACGTAATTCATCATCAAATATTCAGCTGAAATTACGTATAATATCTGTGTTTAAAATTGTTGTAGGTAGGGCTATTAGAAAAGAAAAAGTGCCTTAATTATAATAAAATGCTCGCGTCGATATTTTACAAAAAAAGACTGAGTGATAGTTAATGCGCGTAAGAAAATTAATTCTCGTTATTATTCACAGAGAGTTTACATTTTAAAAATAAATAAATAAAGGATAATAATAATAATAATAATAATAACTTCTTTCTGAAAAAAAAAAAAAAAAAAGAAAGAAAGAAAGAAAACTGCATCAGTGTGAAGTAAGGGTTAGTTAGAATCTGCATTATGAAAATATTATTAGTTTTAAAATACCGCTGAAAATTAAACAGCGGATGAAATAAACAGGGAATCTTTAAATAATTTTAATATTTTTATTTGTAAAATTAGTGATGAAATTAATAAAAAATATAATGAAAAGCAAAGTTTTTTTTTTCTTTTTAACCAGAAAATTGTTTATATAATTCAATAATAGCAACACAATTCTTCATGAAAATCGACCTCAATACCATATTTGCAAATTCTTATGGGAAATAACCTTCTGAATCTGAATGTGGCATTCATTTTGCTTGATCACTCACCATTTTTTGGGGACGTCTCCCTATTTTTTATCACTTTTCGGTAATTTTATGTCTGTGTAAATTTGATTTGTAGAGGGTGAAAGGATTAATTTAACGGTTAAATATTTTCTGACAGGCTGTAGAAGTGAAAAATTCTAAAACATGAACATTTGCAGCAAGGGGGATTTGATTTAGGGGTGGGGGAATTTGATTCAATTATTAATCAATTAATATTATTATTGTTTATACATTATATTATTTTGTTTTAAAGTGTTAAAATAATTCTTTTCCATTCTCCAAATCAAATTCCTGGCCATAAAATTACCAAACAGTGATAAAATTGGGGGGAGAAAGTGGCGTTCCGAGAAAACGGTAAGTGATTGGGTAAAATGGGGGTCGTATTCGATTTCAGCCAACGTTGGGCTTCGGAGTACCTGCATTTGGTCGCAACCAATGCTTACCTCCAACGAAAAATAAGAAAAACATAAAAATAATTTTCCATAAAATAAATAAAAGCCAAAAGGATGAATTTAGAATTTTGATCTCTGAATAAATCTCCGCGTGAGCAGAGACCAATCAGAGTGAAGCACCAGGAGTTTAAAGAAAATAAATAAATAAATAAATAAAATAATAAATAAAATAAATAATAAATAAATAACTCCTTGAAAAAAACCTAAGTGTAACAGTGAGACTGTTACGTGCGTTGACGAGACGGTCTGGACGGCGAAAAGGAATTAAGAGTTGAGCAGGGCGTCCCAATGGGCACAGGAAATCGCTCAGAGTCCCGCAATTAATAAAAAAAAAAAGGGGGGCATACAATTTTTTTTTTTTTTTTAATTTTCCTATCGTTATTAAAATTCAGGAGGATTAAAGTGAAGTGCATGTCTGAATCTTACGAGAGTCTCAGTGTCCGGCCAGAAACTAGTTCTGAGCCGGATCCGTGGACCTCTCAGAGACACACATAGCACTTTCGATTTCAGGAGGTCACTTTACATAAGAATCAGCTAAAATGGTAACAGAGCTCGATTTTTTTTTTCTCCCAACGCAGTGTAATTATTCAACCACGCAAACAGCAGAACAGTGCTGAAAGTTTCTGCTCTCATTCATATTGATAGGCACGAACACAGGTTACACCTGTCGTCCCAGACCTTTGAATTTTCCTGAGGTTTTCTCCGAATCGTGTGTGAATATGAACTAGGATTTATTAAAACGACTTCAGCGGAGACCATTCCAATCAGTCCTAGATTCCAGGTGCAGACAATTAGCTTTACTTCCTACCTCCCAAAACCTTAAAAAATATCACAAAATCTATTAATCTTTCTAGGATATATAATTAAAATTTTAAAATGTGGTTCAATACTAAAGGAACATGATATTTGCTACCTAATATCCAAACACTTTTCTCAGAGTAAAAAAGGTGAAATATGGAAATATGTAAACATACTTAGATGATCGCAAGATCAATTAAGAAGACATTTAAGAAGTCTTTTAAGATTAATTATATAAATGTTGTCCAGGATAAATTTCCGATGTCATTTCTTTAATTTATATAACAAGACTTTCTTGCCAACCCAGTATAATTTTTAACCACATTTCTTGAGAGCATGGGAGCCTCTGCACAAGTGCGAACTCAACGAGTCCAGTATTAAAATAGGGGGTGATAACCTTGTCATTGAGAGAACACAAGCGATCAGGGAATTCCGAATGACTGGATGTTTACTAAATCCCAACCTGGTGGTCAATTTGACACTCATCCAAATCTTTGGACTCGTCCTCACTGCTAGGTGTAGGAAACATGATTACGTTATAGATATGTCTATTGGATGTAATTGATGGAAGGGTCTTACTAAATTATACATGCGCAGAGAAATTGCGCTTAGAATTGATAATTATTTTTTCTTATTCGATTTGCGAAGAACGTTTGTTTTATAATCATATCACACGAGAGATTTCGCCCAACTTTTTATACAACACAACACAGTCAACTTTTCCAAGTAATAATCTAAAAAATTGACTACCTTGAATTCTTTTCATAAGCTGCTGTGTTGCGTTGGGTGAAATGTTGCGCGAAAATCTTTCGTGTGATACGGCCATAAGAGTTAGATAAATAGCTCTAGTCACAAAGAGACACATTTAAAAAAATCGCGATTTTAAATTAAACCATTTTTTGACAGGCCCAAAGTTGTATCTATGACTCGTCAAAGGGGCGTAACTCAGTTTCTACTGGTTACCTATTTATAAAGAATTTATGATTTATATTATTTGTATTACAATGTACTTTTACCCCTAGCGCATTTTTTTGTTTTGGTAAAAAATGTGTCTAAAAAGTTAGAGATTTTGAGTTACTCTTGTCTGCCATGAGAACAACGAATTTTTGAGATTGAGTTTTGGCTATAATTACGATTTTTAAGTTCCCTAAATATACAAATCGTGTTTCTAAAAGTTAATCTGCGTGATTGTCTGTTACTAGAATTACTAAAAAATACACAACAGCAGGAAACTTAAATTTTGTATTTTGAAGATCATATATGGGGGAGATCATACAATATTTAGAATTTTGACTAAGATAAGTATATTTCAGAAGGTGTTGTAGGTAAAAGATTTATAAATAATTTGAAGAAAAAAAAATAATAACGATCTTAAATATTTTATGAATGTAGGCGAGATATTCAAGTAAGGGGCTAAAGTAGAGGGTGGAAGCCTATTCACTCAAGAATGTATGTGATTTTTTTTTTTTTTATTCTAAAACTTCTACTGTAAGAGAAAGTATTATGAATGCCACCTCAGGTTAACTGCGTATTGAAATCTGATTAAGTCCGGTTAGTTATTCATTAGACGCTGGACGCAGAAAGACGAAAAAGGTATCGAAATATGCGAAATAATACAAGAATTTCGAGTTGGCTATTTAAATTAAATAATTCTAATTGGTTAAAAATACATTAGCTGAAAACCTCATAACAGATGCAGAATTATTAAATATTTAATTTCAAGTTGATGACAGTAAATCTAAAATGTTTCCACCCTTTATCTTTATCTATTTAATTTTTATACAAAAACATTTACATAGACATGTAGAATAAAATTGAAATGTAAGAGTAATGTCGGTAAGAGTAGCGAACTCGTAATTGAAAGTTTGCAGGTTCGATCTTTGAGTTAGCAGAAAATCGTCGTGTACGCTAATGGTAATTGTTGCACTTTAAATCTGTCGTGGTCACAGAGTCCTCTAAGTTCCCATCAAACTTATACCTCTGTGGGTACTAGATCAAAGGATTTATTCGGCCCTGATACGGATTAAAATTCGTGCTCTTGTTGTTTGTTGATGCTGCCATCTTTGGCCAGTTTCTTAATCTACATCTTGCTCCCACCACTTGTGGTGCTTCTCTAAAAAAACTGTAGTGCTCCCCTGCCGCCTTAAATCTGGGTATTTTCACTACTGGGTCTTGGAATTTCCGAGTGACATAAGTAACAACATATTTTTACTTCCATGATCCGATTACCGTAGTAAATGGAAGTATTGTTTTCTCAAAAATTTCGATGATTCAGGTGAACAGATGAGCTTGGCAAGTTTTGGTAAAATTCGAAGTGGTACTGAGAATCGGTATCGCAAAAACAGCTCTAACGGTTTTCTTGAAATTGTCTACATAAACCAGAAAATGTGTAGGTATCCTGATTAAGGTCAGTTTTGAGCCCTAGAAATAAATTTTTCAAAAACGGCTGTACTGATTTTTCTTTAAACTTGCTATATAAACTCATTTTTATATGTCTTTAAAACATATATATTAGTTCGTTACTATAGGAAATCAATAGACGTCTGATTACTTAACTTAATTTTTTGTTTTCTTGCTATCACACTACTTTTAAAAATAGATTATAATATGTATAGTACTGGATAATCGAAGCTGTGTGGCTGCCAGATTTTTTCTTTAAATTTGTGTATGAAGACTAATGCGAATATATCTTTCGTTAGTTTAAGTTTTCTAATTAACATAATGAAACATCAAATAATTAAATGCCATTTACCTTTCATTCTTTTATAGGCTCTATATCAAGGTATTTGGCCGAAATAGCCAATGAGATAATCTATATATTAATAGGCAAACATGAAATTTGTGGTACACTTTTAACATATTATTTATGGCAGTAAAGGGTTGATATTGGCACCATTCGAAAGGCATGGTTAACTAGATTTGCAGAATATAAAAATTATTTTCTTACGATGTCAAGAAGGTAATTTAAAATACTTTTATTTTTTATGCAGTTTTTCATTTTATACACATATTCTCTTTTGTATTAGAAAATTCCTAAAGAAGAAAGTTGTTAAACCTGGCAATTACTTTAAATTCAAATAAAACCATGGACACAGTAATTTGTAGAAATGTAGCATTCTTAAACTCTTGACAACATATTTTTTTTTCTAAGACGCAACAGCCACGAGAGTAGTAAAGATGATTATGAATGAATGAGAGGTAGATCAAAGTTTTATACTATTGAACATATACACAAATTAAAAAAGGATTTTATTTACGAAAGTTCTATTTATTTTTCTAATTTATTCATGATAAAATTTTTCTTTTTTTTTTCCCTTTTTTTTTTTGTGTGTGTGTGTGTGTGTGATTTACGTCAGCTCTAATTTGAAGACGCACTTTTTAACTATAACAAAATGCATTTCAACTAACTGAAATTGACAACTTATTTTTAAATAAGTGGATTTATTACTATATCTTCTGTATATGTATGAAAAAAGTATAAGATACGAAAAATCTTACACTTTCTGGTTTTCGATGAATTTACACCTTTTGAGATTTCTTGAACGCGATTGAATATTGATTATATTGATTAAATTTTTGCTTCTGCTAATTAGTAGGTGACGTTGTCATAAAAAATAATATAAAAGAATGTATTAGACTCATGAATTTTTTTCTGGTTTTCGTAGAATTTAAACGTTCTGAGATGTCCTGAGCATGTTTCCTCTCTTTTTTTAGAGAATGACTTTGTGTGTATGATGTGTTAGGGAAACTTTCAGATGTCCTAAGCATGAACCCCCCTCCTTTTTTTCAGAAAATGGCTGTGTGTGTATGATGTTTTAGGGAAATTTTGTAGTATCTCATGAACGAATCGGAGGGAGGGGGGGGGGGAAGTGAATTTAAGTACGGTTGATAATTGGTTAGTCCTTGATTTAAACTGGTGCTGATTAGCTGTGGGAATATATCACCCAATAAGTGGTGCTGCTATGTTGTGATTCCCCCCTTATATGTGTCAAGGCTATATCTCAACTTCTGTAGTATATAAACGTACAAAACATGATATATGAGACGGGCATTATGTAAAACTACGCTGTTTCAATTTGAGTACATATCGGCAGACAAGTGGTGCTGCTGTGTTACAATTTAATTCAGTTTTCGAGAAGGCAATTACTTTGCTTTGCTTTGCTTTACAAAAAAGTGGCCAAGATTCGATCACTGGGCGATACTAGTAATTAAGATATTACTTTTTTTTATTGTTACCAAAATCAACATGCCAAAAATCAGAACAACTATATCCCTGCAAATCTAAGTTTGTAAATTAAAAAAGAACATATATGCGCTTTCCACGTGAACAACATAATAATCTAAATAATAAAGGAAAGTGTTTGTTCCGTGTACGGTCTGGAGCTTACTCATTGATCGCAACGTTGCATGGCAAAAGGGTAGCTTGGACCATGCAAATAATGCCCTGCATCGAGATTTTTCTTTTTCTTCTTCTTCTTCCTTTTTTTTTTTTTTTTTACACTTTTTTTACTTTATTTTCGTAAATTTTATTTAAACTGTATGCTTTTTCATTTCAGTCATTTGCGTTTTTCAGCAACATTTACTGCATTATTTATTTATATTTTTATTGTATAAAATCAGCTGATTATAAACAGTTTACATATAATTGCGACTTTAATATAAAAGTAATGTTGCGATGTTTTTTTTAGAAATCAGTATGCTTTGGCTGAGAAAAAATTTCATAATTTGGCGATATCTTTGCTTAAGCGAAGCGATACTTAGTTTAAAAAAAGTGATATTTTATTCCAATTACTTCCTTTTCAAAACAATTGTTTAGGTAAAACAAAATAATTTTTTTAAAAGGAATTATTTATTCATTTTTAATTTATTGTGTCTGTCGGTATAAAATTAGAAGATACAGTGTTGGCGAAATTTTTGAGGATTTTTTTATTTTGACATATTTTTTATTTTCTAGAAGAGCACAAAAGGAAATGAACTTTAGACATGCAAAAAAAATTTACAAACTCATACTTTTCTCCATCTATTTAGTCATGATTGCAATTAGGAGACCAACCTCAAATCGAAGAAATACACAAATATTTTGAATTACCTTGCATCATAAAATGCTACAAAAACTTTTAACTTTAACATATAATTTTACATACTGTGTGCAATATTTGTATGCTTTTTTTGTGGAATTTGCACTTATTCAGACAGATATATATATATATACATATTACTTTCCGAACATACATATGTAAGGAAAGTATTGTAACCATGTCAAAAATCCGAATTCGAGATTTTGATGTTTCTATACGTTTTGAGGTCCCCTGAGTCCATTTTCACTATTTTTACGATGATGTATGTATGTGTATGTGTATGTATGTGTGTATGTATGTGTGTGTGTATGTGTGTGAGTGAACACGCTAGCGTCTACACGCTTTGCTCAAATGAGCTGTAAGTTGGTACGCATGTTGCAAGTCGCCATAGCACGAACCCTATTGATTTTGATGAACCCTATTGATTTGGCACTTGTAGTTTTTTTTTTACACACACACACACAAAAAAAAAAAAAAAAAAAAAAAAAAAAAACACAAAGAAAATTTTTATATCATTAAGGCCTATGGGACCAAAATCTTAAAAGTGCGATAGCATCTAAACGCCTTACTCAATTGAGCAAAAAAATTATACACATATTATAGGTCACAGTTACTTAATCTGTATAGATTTTGGAGAATCTAGCACTTATAGTTTTTTTTACAGGGACACAAAGAAAAATTCTTTATCATTATGGCCTATGGGATCAAATTTTAAAAAGTGCGAAAGCGTCTAAACGCCTGACTCAATTGAGCAAAAAAATTATACACATATTATAGGTCACAGTTTCATCATCTCTATAGGTTTTGGTGAATCTAGCACTTTTAGTTTTTTTACAGGGACACAGCAAATAATTCTGTATCGTTAAGGCCTATGGGGTGAAATTATTTAAAGTGCGATCTAAATGCCTCATCAAAATGAGCTAAAAATTTATATACATGTTTTAGGACACCATTACACAAACTGTATAGATTCTGGTGACTCTAGCACTTATAAAATTTTACAGAGACACAAATAAAAACTGCTTATCATTATGACCTACAGGCTCAAATTATTTAAAGCGCGACAGCGACTAAACGCCTTATTCAAATGAGTTGAAAAGAATCACCATCACACGATCTTTATGAACTTTAGAGAATCTGGCACTTATGGTTCTTTTTACAGGGACAAAATGCAAATTTCTTTATCATTGTGGCATATGGTCTCAAACTTTAAAGTGCGATAGCGTCTAAACGGGTCATCTGCTGGAGCTGAAAATTTATATAAATATTATAAGTCACTGTTGCACTAACTATAAGCATTTTGGTGAATGTAGAATTAGTAGGTTTTTACAGGGACACAACGAAATATTCTTTATCATTATGATCTATGTGTGTTGTAAAATAGCGTTAAATTCATCGTGTGCTGTATAAAGAAAAATACTCAAACACCCTATTTATAATTTTTTCTTTTGTTTAGTTAACAACTCCTTTTACTTTACTTTATCTACAAAACCGTTAATTACTTAATGTTAAGAAAGTCGAGTAAAGTCACTCCAGATTTTTTTTTTTTTTTTTCAAAAATTATCAATTTTTTTGGTAATTTTTTTGCTTATAGCAAGAATGGATTTGAACAAAACTTTCAGAAAATTTGACACAAAATTAGAGAATTATTATTCTAAAACATAAAAT
This sequence comes from Salticus scenicus, assembly GCA_963930645.1. Lineage (NCBI taxonomy): Eukaryota > Metazoa > Arthropoda > Arachnida > Araneae > Salticidae > Salticus > Salticus scenicus. The sequence goes on from OZ005655.1 coordinate 62,860,445, forward strand.
ACACACGTGTAATTTTCACGGACAAGGAGAGGTCACGACATGGAAAATTCAGATGGGAACGAAATTGCGTAGGATTGTAGTATACTATGAAGGTAACAACATATTAAAGCAGTAGGACCCACTATCCGCAAAATTTCGAGAAAAAAGCATTTAAAGTTTCAGTAATCTTTAAATACAAGTTATTTTGCAAGGGAGGCAGCGCCCCAGTGGCATGAGCGTAAAGCACTAGTCTTCCACGCAGATGACATGGGTTCGAAGCTACCTACGGGATTTTTTTTCTTCTTCTTTAATTTTTTTTATGTAATTTAAACCTTTTTATATTTTTTTACTTTATATTATAATTCATTTGAAAATTTTAATAAAAGATTATTTAATTTTCTTGAATATAAAATAAATAAATTTTTCTATTTTTGATATTTATAACTTAAAAATACAATAAATTTCTATAACTTAAAAAATAATTTTTAGTTTTGTTTTAACTATAAAATAAGGTAAAACTAAAGAAAATATTTTTAATTATTTTTCTAAGTATTTTATTTTATTTTAGGTATATCCAAAACAATATTAAATTTTGTTTTTTAAATAAAATAAAATAAATAAATAAAAATTGCAGAGAAATGATGATTTTAATTGCATATATAATTATTATCCAATTTAAATAATTACTTTTCCAATCAATACAACTTCTTGAAATATTAAAGTATAGGATTACGATACTATTAAATTATTACAGGTAAAGCAATGTTATCCTTAAATGTAGATTTTAAATGTTAATCAACATACTTTCTTCTTCGTTAACGACTTTTTTTCTTTTTTTTTTTTTATCCTTCTGTGGACGAAATAAAATATTACACTTCACCTGCTCTCTATTATTAACAAGCTAAAAGGGTTTATGTAATTTATAGACATTAAAAGGAAAACAGGAAGCTCAAACCAAGATTTAAGTACACCTGCTAACTATTTCTTACACTTTGTTTTACAGCTTGCTTATTTTTTAGTTATTTAAATTTTTTATCTGTTTTTCTTTATACTTGTTATTTAGTGTTTTGTAAAATTAAAATTTATTTTTTAAGTTATGAAAATTTATTGTATTTTTAAGTTATAAATATTTAAATATATATATATATATTTATTTATTTTATATTCAAGAAAATTAAATAATCTTTTTTAATTTTTTAAAATTTTGAATTCATTTATAAAATAAAGTAAAAATAAATAAAATTTTAGATTACATAAAAAATTAAAGAAGAAAAAAAAAGTTCCGGAGGTAGTCTCGAACCCATGTTGTCTGGGTGGAAGACCAGTGCTTTGCGCTCACGACACTTGGGCGTTGCCTCACTTGCGAAATAACTTGTATTTAAAGATTACTGAAACTTTAAATGTTTTTTTCTCGAAATTCTGTGAATAGTGGGTCCTACTGCTTTAATGTGTTGTTACCTTCATAGTATACTACAATCCTACGCAATTTCGTCCCGATCTGAATTTTCCATGTCGTGACCTCTCCTTGTGAGTTATGAGTATTTGTAGTAAATATTTATTTTACTGCGCGTGCACGAAATATGGAAATTTTATGTTACATAGATTAAAAGCTAGATACATTGGGCAACGTATGTCAAAAATTCATTTGAAAAAAGTTAAAATTAACCAAATTATTGACAAAAAATGAGCAAGATTTGAAACATTTTTCAAAGTTGAAATTTTATAAGAGGTTTTTCACATGCTACGTACTTAATTTGGGGATTCAATTATTTCAACCACGTTTTAAATCTTAACTTTTGTAAAACAAAAACATTATGGGCTGGTAATTCTAATATAATTTTATTTATTTGCTAAGATTTATGAGTTCATTTGGGGTTTTTCATAAAAACGATCTTTTGCAACGTATGTGAAATAATTGAATCTCCAAATTAAGTGTGGCATGTGAAAAACGTCATATGAAATTTCAACTCTGAAAAATATCTAAAATCTTGCTCACTCTTTTGCGAATAATTTGCTTTTATATATAAAATTTTCTATTTAAATAAACTTTTGCCATAAGTTGCCTAGTATATCTAGCTTTCAACCTATGTAAAACAAAAAAAATATTTGGCCGGGGGACCTCCGTCAGGAACGAAGTTCCTTACGCCCTTTCGCCAATTCCGAATTTGATTTTGATATACAGGTTTAGATTTAGATTATTTATTCTCTCTCTCTCTCTCTCTCTCTCTCTCTCTCTCTCTCTCTCTCTCTCTCTCTTTCTCTCTCACGCACACAATTTTATTGTTTACTAGCCGCCTTCGGCGACCAGCTGGTTAGCGATCCTTGAAAAATCCGACTTTATGAAACTCCCGCTCGGTGGCGCCTGCGGCGCCTTTTTCCCGTTTCAGATCTTACAACAGCTTATTGACATATAGTAAAAATAACTTTATTGAAACATTTAATCGCAGTAAATTCCCGCTTGGTAGCCAGCGGCGCCCTCTTCCACTTTCAATATCTGAAACAGCCTGTTCGCTCACCATGTTATGATCTTTCAAATTTCTGACTTTATGATCTTTCAAAGTCCCGCTCGGTGGCGCCTTATCCCTGTTTTAGAACATACAACACCTTCCTCGCTCATTAGAATTTAAAATATTGAAATTTTAAAATATTACAGCACCATCTGGCGGTAGAAATTTCTGTAATCTACTGTTCAATTCTAAATCAACAAACCTTTCAAATGATGTATTACTTATGAAAATATTTTAATTAGTAGCTGAGATACAAAAGAAAACCTAAACAGGAAACCTTAAAACGTGTAAATCGGGTAAAATCTCGAATTCCACTTTCGATAATATAAAAGAACTTTAAAATATCTTTCGAATAATTTAATCATAATTAGATATAATTTAATCAGATATTATTTAATTAGATATAATTAAATAATATAATCATAATTAGAATTTGAAATACTGAAATTTTAAAATATTTCAGCGCTATCTGGTGGTAAAAATTTCTGTAATCTACTGTTCAATTCCAAATCAGCAAAGCTTTCAAATGATGTATTACTTGTGAAATTATTTTAATTAGTAGCTGAGATACAAAAGAAAACTGATTCAGGACACCTCAAAACGTGTAAATCTGGTGAAAACTTTCGATAAATATAAAAGAACTTTAAAATATCTTTCGAATGATCTATTAAAAATAATTTTATCATAATTAGAAATTGAAATATTGAAATTTGAAAATATTACAGCGCCATCTGGCGGTAGAAATTTCTGTAATCCACTGTTCGATTCCAAATCAAAAAAGCTGTTTAATGATGTATTAATTATGAAATTATTTTAATTAGTAGCTGATATTCAAAAGAAAACCTAATCAGGAGACCTCAAAACGTGTAAATCGGGTGAAATCTCGAATTCCATTTTCGATAATGTAAAAGTACTTTAAAATGTGTATCAACTCAACAAAGCTTTCAAATGATGTATTACTTATGAAATTTTTTTAATTAATAACTGAGACAAAAGAGAAAGCCCATTCAGGAGACCTCAAAACGTTCAAATCAGGAGAAATGTCGAAATATCGAATTTCTGTAATGTACTATTCAATTCCAAATCAACAACGCTTTCAAATGATGTATTACTTATGAAATTATTTTAATTAGCAGCTGAGATACAAAAGAAAACCAATTCAGGACACTTCAAAACGTGTAAATCAGGTGAAATCTCGAATTCCACTTTCGATATTTTAATTAGTAGCTGAGATACAAAAGAAAACCCATTCAGGAAATCTCAAAACGTGTAAATAAGCTGAAATCTGGAATTCCACTATTGAGATGCAAAAGAAAACCTAATCAGGAGACCTCAAAACGTGTAAACCGGGTGAAATCTCGAATTCCACTTTCGATAATGTAACCGTACTTTAAAATGTGTATCGAATGACGTATTAAAAAAAATTAAACATAATTAGAATCTGAAATATTGAAATTTTAAAATATTACACCTCAAAACGTGTAAGTCAGATGAAATTTCGAATTCCATTACCTACGGTAGTCAGTTAATGGAAGTAAATAGAAAAACAAATATTTTTACCTTAAGTGTATTTGTGTTGCTATAGAAAGTGGCATCCTCTTTCGAGACAATTTAATTTGCAATTGAAACGTAAACCTTTTGTTTATTGACCAAAATCGATGATTTTTACTATTCGTTTCCGAATAGTAAAAATCCCTGATGATGCTTTACTATTAAAGCGAAAAGCTTCGGATAAATTGTTTTTAATATCATAAAATTTATTTTTACGTGTGTTTAAAGTGTTTTTAATATAATTAACAAATGACACGTGTTCAATTTAACTCTTTTTTTAGAGATTATTTTTTATTTTAGGAAACATATGTTTAAATTCAATTTTGTACCAGAATCTCGAAAAAACAGCATCAATTGTAGTACAGTATTTTGTTGTGAACTGAAAGGAATTGTTATGAGAAAGGAATTCTAAAAAAAAAAAAAAAAAAAAACTAAAATAATGAATATCAGCATACTCCTGGCTGACCATTACTCCGGACCTCTGCGTTCCCCCCTTAGCAACCGTAACTAGGGAGAAAAAGTACAAATTTGTGGGGTTCTTCATTCTGGCGAGAGGAATTCGCATGGAGAGAATGTGACAATTTTTCCTTACGTGACGATTTCTGCTAGTTAACTACTACCGCAACCCGCGTTAAGGAACTTCGTTCCAAATATATCTACCTTTCGCGCATGCGTAGTAAAAATATATTTACTACAAATACTCATATCTCAGTGAAATTTACACATGGGAATTTTATGTTTCAGAATAATTATTCTCTAATGTTTTGTCAAGGTCTCTGAAAATTGTGTAACATTTTCTTGAAATCCATTCTTTTCATATAAATATATATAAAAAATCAATAATTTTTGATATATATATATATATATATATATATATCTGTCTAAATAATCGTACGATTCCCACGAAAATTATACAAATCTGTTGATAGTGAGTGAAAATATATGTTAAAGTTACAAGTCGTTTGAAGCTTGTTATGATACATAGTAATCCAAAGTATTTGTGTTTTTTTATTTGTGCTTGGTCCCCTTATTGCACTGGTGACTAAATCGATAGTGGCAATTATTAGTTTACAAATGTTCTTTACATATCTAAAGTTCAAGGTCACTTAGTTCAGTATTATTTTAGAAAATAGACGAAATGTCAAATGAAAAAATCCCCATGAATTTGGCCAATACTGCAGTAAAAAAGATATTAAACTTATTAAATTTTAAATTTCATTAAAATTTATAACAATTAAGTTTGAGTATAATGTAATAGAATTAATAATTAGCAATAACACATTTATAAATCTATTTTACTTATAATTTTATTATAACAGAGTAAAAGTTAGAAAAACTAAATCAAGCTACTAGGTATCATTAGTGCATGGCGTAAAATCTAAAATTTTCAGTGGATAATGAGATAGCCATCTGTAAAATCCTACTTCTTAAACAAAAGCAGCGCCACCTGTCGTCAGATAAATATACGTGATGAATGCGTTGCAGTAAGTAGTAGGGATTCGGATACTACACAATGCGAGAGGCGAAGATCCTGCTGAAGATAGTAGGAAACCGAAGCGAGATTTTGAGCTATGTCAAAGAGTTTATTTATTTTTTAATTAAATGAAATTAAACATAATTTATACGTCTCATTAATATATTAAAACCAATGTAACATTTAAAATAAGATAATGAATACAAAAATTTAAAAATACATTTTAATTAAAAACATTAAAACACAAGACAGACGTTTCGGCTAGAACACTAGCCCTCCTCAGTGTCAAACACACAAGCACAACATTTACAAAAATTCATAATACATCATAGCAAGATTAAATATTCAGGAGGAATAGCTTTAGCCTCGTTAAAGGCAGAATGTTGCATTTTAGTAAAAGCGCCCTCTAGAAAAATACGGGATTCATATATATTTACATTAGAATCTAAAATTTTAAAGTTTTCAAAATCCGGAATATGATCACTATTGAGAGAATGGATTACGAGTTTTGATCTTAAATCTCCTGTTTTATATGAGCGTTTATGTTCTTTTAATCTAATTTCACCTGTTCTGCCAGTTTCACCGATATATGTATACAATCACAATTTTTACAAGGGATACTATAGATTACACCTAGACGTTTAAGAAGGGGGACAGCGGGTTTAAAGTTTGAGAGAAAGTTACTAATGCGGAGTTGAGGTTTTAAGCTACTAGAGATATTAACTGTTCTAAGTAATTTAGAGATATTTTCAAAAATACCTTTATAATAAGGGATAGTAGTACGATAAGTGGAATTTTTAACTTTAGGATAAGCTGATTTATATGAAAAATAGAACTCTTCTTTATAAATTCTTTTAATAAAACGAGGGGGGTAACCATTATTTTTTAAATCAGAAAATATGTTGGATAGTTCAATATTTAATAATTCCGAATTACTACAATAATGCTTTGTACGATGTAAAAGAGTACGAATGACTGCAAGTTTATGCGATAAAGGATTAGCTGAATTGAACATTCTGCCTTGAACGAGGCTAAAGCTATTCCTCCTGAATATTTAATCTTGCTATGATGTATTATGAATTTTTGTAAATGTTGTGCTTGTATGTTTGACACTGAGGAGGGCTAGTGTTCTAGCCGAAACGTCTGTCTTGTGTTTTAATATTTTTAATTAAAATGTATTTTTAAAGTTTTAAAATTTTGTATTAATTATCTCATTTTAAATGTTACATTGATTTTTATTTTTATTTATTTATTTATTTTATTTATTTATTTATTTTGTAAGTTTTTACTTGTAAAGTGACATAAGAATATAGTGATTCAATTATTTTAAAAAATCATTTAAATATGGTGAACAGCGAAGAGCTCCATGTCACCATCGTGGTGGCCAAGCCTGCTGGTTTATATTAGTTTCACGAAAAATTCGAGCTTGTTTGCAGCGTTGAAATAGTACATTTAAAGAATAGGTATTTTTAGAATTTGCTGCATGAAAAAGGTACATTTTAAAATTAAAAGGTCTATTGTTTATAAAAAAAAAAAAAAAAAAAAAAAAAAGAAAAAGTGTTGTTTAAACGTTTTAAATTTTTTCTGTAAGTTTAAAGTTATGCATTTAAGAAGAATTAAATTAAAAGAAAACATTTAGAGTGGAATTTATCGTTATATTATTAGATATTTTGAACATAATAAAGCGACACAACTTACCTCTTGATCAACCATTTTCATGAATTTGATAACAGATTGAACGAAGAAACATATACACATCATATGCCAAAATAGATAAGTTATCTTTATCGAATAATGTTGTGTGTTTAATTTATCATACTATATTTAAGAACATAAAAAGGGATTTCAGATAAAGGTAAAATAATCTTTCGGTATGCGTTGTTTAGAAAGTGAAAGAAATTTTTTGAAAACAACATAGTTATTTAAATCACTAATGTTATTGGCTAATAATTCAAAAACTGATATTATTTTCCACGAACTGATCGATGATCCATATGCGAAACAGTGTTCGAACAAGCGAATTTCGCTATTCCGCAGCAATTCATATGCAGTTACTAATCAGAATAAGAGCTGTTATTACTCAACGTGACTGCGGTTATTACTCAGCATAAATGGTTTGTCGGTTTCTCGGATCTTAGTAACTTATTAATCCCCATTCTCTTTTAAATCGAACAAAAAGGGGAAAAAGATATGAAAAGGGAATTACAGTGACAATAAATTTAAGAACAGGATAGTCATAATATTGTTAATCCAATAATGAAATTTATCAGGAAAATTAAAGCATTACAAATTATTATTTGGTATCACTCGGTCTTATTGAAAAATCATTCACAGTGAGGATACTGTGGTTTGTTTTCAAATTATCTTTCATATCTGTTTGTCCAAAACGGTACGTGGGCAAAAATATTAAAAGTTGCTTTTTCTGGAGATAATTAAAATTCAAATCGAATTATCTTATAAAATCTGTAATTACAGTTTCTTATCAAAGCCATTCTAGTAGTTTTTTAGAATACCATATTTCAGCTACATATTGTTCCAGACAAAGACCAGCAATGGCTAATTTCTCTGAAAAAAAAAAAAAAAAAAGGTAAGTGAAACATGTTTATCTTTTAAGGAAAAAAAAAAAGAAAGAAAAGATTTCTAAGAAAAGAAATCTTATGCAAAATTTCTCCCAGGTGCTATACGGGTTACCAGTGAATGCTAATTATAGTATATTCAAGATGGAAATGTCATCTCAAAAGTTTACTAACTCCACATATTTTCCGAAATAATTCTAGTAGTAAAGAAAAAAAAAAAAAAAAAAGTTTCTGTCATTTTTTATCGTAGGGGAAGTACTTGCTACCGGTAAACGTTAAATGTTAAGAGAATGTCAGGTTTTTGTGTTTATAAATAAATTGTAAACTCAAAAATTCCCTAAATCTGAATTTTTATCAAAATCATAGAAAAATATACCAAGAAAAAGCGTATTTCTACCATATTTTAAAAATTGCGAAATGGGAGTTAATAGTGAACACTGATTTACGTGGAAAATTTAGATAAATCAGATGAGTTTCACATCTCAAAGAAAAAAAGTCTGGAGTGACTCCACTCGACTTTCCGAACATTGAGTAATTAACGGTTTTATAGATAAAGTAAAGTAAAAGGAGTTTTTAAATATACAAAAGAGAGAAAATTATAATAGGGTGTTTGAGTATTTTTCTCCATATAGTAGAAGGTGTTTAATTTAACGATACTGAACATCGAGCCCATAGATCATAATGATAAAAAAATTTTCGTTGTGTCCCTGCAATATCCTATAAATGCTAAATTCACCAAAATGCTTATAGTTAGTGCAACAGTGACTTATAACATTCATTTAAATTTTCAGCTCAATTGAATAAGGCGTTTAGACGCTATCGCATTTTTAAAAATTTGGTCCCATAGGCCATAATGATACAGAATTTTTCTTTGTATCCCCGTAAAAAAAAAAAAAAAAAAAAAAAAAAACAAATGTGAGTGCTGAATTCACCAAAATCTATACAGTTCGAACAAATGTGACCTATAGTATGTGTATAAATTTTTCCATAGTTTAATAAGACGTTTAGACGTTATCACACTTTTAAAAATTTGGCCCCATGTAGGCCATAATGATAAAGAATATTTCTTGGTGTCCCTGTAAAAAAACTATAAGTGCTATATTCACCAAAATCAATAGGGTTCGTGCTACGATGATTTAAAACATACGTATCATTTTTCACCTCATTCGGGCAAAGCGTTTAGACGCTAGCGTGTTCACTCACACTCATACACACACACATACACACACACACGCATCATCATCGTAAAAATAGTGAAAACGGACTCAGGGGACCTCAAAACGTATAGAAACATCAATATCTCAAATTTGGATTTTTGACATGATTACAATACTTTCCTTACATGTGTATGTTCGGAAAGTGAAAAAAAAAAAAAAAAAAAAAAAAAAAAACTATAATGCTAAGTTTTATCAAAATCATTATAGCCAGCCATTTTCTAGAAAGCAAATTTTCTGCCTCAGTTTTGCAACGGGAGGAGATAAGGATAAGCCCAACCTCTTTTTACTTTCCGAATAGTACAGTGAGGAAAGCATTGCAATCATAACAAAAATCGGAATTTGAGATTTTGATGTTTCTACACGTTTTGAGGTCCCTGAATTCATATTTTCTTTTTTTTTACAATGCTATATATATGTATGTGTGTATGCGCGTGTGCATGTATGTGAGTGAACGCGATAGAGTCTAAACGCTTTGTGCGAATGAGCTGAAAATTGGTACATATGTTATAGGTCACCATACCACGAAACCTATTGATTTTTGTGAATCTAGCGCTTAAAGTTTTTTTATATGGATACAAAGAAAAGTTCTTTATCCTATGATCTATGGACCAAAATGCTTTAAAGTGCAATAGCGTCTAAATGCCTTATTCGACTAAGCTGAAAATTTATACACATTTTATGAGTCCCTGTCGCACGAACTGTATAAAATTTGGGGAATCTAGCGTTTATAGTTTTTTTACAGGGAGATAAAGAAAAATTCTTTATCGTTATGGTCTATATGGGCAAAAATTCTTTAAACTGCAATAGTATGTAAACACTTTATTCAATTGAGCTGAAAATTTATGAACATGCTATAAGCCATAGTTGCACGAAGTCAATACATTTTGGTGAATCTAGCACGGATAGTTCTTTTACAGGAAGATAACGAAAAAGTCTTTATCATAATATTCTATGAATTCAAATTTTTTAAAGTGCGGTAACGTCTAAACGGCATACCGGATTGAGCTGAAAATTTATATACATAGATCATTGTCACACTAACTATATCTATTTGGGACCATGTCGCTCTTATAGTTTTTTAGAGGAACACAAATAAATTTTCTTTATTTTTGTGCTTTATGGGTTCAAATTCGTTAAAGTTCGATATCGTCTAAACGTTATATCCAATTGAGCAGAAAATTTATATGCATGTTATAGATTACTTTCAAATGATCTGCATAAATTCTGTAGAATCTAGCACTTATAGTTTTTTTACAGTGACACAAATAAAAATTCTTCATCATTGTGGCTTATGGGCTCAAATTATTTAAAGTGGGATTGCGTCTGAACGCCTCATTCGATTAAGCTAAAAGTCTATATAATTGTTATAGGTAACCGTCGCACGAACTGTAAAGATTTTAGTGAGTCTAGCAATTATAGATTTTTACAGGGACACAACGAAAATTTCTTTAACATCATGATCTATGCTCAGAATATTTGGAGCCCAACTTAAAGTACATGCTACATAGAGAAAAATACTTATATACCCTAATATAATTTTTCCTTTTGTTTATTTAATGACATCTCTTACTTTATTTATACAACAGTTAATTACTTTACTTAATTAACGTTCGGAAAATCAAGTGGAGTCACTCCAGATTTTTTTTTTTTCTTTTTTTTAACCTAAAAGTCTTTTAACCCCAAGCTACTAAATTAAAATATAGTGTAACCACGTTTCCTGAAACTAGCAGTGAGAACGAGTCCAATTTCTTGGAGGTGTGCTAAATAGATCGAAAGATTGGGATTTCGAAAACATCCAGTCATTCGGCGATCTCTTATCGCTTATTTTCTCTCTATCACCCCTATTTTAACACTGCACTCGTTGAGTTAGCACTTGCGCAGTGGCTTCAATGGTTTCAAGAAATGTAGTTGAAGAATATACATATAAATTCTTAAAAAAAAAAAAAAAAAAAAGTATATTTTACAATATGACGGAATGTTGGCAGGAATGCTTTGGATCCCTCAAACTTCAAAAAGGAGGAGGTTCTCAATTCAAACCGTGTTTTTTTTTTTTTGTTATCTTATAACTTCTGAACGGATGCTCCGATTTTGATACTTTTTGTTTTGTTGAAAAGGTCTTGGTCTGAAATGGGTCCCATTGTAATATCTTTACGATCTAAAGAAAATACAGGGTGCCCAAAAAAGTCAGTCCAAACTCTTTTAACTGCTAAACGGCTGAAGCTATAGTCCTAAAAGTAGTATGTATGTATCGTAAAGTGGCCATGCGCTACTAGATTAAACTGCTTACAGCGCCACCTGGTGGAAAATTGCGGTGTTAGTGTTCTTATCTCGAAAACTTTTCAAAATACAGAAAAAAAATTGAATTACTAAGTTGAAGTGTATCATTGATTTAGTACAAAAAGACACTTTGTAGACATTGATGCTAAAAATAGAACGCTAAAAACGTGCATTTGTCTGTTTGCAATTTCTTACATTATGCACACTTGAACTACATTGCACACATTGCAGCGTAGCTGGTGACAGGTATACTATGTAGTTTAAAATACGGTTAACCGATTTAACAAAAGGGGGGGGGGGGGGTTCTTAATTCAAACTATATGTTTTTTTTTTTTTTTTTATAGTTTGTATGCTAGCTTATAACATCGTAAGAGATGCTCCAATTATAATAATTTCTTTTGTTGTAAATATCTTGGCATGAAATAGGTCCCATTATGAATTCATTAAGATCTAAATAAATTACAGGGTGCTCACAAAAGACCATTTTCACTCTTTTAAATGCTGAACGACTGCAGCTACACTCGTAAATAGTAGTATAATAAAGTGGAAATGGGCTACAAAATGCGATCGAAATGTGCCGCCTTCGGTGGAAAATAGCAGAAAAAGCGTTTCTATTTCGAAAACATTATGATGTAGGGGAAGAAATGTGAATTACAAAGTTGTAGAGCATCATCGATTTGGTACAGAATGACACTTCATGAATGTGAAAAACAGAACTTTTTAACTTTCATTTGTGTGTTCGAATCGAAAATTCCTGCACAGTAACATGCCAAAACGATCTTAGAAAGCAAACATACATTTATTGCGATGTTTAAACTTTAATCTGTAAGCTGCAATGCATATTTGGATCCTTGTTTAAATTATACGTTGTGCATATCCAAGTGTAGCAGGTGTCACGTACGCTCTGTAAAATTCAATCGGAATCCAGACGTGCATTTTTGTAGAGGTTATCGTTATATCGTTTCTATGTATGTTTTAATTAAAAAAGAATTAAAGGTATACGCTGGAATTTTTTCTCTGAAGCCTCATTTGATAGCGTCCTATGAATAATAAAGAGCCATAGATTTTTTTCAAGCTGCTTCTCTTTTGAACATTTATATTTCATATATTTACTGGTATTGGATACTTTTATACTACATGCAACAAAAATACGTTCGTAACCAAAATTCCTGCCTAAGAGGATTTTTGGTTACGAATGTAGCGCATCCATTCTTTACATTTCTAAAACTTTTATAATGTATTGTGTGTAGATTCATTTTTTTTTTTTTTTTTTTTTTTTTTTTTTTTTTACATTGCATAAAGGCAAAAAAATTGACACAAACTTAAAATGTAGTATTTGAGAAAAATTAACTTTAAAATAAGGCATTGACTTGAATTAAACTGACACAACTGCCTCTCGAGTGGATAATTTTCAAGATGGAGACGTAAGATTTTGTGCACATTGGGGCACTTCATCGGTTTTTCAGTGACATAAACTCGAAAGTACCATTTTTAGAGCTTGCCACTTTTCTTGCGGGTTGCGATATGTGAGAATGCCGTCCTGCCGTCGAATGTCTTCTCATGTTCTGCTATGTATACATTTTCACTGAAAGGAAAAAAAATAAAATCTTTTTGTAAAAAAATAGAACCGACTCCAGAAAGCAACTAATATTCAAACAACTAAAAATGAAAGGAAATCGAAGATTGCGCCTGCAATTGTGAAATAAATTTTTTCGTCAAACAACATAAACACTACAATTAATCATAAATTTTGAAGTCGTCGCGAAATTAGATAAAAATTGATAGTTTTATTCAATACAAAAATTAAATTCTATTTAAAATATATATCTCTCACTTTGGCATACGCAAACGCAACCGAAAACTAGATTGATCCAAATAAACAATTAAGATTTCGTAAGCCGCAAAAGTTTGCGGAGTTGATATGGTATCTTTCGCCCTTGGTGAAAAAAAAAAAAAAAAAGTGATCGCCAAATTATCTGGCGAACATATGTAATTCCTTTCAAAAATCATGTTTTTTTTTAATAAGGTATATTAAGAGAGCAATCAAAAATATGAAATAATATTTCGTAGAATGTATGTTACGAAAATATAAATCTCGCGTGTATATTTTTGCATTACGATTTGGTCGTCAAATACAAAAACTACCCAGAATGACAAATATTAAAGCTATATCAAGTTTGTAAAGAAAACTCTTATGGTTTCTTGAAAACATGAATACTGAATTTCGAAGGATGTTCACTGTTCTCTGTAGATGTTACTAATGGACCAATTGTATACAGCGATAAAATAATAAAGGAAACTATGAAGATGGATTGTTCGGGGTAACAGAGATTGTAGCTATCGGTCTAAAAACAAATCTGTTAAAAAATCAAATTTTATCTAATTTTGTGCCAACTTCAAAAGTTATGATTAATTGTAGTGTTATAGGTTGTTTGACGAAGGAATTTATTTCATACTTTTAAGCGCAATTTTCGATTTCATTTCATTTTTAGTTGTTTGAATAATAGTTGCTTTTTGGAGTCGGTTCTATTTTTTTACAAAAAGATTTTATTTTAGTAGTTAGATTTAACACATCATATTCGATGGATGTCATCCATTTTGCATCCTAAAATGATGTTTACTTTCAGTGCACAATCTGGATACGACATGCACATGACATCACTAAAGTAGTAGCATTATGCAAATTTAATGCACTGTTCTACGTTAAAAACTGGCTCTCTTTATCCATTGAGGCTGATGCTCATATAATCATCTTAAACTAGACATAACTTGTACAAGTATTGAACAGGCAGGATTCACAAATTTCGAATGAAGGCCGTGAAAAAGAATTTTTGGCACGTAACCGAAAAATGTGTTGTATTTTGACTATTTTCAGACTTCCCTCTTCAGAAAGGCAGCTTATTGCTCGAACATTGCTCCAAACTATTCCATCTAAAGATTTTAAAACCGAAAAATGCTATCCAATTTCTCGTTTTCTTAACCATAGAATAAAATCACCCACCCTTATTATGTCTAAATTCTGGCTTTTGTTTCACAGACAGGGAATTGGGATCGACTAGCTAGGAAAACCTGAAGGTGAATGGGATAATGATCCCAATTTACTCCAAAAAATTTAAAATGTTCTCGGATAACTAGTTTTTTTATCCAGACTTAAAAACTTTTTACACACCATAAAAGTAATTAAAGTACTACCGGTTACGAAAGGACGTGGCCTTTCTTCTTCAGGTGCAAACACGTGCTACTTACTTAAATTGAAATCATATTCCCATTTAAAAAATGTTAGAAAGTGTTATATCGCTTAATGTAAACATAAATGCAATTAGAGGAAATTTGCAATAAAAGCCTTAAGTGTAACTGAATATTTTTGTGTGGCCATGTAAATCTAATGCTAATTACACTACATTCTGTAGAAGCATTCTTTTGTGCATATGAATAACATATTTCAATTTAGAAAGATTTGTTCGAAGTAAAGTTATAAAAATTAAATTTATAGAAATACTTCTCATAGAACGAATGCTTTGGATTACTTTTGGGTGTACCTGTACACAAACCAGCAGTGGTATTTACTTCATTTTCTATAGCAAACATTCGATAGTGAACTTGAACAACATATTTCAATTTCATTGAAAATTGAGTAAAAATAAAAAAGAATTAAACTTTAGTTCATAAAAATACCTCTCATAGAGCACAATGCTTTGGAATACTTTTGGGTGTCTCTGTACACAAGCCAGTAAAGAAAATCACTCTATTTTCAACAGGGAGCATCTGATAGTGAACTTGATTATTATATATCAGTTTCAAGAAATTCCATGGATATTAACGTGAGTTAGAGAGCGGATAGACAAACAAACAGACGGACAGACAGACTAACCGAAGTCATTAATAATTTTCAGCCTTATTGGAAGGTGTTAAAAACATTTAGAAAAGGATAAAAACGATTAATATAAACGAAAGTGCAATTCCAACAAGTTTCTAACAGTATCCATTAATATAACTGAATATTTTTGTGTGGCACTGTAAATCTAATGCTAATCATATTGTATTCTATAGAAAGCATTCTTTTGTACATGTGAATAATACCTTTTAATTTTATTAAGATTTGTGGAAAGTAAAGTTCTTTAAATTTAGTTTATAAAAATACCTCTCATAGAACGGAATGCTTAGGAATACTTTAGGGTGTCCCTATATACAAACATTTTCAATAGATAACATCCGATATTGGACTTGAATAACATATTTCAATTTCATTAAGATTTATGTAAAGTAACGGTATTAAAATATGGTTTATAGAAATACCTCTCATAGGACACAACGCTTTGGAATACTTTTGGGTGTCCCTGTACACAAATCAGTAAAAGTGTTTACTCCATTTAAAATAAGGAACATCCGATAGTAAACATGAATAATACATATTAGTTTCAAGAAATTCCATAAATATTTACTGGTGTTAGAGCGCGGACAGACAGATGGACAGGCAGACAAACCGAAGTCATTAACATTTTTTAACCTTGAAAGTGTAAAAAACATTTAGAAAATGATAAAAAAGATTAATAATAAAATATTTTTCTAAAAAAAATAGAACCGACCCCAAATAGCAACTACTATTCAAACAACTAAAAATGAAAGATAATTAGTAAAAACGGAACTGTAAATTGCGCCTAAAAGTATAAATTAATTTCCTTCGCCAAACAACCTAAATACTATAATTAATCATAACTTTTGAAGTCGGCGCAAAATTAAACAGAATTTAATTCATTTTTAAAGATTTGTTTTTATACCGATAGCTATAAATGCTGTTGTCTCGAATGATCCATTTTTATGTTTCCTTTATTATTTTCTCACTGTGTACAATTGGTCCATTAGTAACATCTACATATAAAAGTGAACATTTTTGCAATTCGGTATTTATGTTTCCACAAAGTTACTAAAGTTTTCTTTGTAAACTTGATATGACGATGATAACTATCATCCTTGGCGGTGTTTGGATTTGACGATCAAAACGTAATGCAAAAATATACACGCGAGATGTATATTTTTATAATATATATTGTCTGAAGTATTTTTTCATATTCTTGATTGTTATTTTAATATACTTTATTAAAATAACCCTGATTTCTCAAAGTAATTAAATATGTTTACCGATATAATTTTGCGATTTTTTTTCACCAAGGACGCCAGATATCAACAGCTCCACCAACACTTTGCAGTTTACGAAATCTTATTTGTTTATTTGAATCAAAGTAGTTTTCGGCTGTGTTTTGCAGATGCTGAAGTGAGATGTATATTTTGAATCGAATTTGATTTTTGTATTGAATAAAGGTATTAATTTTTATTTAATTTTGCGCCGACTTCAAAAGTTATGTTTAATTGTAGTATTTAGGTTGTTTGACGAAGGAAATCATTTTATACTTTTAGGCACAATTTACAGTTCCATTTTCTTCCAATTTTCTTTCATTTTTAGTTGTTTGAATAGTAGTTGCTTTTTGGAGTCAGTTCTACTTTTTTTACAAAAATATTTTATTTTTTTCTTTCAGAGAAAATTTATTCAAGTTGCAGAACATCAGAAGACATTCAACGTCGGTTTGACAAATCACAATCCACAAGAAAAGTTGCACAACTCAAAAAATGGTAATTTCGAGTTCATGTCACTGAAAAATATATGAAATGCCCCCAATATGAACAAAACTAGTTGGCATAGGTGGACTCTGCTCGGTTCCCCATCATATGTATGTTCTCATAAATTTCTTGTACAGGACTTATTATATTCATGTTAAGAGAAATGAATTTGACCAAACGCTTGACACAGTGACAGAACGAAATCCTCGCCTAATAGGCTACCCACCATTCAGTTCGATATCTTATTCTAATCTATTAATTTATTTTATTGGGATCAATTTCGTAGTTTATTTTCATGCTACTATTTCCAATGCAACTTTCCTAAAAATGCGTACTTTTATGAAATATCTCCCCATTTTGCTATGTTGATAAAATCTTAAATTTCGAATAACTTACGAAATTTTCCTATTAGAATATTTGTAGTCAATCATGTTCATACAAGTATCATAAATGCTATTTTGAAATTATCTGATATATTTATGATCCTTAAAATGGACGTTTATGCTCGATTTTGCCTTATTCTGCCATTTTAAGTAAATCGTAAATTCCAAATAACTTACGAATTTTTTAAATTGGAAAAATCATACTCTATGGTATTCATGTCAGTATCCTAAATTATATTTCGAAAGTGGTTTGACATCTTTACAAGGAAAATATCCCTCACGATTGACGTTTATGTGAAATTTTGCTCTATTCTGCCATGTTAAGAAATTCGTAAATTTCCAATAACTTACGAAATTTTTATATTGGAAAATTCATAGTCATTAATACTCATTCCAGTGTCCTAAATAATATTTCAAAAGTAGTCTGACATCTTTACGATGAAAATATCTCTCAAAATTGACGTTTATGTGAAATTTTGCCCTATACTGCCATGTTACGAAATTCGTAAATATGCAATAACTTGCAAAATTTTCAAAGTAGCATGTTTATAATTACTTATGTTTATTCCGGCATCAAAACTGATATTTTAAAACTGGTTTGACATTTTTACAGTAAAAAGTTTCCATTTAATGCACGTTTAAGTGCATTTTTGTCCTATTCTCCCATGTTAAGAAAATCGTAAAT
Source organism: Salticus scenicus (assembly GCA_963930645.1). NCBI lineage: Eukaryota > Metazoa > Arthropoda > Arachnida > Araneae > Salticidae > Salticus > Salticus scenicus. Next base: position 62,878,710 of record OZ005655.1, read on the forward strand.
TTCGAATAACTGCTGAAGTTTTTAAAATCGAATGTTGCAAATGAATAGGGTTCTTGCCAGTGTCGAAAGTAATATTTTAAAACTGATCTGACCTCTCTACGACAATTTGTTCTTGAGATATCGTGTACACAGACTAACAAACTAACGGACTAACAGACTAACAGACACCCTACAGACAGACACCATCAAAATTTTGTCATTTTCGGATTCCTCACACCTGAAAACGTGTAAAAAAGTAAAAAAACCGAGGTCGAAAATTTTCAAGATTACCTAAGTTCCCCATACCTATAGTATGATGGGGAACTAAAACATTACATCTCCATCTAAAAAATTATCCACTCGAGAGACAATTGTGTCAGTTTTATTCTAGTCAGTGTTGGGCATAATTGATTAAAAAGTAATTGAATTACAATTAAATTACAATTATAATTATTTTACTGTCAATTTATTAACAAGTAATTGATTACAAATAAATTGAATTATTACAAATAAATTGAATAAATTGTAATTTAATTGTAATTCAATTACTTTTTAATCAATTATGCCCAACACTGATTCTAGTCAATGCCTTATCTTTAAGCTGATTTTTCTCAAATACTGCACTTTTAAGTTGTGTCACTTTTCTTGCCTTTATCGGATATGAGAAACAACTATCTATTGAATGACCACGCATTAAATTAAAAAGGCTTTAGAAATGTAAAGAATGGATACGTTGTATTCGTAACCAAAAATTCGGATAGGCAAGTATTGAACTTTACAGTGAATATGTGTCACCCGCTACGCTGGAATGTGTGCAGCGTAAAGTTCAAACAAAGATCAAAATATGCATTGCAGCTGACGGACAGAAGTTTCAACATCGAAATAAAGGCTTTTTCATTTGTTTACAGTGTGGAAAACTGCGAATAAACAGATGCAAATTTAAACATCCTGTTATAAACATTTATGTCTTCAAGGTGTATTTTCATGACTAAATCAATGAAGCAGTACAACTTTGTACAATTTTTTACATTTTCTCTCATACTTTATAATGTTTTGAGATAGAAACGCTAATTCCGCTAACTTCCCACCAGGTGGCGCTGTAAGCGGTCACATCTTGTAGCGCATGGCCACTTTACAATACTTACATATTACTTTTACGAGCGTAGAGGCAGCCGTTCAGCAGTTAGAGAGAGAACGGACTCTTGTGAATACCCTGTAATTTGTTTAGGTAATAATGAAATCATAATGAGACCTATTTCAAGTCAAGATCTTTGCGACAACAAAAAAAAGTATTAAAATTAAAACACTTTTTAGGTAGTTATAAGCTAACAAACCTCAACTACAACAATAAAAACATGGTTTCAGTTCAGAACCTTTATGAAGTCGGTTTAAAATGTCTATACGTTAATCGATGTGACCACTTACAATAACCATACTTTGAATTTTACATAGCATATATGTCACCTGCTACGCTACAACATATGCAATGTCGTTGAATTGTGAAGAAAATAGGAATATGTGGACAAACAAATGATCATTTTTATCGTTCTATTTTTAGCATTAATGTATACAAACAGTCTTTTTGTACTAAATCGATGATATCTTGTAACTTTGTAATTAATTTTTTTCCCTATCTTGAACCGTTTTCGAGATAGAAACGCTAACTCCACTGCTTTCCACCAGATGGCACTGTAGGCGGTTGAATCACGTTGCGCATGACCACTTTACTATACATACATACAACTTTTATGACTATAGCTGCAGCCTTTCAGCAGTTCAAAGTGTCGGGAATCACTTTTTTGGGCACCCTGTATTTTCTCTTGATCGTAAAGATATTACAATGGGACCTATTTCAGGCCAAGACCTTTACAACAAAACAAAAAGTATCAAAATAGGAGCATCCGTTCAAAAGTTATGAGCTAACAAAAACAAAAAAAAAAAAAAAACAAAAAAAAAAAAAAAAACATACGGTCTAAATTGAGAACCTCCTCCTTTTTTAAAGTCGGTTAAAAATGAAATGCAATTCCAGCAAATTGCCAATAATGCCGATAATACAAATGAATATTTTTGTGTGGCCCTGTAAATGTAATGCTAATTATACTATATTCTATGGAAAGCATTCTCTTGTGCATATGAATAATATATTTTTATTTTATTAAGATTTGTGCAAACTAAAGTTCTTCAAATTTGCTTTATAGAAATACCTCTTATAGAACACAATGCTTAGGAATACTTCCGGTTGTCCTTGTATACAAAACCAGTAACTTGTATTTACTCCATCTTGAATGAGAAACAACCGACAGTGGGCTTGAATAACAAATTTCAATTTCATTAAGATTTGTGTAACTTAACGGCATTGAAATATGGTGCTTTGGAATTTTTTCAGGTGTCCCTGTATAAACACCAGTGATAATATTCCCTCCTTTTTCCATGAGAAACATCTTATGGTGCACTAGAATAACAGGTTTCAATTTCATTAAGATCTGTGTAAAGTAACGGTATTAAAATATGGTTTATAGAAATGTCTCTCATAGGACACAATGCTTTGGAAAACTTTAGGGTGTCCCTGTACACAAACCAGTTAAGGTGTTCACTCTATTTTCAATAGGGAACATTCGATAATGAACTTGAATAACATATATCAGTTTCACGAAATTCCATGAATATTTACGGGAGTTAGAGCGGAGCAGACAGACAGACGGACAGAAGAACAGACAATCAAACCGAAGTCATAAACACTTTTCAACCTTGTTAGAAAGTGTTAATAAAAAACATGTTGATTTTTTTTTTTTTTTGAGTTTTAAAATAAATTCTTATATCTCCGTTATTTAATATGTTATTATCACACAAATTCATCTACAAATTGAATTGGGTCTATATTAACACATCCTAAAGTTACAGTTAATTTCGTTTACTTAACGATACAAGGTGATCAGAAACTTTATTGATGTTGCTCAATATGTTACCGGCCCCCTAAATGTTGTCTCAAACTAATCTTCACTGAAAAACATAAGAAAGAGCCAGTTCATTAAATACTCAATGTTTGAAAACATTTCACCGAGAGATAAGTTATTAAACTGAACACAGTATTGAAAATTAATATCTTAATGAATATACAACGGATCTAAAGAAAATGTTTTTGGGGTGTTCTTTGCGGCGAAAAATTGTATGCCAACATGATCGAGATTTTTCATTTTGGCTAGAACGTTAGACACTCTCTCACTGACCACCGTGATATAAATATGTCTTAATACTGGATTAGGATTACATATTCTTCATCGCTCTCTCTCTCTCTCTCATTCCGTGCAGTCCCCAAACAGAATGTACTGTTTTTATTTAAAATTGACTATGACGCCACTATACTTTTTAGGATACTGTCGTATATCCTGTTGTTGGGCTATTTTGACTGCTAAATAAAAAGGATTTTTGAATTGTCATTCAGAAGTGTTTCTTCACGGCCAATTCAGTTTGGAAACATCGTTCCTGAGCGTTGTTACTATACCAGCAGTTTCTTCTGGTTAGTTGTCTATATAACAAATGCATATGTTCTTAATTTGTATTTCTTTTATCCTGCATTGTAATGTACCATTTGGTGCCTGGTTGTCGTAGTCTCTACATTAAATAACTCAGGTCCGCGAAGAAATTTTTACTCAGGATGATATGTTTTTGTGGTGTAGGGGAGACTGGGGAACAACGGACCATGGGGTAAAATGGACCATCCCTATTATTTATTTTATTTATTTATTTTTATAATTCGTATTTTGTTACATATATAACAGCACTGCACTGATGAAACTTATCTAGTAACTTCATGCCTAACTCACAATTTAGTCATTTTATTCGAGAAATTCAGTTTATGGTGGCCAAAAGTAAATATTTATAGCTAAAAACATTTTTCCTTTTCACCAATCAAGAATTATGATCTGGAAGAAGTTATTGAGCACAATAAAGAGCTAAGGTCATCTATTATTATATTTAATCTAACTAAAATATTAAAAAAAAAATATTTGTTATTCATTTTTAAACATTTGTTGTCAGAGTTCCACATGGTGTAAAATGAAACACCAGGAACTGGGGTACAATGGACCATGGTCCATTTTACCTCATTTCTCTTTCCTAATAAACTGATTTACAAAATCCACATTTTTGAAGTGTCAGCTATAAAATATATTTCAAAATTTCAGAGTTAACTTTAATTAGATCTATTATATATTCAAAGGTGAATAAGCAAGCAATTTACTTTGAGGATTCTTCTTTTTATTTTTAATAAGCATGCAGTTACTTTTGTATTTTTATATTTTTACCAATATCATAGAACTATAACGAATTGAATTAAATAATGTTAAAAATAACAATACACCGATGTTACATACAGCCCTGGAAAAAATGTTAAGGCCAAGCGAAAACTTAATTTATTTCACAATCGCTGATATGAGTTTAATTTAAATTTAAATATAACACAAGAAAAGGCAATTTTAATTATATCTATAAAAATTTTGTAAGAAATTAAATTATTCCTTATTTTAAAATTTATTTTCTTTTTCCACATACACTGGTTCTCATAATTATAAGGACACCCGTTTTTCTATACTAACTAAACACTGAACATTATTATTTAAACAAATATATTTTTTATTAATTTGAATTTCATTAATAGACAATATTTAAAAAGTTTTATCGTTTTTCTATCTTAAACAAGAAAGAAAAATCATGCAGTACGCATTGATTTGTAACACTTTCCAACTGTACGTAATTGTTGTATCGAATAACTTTTAATATTCTTTGCCTACGTTATCACACAACAGACAGAAGGAATGAAAAATATACAGATAGACTAAATGATTTTAAAACTACTCTTAGGCATTTTGAAAAGAGTTAAAAAGGCTTAACGCAAAAGAAAATGCAGCCATTAGATTATAATTGCAGCTTTTGGTCTCTCTGAATATTTTAGTTTAGCCCTGTAAATCAGAGAGTTAATCACATCATATTCTATACAAAACATTATTTTAGAATATTAACAATACATTTCAATATTTTTATGATTTTTACAGTAGAAAGATTTTTAAATATAACTTTCAAAAAATTCTGTCCTAAAACGTATTGCGGTGGCTTTTTTTTTTTTTTCTTTTTGTCCCTGCAAACAAACTAGTTATACAGGACCTATTAATGTCATTTTAAATGGGGATCATTCTATAGGGAAAATATTTATAAAAATAACACTCATAGAACACAATGCTTTCGAGAACTTTTAGGTGTCCCTGTACACAAACCAGAAGAGATATTCACTCCATTTTCAATATGGAACATCCGATAGTGAACTTCAATAAAATATATCAGTTTCGAGAAATTCCATAAATATTTACAGGAGTTAGAGCGCGGGAAGACAGATAGACAGACAGACAGACAGATGGACAGATGCACAAACTGAAATCATATACACACTTAAAAATGTTAGAAAGTGTTAAAAACGCTTAATGTAAATGAAAGTACAATTCTAGCTATTTTTTATTAATAGCTCTTAATAAAAATGGATATTTTTGTGTCACCCTGTAAATCTAATGCTAATCATGCTACATTCTATGCAAAGAAATTTTTGTGCATTTAAATAACATATTTCCATTTCCTAAAACTTCGTGGAAAGTAAAGTTATTAAAATTTAATTCATAGAAATATCTCTCATAGAACGCAATGCTTTGGAACACTTTTGAGTGTCCCTGTATTTAAATCGTTAATGGTATTTCCTCCATTTTATACAGGACACATCCAATAGGGAATTTGAATAACATATTTCGATTTCATTAAGATATGTCTGCAGTAAAGGTATGAAAATATGGTTTATATAAATAAATCTCATAGAACACTATGCTTTGAAATACTTTCAGGTATCCCTGTACACAAACCATTAAAGGTATAAACTCCATTTTCAATAGGGAACATCCGATAGTGATCTTGAATAATATATATGAGTTTCAAGAAATTCCATAAATATTTACGGGAGTTAGAGTTCGTACAGACAGACAGGCAGACAGACAGACGGACATGCAGATACACAAAGCTGAAATCATATTCTCACTTAAAAATGTTAGAAAGTGTTAAAAACGCTTAATGTAAATGAAAGTCCAATTCTAGCAATTTTTTATTAATAGCTCTTAATAAAAATGGATATTTTTGTGTCACCCTGTAAATCTAATGTTAATTATGCTACATTCTATGCAAAGAATGTTTTTGTGCATTTAAATAACATATTTCAATTTCCTAAAACTTCGTGGAAAGTAAAGTTATTAAAACTTGATTTCTAGAAATATCTCTCATAGAACGCAATATTTTAAATACTTTTGAGTGTCCCTGTACATAAACCGATGGTGATATTATCCTCCATTTTATACAGGTAACATCCAATAGTGAACTTGAATAACATATTTCAATTTCATTAAGATATGTCTACAGCAAAGGTGTGAAAATATGGTTTACAGAAATACTCCTCATAGAACACAATGCATTGAAATACTTTCGGGTGTCCCTGTACACAAACCAGTAGAGGTATAAACTCCATTTTCAATAGGGAACGTCCAATAGTGAACTTCAATGACATATATGAGTTTCAAGAAATTCCATAAACATTTACTGGAGTTAGAGCACGGACAGACAGACAGGCAGATGCACAAAACTGAAGTCATATTCACACTTAAAAATTGTTAGAAAGTGTTAAAAACGCTTAACGTAAACGAAAGTACAATTCTAGCAATTTTTTATTAATAGCTCTTAATATAACTGGATATTTTTGAGCCACCCTGTAAATAAAATGCTAATCATGCTATATTCTACGCAAAGCATTCTTTTGTGCATATAAATGACATATTTCAATTTCCTAAAACTTCGTGGAAAGTAAAGTTATTAAAATTTATTTATAGAAATATCTCTCATAGAACGCAATGCTTTGGAATACTTTTGAGTGTCCCTGTGTATAACCCGATGGTAGTATTTCTTCCACTTTATACAGGAAGCATCCAATAGTGAACTTAAATAACATTTTTCAATTTCATTAAGATATGTCTACAGTAAAGTTATGAAAATATGGTTTATAGAAATATCTCTCATAGAACACAATACTTTGAACTACTTTCGGGGGTCTCTGTACACAAACCAGTAGAGATATAAACTCCATTTTCAGTAGGGAACATCTGATAGTGAACTTGAATATCATATTTCAATTTTATTAAGATATATCTACAGTAAAGGTATGAAAATATGGTTTATGGAAATACCTCTCATAGAACACAATGCTTTGAAATAATTTCGGGTGTCCCTGTACACAAACCAGTAGAGGTATAAACTCCATTTTCAATAGGGAACGTCTGATAAAGAACTTGAATAACATATGTCAATTTGATTAAGATATGTCCACAGTAAAGATATGAAAATATGGTTTATATATATATACCTCTCGTAGAACACAATGCTTTGAAATATTTTCGGGAGTCCCTGTACTCAAACCAGTAGAGGTATAAACTCCATTTTCAATAAGGACCGTTCGATAGTAAACTTGAATAACATATATCAGTTTCAAGAAATTCCATAAATATATACGAGAGTTAGAGCGCGGACAGACAGACAGACAGACAAACCGAAGTCATAAGCACTTTTCAACTTTGTTGGAAAGTGTTAAAAACTTTAAATACGGTAAAAAAAGAAAAAATAATAATTTTTCAGGTGTTCACAATTATAAAGACAGCTCGAATCTCAGTAATTTTTTGAGGGTGAAACAGTCAGACATTCACTCTGGTATATATATATTAATATTCAGTTTCAATACCATTTCATACAGCATAGGTGGTATTCTGAATACATTTAAACTATTTAAAATTGATTTACACTTGCATGCACTTTTCTAATATGATAAGTTAAGCTTTTTTCAACTTTTAGGCCACGGGAAAGGCAATAACACAGAAGGTTCTTTCTTCGAACTATTTCCTATTGCTCTAGAAGTAGAGCAAAAATGTAAGTCTTGTTGAAAAATAAAATATTACCCACGCCCCCCCCACCCCTCTCTATAATCTAACAAATATCTGATAATTCCACGTTTATAATTTGCGGATATTTTCTTGATGTTCATAATAATAGAAAAAATTACTAAATTCATTCTTCCTTCAAAAGAGACAGCGCCCCAGAGCATCATAGATCCACCTCTAAAATACCCGATTCATATCTGCCTTTAAAAAATCTGCTCTGTCTTTCGCTATCTTCAGATCGTGCCAGTAACTTTTAAAACCATTTGGTTAATCAAGAATAAAATGTTTTCCCTCCGAAAATGCAGCATTTTACCATTTCATATTGTCTTCATTCAACTTTAACACAGACGTTCTTTCCTCCCTTAAATGCTTATTGATTATTACAGGATTTTTATTCATTTTAACATATTATTACTTATTTTAAACATGCATAAATGTGGACCCCAACCTTTCGTTAAAAATTACGTGAAAATTCAGCGGCAGTCATTTTGTGTAGAACATTAAGAGGAATCATGAGTCTTCGATCTCTGTAAAACAACTCTGATTTTGTATCCGATCTCTCTCCTATCGAACCAGCAGTTCAACGTTTGATCAAATTTCCTTCAGCAATTTTAGATCTTCGAATTTCATTAGAAATACGACGAACTGAAATTATCCCTCCATTTAAAAAATACATTTATCATACTGCACCACATGAACGTTCTTTTTTTTTTTCGAGGAATTATCAGTAATGTCTGTCAAAGAAAAATTGAAGGCTTATATGTGAATTAATCTAGCCCAGTAGTTAACAAATTCGCATGTCAACTGTAATTTATCCGCTTGTAAGTTAAATAAAACGAAATAATCTTGATTGTCCCTATAATTATGAGCATCTAAAAACGTGGAGAAAAAAAAATATTTTGCACTATTTTTTATTAATTTTGTTTCATATTAAAAGAATTATAACAATTTTAGTTTTTAGAATATTAGATATATTAAGTGCACTTAGTATAATCTTGTTACCAATTTTTGGGTTGGCAACTAAGTTCCGGCCGTTTTTTTAAATTGGAAAAATCTGTATGACATTAAATACTTTTGGCACGAAGTTGTACATCATTCGAAAGAGAATATATTGTTCTACCTAAATATATGTTTCGTTGTTACTACGATACATTTTCTTGTTATTTACAGATCATTAACTTGGAATGTCAAGTTGAGAAGAATGAGCATTTTCGACACGTCCTTCTTTAATCAAGGTTCTAAGGTCGCAGAAGCTGCTCGCAACATTTGTGCTGTGTATGGAGTGTGTGTTATAGCTGAAAGAACCGCCCGTGATTGGTATGCAAAGTTCAAAAAAGGAAATTTTGACCTCAAATACGCACCTCGTTCTGGCCGTCCAGTTGAGTTCGATGAAGAGCGATGGAACCACCATTTGCATGAAAATCCGCGTCAAACAACAAGGGAACTGGCAGAGACAATGGATTGCTCTCACACTACTGTAGAGAAGAATCTTCACTCGATGGGCAAACTTCAGAAGTGTGGGACGGCGGGAACTTAGTTGCCAACCCAATATTTTTACATTAGCTATTTCAAAACATAAAGTTTCCTTATCAATATGAGATGGAGTGTATGTAAAAATCTGGAAAAAATATTAAGGCCACATAAGATATTATTTCAAAATACCTTTAATAATCTAAAAACTTCGCTTTATTTTCAGTAAATATAATCCTTTTTGAGATTATAAAATTAAAAAAAAAATATATATATATATATAGTCTGGTTAGAAACTTCAAAATATTTACAAGTTTAAATTGAAATTTTATGCATTTTCAAACACAATGTAATGAATGATAGTTTTAAATAAATCTATAAAAATATTTCAAAAATTAAAATTACTTTTTATTTTGCAATTCATTTTTTTCTTTAATACATGTAAAATACTGGAAGAAATGATACACATAAGATAATATTAAAAGAACTGCTAATAATCTAAAAACTTGCCCTTCTTTTTAATTAACTGAATCAGTCTCAAGGTCATAGATTTAGAAAGTTTCTTCAATGTGTCTTTTGGTATGCTTTTCCAGCTCTTTCCAATGGCCATTTTCAGCTCACCTACGGTGTTGTAAGTTTTCCCATTTCCATAAATGTCACCAACCAGAATGCCCCATAAATGCCACACTTGGGCATGATTAGCCTGCTATATTTCAGCAGGATAATGCATTAATACACAGATCAAGCTCCACAAAATCCTGGCTTCAACCAATTCATGTCCAAGTGCTTGAATGGCCGTCAAGAACCCCTGACCTGAACCCAATAGAAAATTTATGGGGCATTCTGGTTGGTGACATTTATGGAAATGGGAAAACTTACAACATCGTAGATGAGCTGAAAACGGAAATTGAAAAGAGTTAGAAAAGCATACCAAAAGACACTTCGAAGAAATTCCTTAAATCTATGACGCCGAGAATGATTCAGTGGATTGAAAAGAAGAGCAAATTTTTGGATTATTAGCAGTTCTTTTAATACTATCTTATGTCTATTATTTCTTTCAGTTTTCTACATGTGTTAAAGAAAAAAATGAATTGTAAAATAAAAAGTAATTTTAATTTTTGAAATATTTTTATAGATTTATTTAAAACTGTTGTTATTCATTACATTGTGTTTGAAAATGCAAAAAATTTCAGTATGTATTTGTAAACATTTTGAAGTTTTTCCCCAGACTTTAAAGTTTTTAAAATTTTATAATCTCAAAAAATGATTCAATTAACTGAAAATAAGGCGGAGTTTTTAGATTATTAGCTGTTTTTTAAATAATATCTTATGTGGCCTTAATATTTTTTTTCAGCTTTTTACATATATGAAAAAACAAAATAAATTTTAAAATAAGAAATAATTTAATTTTTGCAAAATTTTTACAGATGTCATTAAAATTGCCTTTTCTTGTGTTTTATTTAAATTTCCATAAAACTCATATCAGCGGTTGTGAAACAAATTAAATTTTTCGCTTGGCCTTAACATTTTTTCCAGGGCTGTACATATCTATATTTAAGAAGTTTACAATTGTCACATAAGAACTGTTCACAGATCATGTAAAGTAAAAAAAAGAAATATTCAACTATGGAGCGAGCAATATAAAGGGTTGTAGATGATAAAAAATACCTATTTCTTCAGCCTCCAAGGTATCAAGCATTTCAAAAACAACAAAATAAGCAGATAATTTCGAAGGATGGAGAAAGAATGGTGGAAAATTATATAATAGATGCTTGTACAATGAAGTACATCTCAATCACTAAGTGAAATATCTCCATTTAAAAATAGTATCTTTCGAATCGCATCCTTTGCCGATAGCTTTCTTGAAGAAGGCGACAACTAAATAAATAAAGGTGCATTAACAATTTTAATTGACCCATCAGTAAAATAGATGATTGAAGGAGAAGCATAAAATGAAAATAAATAAATAAATAAATAAACAAACAAACAAACAAAAAAAAAACAGCTTTAATTAAAACCAGAAAAAAAAAAAAAAAAAAGTTAGCTTTTGTTAAAGATAAAAATAAAACTGAAATCTCACATCATGTTCAAAGCAAAAATATCTATTAAAAAATTCGAATTTTTTAAAGAACATGTCTGTTTAAAGTGATACAAAATTCAGTGATAAGGATATAATTGCACAGCAAGATGCCAATTTTAATACTAATAAAACAACTGTAAGTAAATATTCGTCAAAAATTTGACGAAAAAGACAGTTTTACATTTTGTTGGTTTAATCACAGAAATATAAGATAAAGAATCTGTTTTGTGAGGTTCATGCAATGAAAACCTAATCAAGATATCTGTACATTTTTCCTGAGAGTGTTGATGTATTACTTGTAAAATTTAAAGCTATTGTAATGATGAGTTTCCCAGACCCTACAACTTCACAAGAAAACAGCAGACTTTCAGTGACACAAAAATCGTTTGGTGTACCATTTTCTAATTTTCAATTCTCATTAATATACATTATTTGTATGAGTCGAAAACATAAATAAACGCATATAATATACTCTACATTTAATACTATTAAATAACACGCTTCATTAATATACTTTTTTAATTTTACCTGTGGTTCATAGTACCCCGCGCCATTGAGCATTTTACCCCGGGCTAGGGGTAAAATGGTCCACTTTGTCAGTTGCTATTAAAAACATTATATTAAAAAAAGTGAACGTAATTATTACTCTTGACTGAGTGCAATATGAACCCCAATATATATAGGTAACATGCACATATATTTTCAATTGCTAAAAATCATTAATTTGTGAGTAAGCACTTAAAATTTACAAAGGTGGTCTATTTTACCCCAGTCTCTTCTATTTTTGAATGCCGATTACGAAAAAAGTATTCAAATTCCATCACGTACAGTTTTGACAAAAAAATGGGATTTTTTAAGTTTAAAGCTCCACATTTCAACTCCAATCTAAATTATTTTCTAGAAAGTCTAGGTGATGGGAGTGAAAAAACAAAGACAGCTATTTCATCAAGTCATCAAAGAACTGTAGAGGAAGTATCAGAGACTATGAAGTGTTAACATGTTACCAGATTATTGTTGAACGCTGCATAAAGATTCCCCCATCCCTCAAGGCCCTGAAGCCGTGCACAAGAGAAAAAGCTCTAAATCGAGTTTGGATGAAAAGAAACACATTTAAAAGATAAAGGGTAAATAATAGCCTATTTTAATGAATTTTATTATTAATAGTTTCGAATTTGTTGTAGCTCTGTATAAATTCTTATTTTGTGAAAACTCCTTACGCTTGAAGCAGTTGAGAAAAAAAAAAGTTGAAAAATACGATTTCGCAGACCTGTGATTAGTCAAAATGCTTGCTTATCTTTCTAATTTTCACGAACTAAGCTTGAAAAGCTATGCTTATTTTCGAATAACCATTGCAAGTGAATTTATGGTGGCCTTTTCAAAAATTACACATTATGCTCTTAGCGATAACAGCAAGTAAATTCTTCCTAGAAACATTGTTTTTAGCGAATGTAATAAGTGAAAGTCACCGATAATCATTTTATCTCAATCATCTTCACCACTTGATTTTGAGATGTAGTTCAGTATGAACTATAGATAGTCTTGTACTTTCCTCCCCATCTCTGCTCAATAATATTTGTTAACTCTAGAATGTAAATTGGTCATTTTCATCCTTTTATAATAGCCTTCAAATTTTCAATAAAATTCACTTTTATTATTTGAATACTAGATACGACTTATGTTATTATTATTATTATTATTTTTTTTAAATTAACTCTAAGGGATATTATTTATCCCAAATACGACAGTTAAATATCTTCATTACAGTAGCCTTATGAGTTGGGTATTTCAGCCTGCGACAGAAACTGGAAGATCGGCTGAGTTCATTGGTTTTAAAATGCCTTATAAAGTAGAAATATATGAAAGTTATAAAAATAAATGCATAAAGTTCACCTATGCCAAATATATTTCACTATAACTCAAGAGGTAGCATTATAACAAAATTTTTTTCTAAATTGCACCAATCCTCTATTAAAAATTGAGAGGGGTATGGCCCCATTATTTTAATTTGCCCAGGGGCCCATAATTCCTGTCACCGGCCCTGCTATAAAAGGATTTTGTGAAGTTTTCACTTATCCCCTTTAAGATTGTGGGGGTGGGGGTGGGGCAAAAAAACACGATTTAAAGAATAACTCTGCTCCAAATTATCTCAGGGAAACGATATTTTATGTGAGATTGGTTATGTGTGCCTAACACACACTACAAAGGATTTTGTGAACATTTTTCCTAAACACCTCCCCCTTTGGGGTCGGGAGGTAAGAGACATGTTTCGATGCATAAATGTGCTCCAAATCACCCTAGAAAAGTGATTTTTTATGTGTGGCTTGGTTATACGCATCTAACACGTAGTATAATTTTTTTTTTTAATTCCATCCTCTTCTCCCTTTAAGGGCGGGGGCAAAAACACGTTTTTGATCGTAACTCTGCTCCAGTTTATCCCAGGAAGGCGATATTTTGATACGTCGTTTGGTTATGTGTACCAACATGCATTACCCATTTGCATCCTTGGAACGGAGGAGCAAAAATGTGTGTTTTCAAGTTTTACTCTTCTCTAAATTATCTCAGAATGGCGAAATTTGGTGTGTGGGTGTTTGTTAAGTGGGCGCAATATGCACTTGTATGGGATTTTGCCGAACTTCTGACTATGCCCGCGGGCAAAGAGAGAGTAAAAAACGGGTAAGGCGATGCCGAAGGCAATGGGAACATGAATTCGTCATTTTGCTAGTCAGAAAACCACTACCGAATTCAGCTGTTAATATTTTATTCAGGTTTCGCCTGATTACAATTATTATTATTATTATTATTATTATTATTATTATTATTATTGATTTTTTGTTTTATTAATAATGATATGGAATTTTGTGAATTAATTTAAATATAATGACCAGCGAAGCGAGCGAAACCCGCTTGTGTTATATATATGCGCCAATCCTGGTATGTCAGTTATATATTAAAGAAATGAAGTTGATTCAATTTGGGAGTAATTGGCCAATAGGTGGCTCTGTTATTATTTTCTTCCATTTTAAACAGTCATATCTCAGTAACTATAGATAAATGTAGCACCAAACTGAGAATATAAAATGTTATTTTTGAGATGAAATAATTTATTAAAATTTTGTGTATGTTAACTAGTAAGTGACTCTCTATATATAATGTAATAGAAGATAATATTATGATGGCCAAAGCGTATTAGTTTTAAATAATTTAAATTGAAAAATGGGAACATAAAATCTGTATGAGGACTTAAAACTTTTGTTTAAGAATGAAATAAGTTATCAAAAATATTAAATTAATTTAATATTCTTTTATTAACCTTTAATGGAACAACAACAATAACAAAAAAAAAAAAAAAATCCGAGAAATGTTTTACTAAAATTAACAATGCAAAATTAAATAAAATTATAAATAGAAGATAATTAAAGTTTAAAATTATGTAAAAAAAAATTCTGGAGAGTAACAATCGTTCGATTTCTATTACCTATTGCTACTCACATAATAAATATTTTGGGATCTTTCTCTTTAGAAAAATAAAATTTCTTAATGATAACAAAGTAATAAATACGAATATATAAAATGTTATTTTTGAGATGAAATAATTTATTAAATTTTTGTGTATGTTAACTAGTAAGTGACTCTCTATATATAATGTTATAGAAGATAATATTATGATGGCCAAAGCGTATTAATTTTAAATAATTTAAATTGAAAAATGGGAACATAAACTCTGCATGAGGACATAAAACTTTTGTTTAAGAATGAAATAAGTTATCAAAAATATTAAATTAATTTATTCTTTTATTAACCTTTAATGGAACAACAACAACAAAAAAAAATATCCGAGAAATGTTTTACTGAAATTAACAATGCAAAATTAAATAAAATTATAAATAGGAGATACTTCAAGTTTAAAATTATGTAAAATAAATTCTGGAGAGTAACAATCGTTCGATTTCTATTACCTACTGCTACTCACATTATAAATGTTTTGGGATCTTTCTCTTTAGAAAAATAAAATTTCTTAATGATAACAAAGTAATAAATACGTCCTGTATAAATTATTACTTATACAGGACAACAATCAATATAAAAGAGTTGATGAAGCGCGAAGAAGAAGAAGAAGAAGAAGAAGAAGAAAAAAAAGTACAGCTATTTTTGAAATATCCGAGATTTAAAACTATCTACCTAACCAAGGCACCTATGAATTTTTATGTAGCAACCAAGTAGTACAATACTAAAAAATGTCTAAAAGGAAAATTAGGTAGCAAATTTGTAAATAATCGTTTGAACTGTTTTAGAGGTCACTTCCGATTTCCCTGTGAGCGAGTTAATTGGGCGAATTAAAAAAAAAAAAAGAGCCCATTTTTTAAGAAATCCACTTGCGAGACCTAAAACTGGCCAACTTATACAGGGCAGACATCAATTTTTCTGAAGTCATCAACTAATACATTTGGAAGAACATCTGAAAGGGTTTCTATAACACACTGAAGAAAATCATTTCAGCCGTTTTTGAGCTACAGACATACAGTTCTATTTCGGAATGTGTATGTTTTCAGGCTTTCTAATTCATCTCAAAAGTAGGCATATCATTTGTACACTTGAGCTGTCATAATTAAGAACGTAATTGCGAATCTAATCCGGAGTATTGCTAGTGCCTGCCTCTTTTTCCACACCACTAAATTTTTAGAGTAATTAATTCTCTTTAAATGCATTTACGATGAAATAAGAAGGAAATTATTAAAAAAAAAAGTGGATACTGACAATACTCCGCATTATTAACCCTTTCACGCCCAAGGGAAATATTTTCCCCTTCTACAAAAATCGTTATCGATTGTTCAATTATTATTGAATCGATATTTTTTTTACTGAATGTCAAAATAAAACGTATGTCCAAGGCAGCAAATGCGTTTCTGAACGAATAAAAAAAAATGTATAGAAAATAGGACACATAATAAATGTGTTATGTGCAATGTCCACTTGTGCTTCACAAGTAAACGAAATTGTTCCGTGGAATACCATAACTAGCTATTTATTTTACTTTTCTGATAATTTTTATCTTACAAAGCAATAAATAAAATACCGATATAATAAACCTAACTCTTCGTTTATTTACTTTTATGGTCCATAGGGAAAATATTTCCCATGAAATTATAGGAAACCTATACACCCTGCTATGTTTTTCTGGTGATATTCTCTTACTTTACACCCACAATAGCTAAAATATTGTGTTGTATTGGCATATTTAGTCTTGGAAATCTTATGGTCCTTAAAGGGTTAATTAGGATCATAGTCGCCAATTTGGCACCTTTTGGCTACCGGAAAAATTTAATAGAAATATTTATTTTATTTAATCAGTGAACTGTAACAGTTTTTACTGATTAAGTAAAACTAGAAAACTAGTTCGTGGCCGAACCGAATTCAGAATGTGGGAAAAATTTCAAAATCAAACTCGAAATGTACAAAAGTCGGCCTGATGCTGTTTGCGTGCCAATAGATGAAAGTTTGTTAACGAAGCCATTTTTAACTTCCTGAAATCAATGAAGGTAGTTTAGATCTTATCTCTAAAAAGATCTCCGAGCAGAAATAAATGAACGTCTATCGCATTAGATAATTAATTTTTTATGGTTATAATAGTAGTTGTGTTAGTTAATAGTAGTTGGTATATATAAAAATAAATAAATAATTAATTAAATATGTAAACCTGATCACGGTATAGCCTTAATATAGCTCCTCTTGGCGACTTTTGAATTTTTATCGCCATTTTAGACAAAAATACATAATTTATGCGATTATTTTTTCGGTTTCTTTCTTTTCTTTCTTTCTTTTCTATTTTTCAATAAATTATAAAATATCGAAAACTGGAAAAGAAAGATTTGAAAAGAAAATTAATAATAATCAGTTTCGAAACGGACAGTATCGAAAAAGTTGAAGAACTTAGACAAAAATACATAATTTATGCGATTTTCGTTTTTGTTTCTTAGTTTGTTTCTTCTTCTTCTTTTTTCTTTTCTTTTCTTTCAGTAATTCATAAATTATTTATATTTTTTATGAGCTAGTTGGCTTAAAGAGGCTTTTGTGAAAGTAGCGTCCTTGGCGAAAATGTCCGATTTATTTCAGCATCAAAATTTTAAAAATTACCTAGGATTATCAATAAGTAAAGTTCTTTAATATAATGCTGAATTAGCTTTCATGCCAAAAACATACTATTCAGACCAAAAAAAAAAAAAAAATCTAAAATTAAGGTACATTAAAAAAGGTTACAAAACAAAATTCGGAAGAATCTTGCTAGATTTTTATGATCATTATTTTATTTTGGATTCAGAAGACCTTAAAACATGTAAATGAGAAGAAAACTTTACAGTGAAAGTTTTGACGTACCTATGGTTGTTGAGTAAACGAAGTAAAGGATCACGCACCATCATTATTATTTCCCAATGGGTATTATTTATAAAGGTGCCAACAAAATCAAAAGTGAAATTTGGACATTTTATTATATTTGTAATAACAGCGCTGAGGCAGGATGTGTTATGACAATGATACGTTTAAACGTTTCCCATACAATTAAAATTATCCGTTTTGTGGCACTAAGCACATATTTACAGTGCGTTTTTATACTCTACTACTGATCTAACAAGGAAACATTCAAAAGGTTTCGTCTTCAAAAAATATTGAAAAATAATTATAAGATAAAGAGCTTTTTATAAACCATGTTTTTAAAATTTTTGTTGAGTCATAGCTATAGAACTAACTACGTTAGCACTTTATCAATGCGTATTGTTACGAAATTGTAAATAATTGTATTTATATTTGTATGAATTCTTTCAAAGAAGCTTAGGAAGTTGATAAAATGTCAATTTTCTGCATTTCCAGCTCTTTTTCGCGTTAAAATAGCTTAATTTTCCTTTACAACGCATTAAAAAGCTCCAATAGGCAGGTAATGGATTTGGCGACTTTTTGGCGACTTTTGGCGAGAATATAATATAATGCTGAATTAGCTTTCATGCCAAGCGTGATTCATCAGTGCCAAAAATATACTATTTAAACAAAAGGGAAAAAAATAAATCTAAAATTTAGGTATATTATTATCTCATAAAAAAACAATACTATTGTAAAAGTCACCCCGCCTAGCAAAAACTCTTACCTTTCTTAAGCAGCCAAAAAAGGATTGATATCAAATTTCGCCGCCGCTATTGAATCCCAGGTACTCAATGCCCAGCTTAATGAAGATCTGCCAATAACACTGCATGTATCTTTCTAATAAATCCTAATCTCTTTCAACATTCTTTGTTATCTGTGTTAGTTTTTTCGCTGCATTATAAAGTTATAATTTAAAGTATTTTTACGGCGGGGTGCGTCCCCTATGTAGAAGTTTTAATTAATAAAAAATTTAGTTAGTAAAGATTAAAATATTATTACGCACCCCGCCGTAAAAATACTTTAAATTATAACTTCATAATGCAGCGAAAAAACTAACACAGATAACAAAGAATGTTGAAAGAGATTAGGATTTATTAGAAAGATACATGCAGTGTTATTGGCAGATCTTCATTAAGCTGGGCATTGAGTACCTGGGATTCAATAGCGGCGGCGAAATTTGATATCAATCCTTTCTTTGGCTGCTAAAGAAAGGTAAGAGTTTTTGCTAGGTGGGGTGACTTTTACAATAGTATTGTTTTTTTTTTTTATGAGATATCACTTCTTTTTGCAGGTTATGTATGTGCTTTTATAAATATAATACGTATGCATAAGAAAGGTAAGAGTTTTGCTGGGCGGGGTGACTTTTACAATAGTATTGTTTTTTTATGAGATATCACTTCTTTTTGCAGGTTATGTATGTGCTTTTATAAATATAATACGTATGCATAAGAAAGGTAAGAGTTTTGCTGGGCGGGGTGACTTTTACAATAGTATTGTTTTTTTATGAGATATCACTTCTTTTTGCAGGTTATGTATGTGCTTTTATAATTTAATACGTATGCATAATGAATATATTTGTGTAATAGATCGATAAAAATCGTGCGTGTTATGCATAGATGTAAATATAGTGTTACAGATTTCCACATAGTATTAGTTCTTTTTATGTGATTTCTTTCTAAGAGTTTTAGGCACATTATAAAATGTCAATTTTTCGCATTTCTAGCTTGTTTCCCGTTAAAAATGATCCTTCTCCGTTAAAAACACACTTTATCAGAGCACGTAATAGACTTGGCGATGAATTTGGTGACTTTATTGCACCTTGACAACTATTTTGACGATCTTGGTGAAAAAAACCTTTATTATCGACAGACCCATTGTCCAAGCTGTAACTCGATTATTAAGTGCAGTTTCCACTGAGGTTGGTTGGAAGTCGTTACGAGCGGCAGTATTCAGAATCCTTTGATGTGGTCAAGCTGTTGGAATCTTTGACGTTTTGGTTCGACCGGTTGGAAGTCCCTAGCTCTAACCCCGAGCTGAGATAATTGAGGGGCCAGAGGCAGATATCTTTGTCAATTTTGCATGCTTTCCTTTGAAGTAACTGCCCAATCTGATAAAAAAAAAGGGTACAACTGATGACAAGACATTTGGCTCTTTGTGTCGGGAGCGTGATTAACCCTTATACCGGAACATCGGTCTCTGAGACCGCTAAAGGTTAGGCTTAGTGCAGGGAATTGCGGATGCAGATTCCTAGAATAAGGTACCGGCACGTTTGGCGATAAACGTCGAAGACGCCAAGTCTATCTAACTGCAGTACTAGTGCGACGTAAAATACACTCAACCTGTAGAGGATGGCATACCTCAGAACAACCCTATAATGAGTCCCGGACCGTTGCCAATTGTCCACAGCGTGGCACTACTACAACGTAAAATCTGTTCAAACAAGGAAACTACCCTTTGGGGTTGGAAGAGTGAGCAGGGCCCGGAGCCGCTTAGTGTTGACCACGGAGTAAAAAGACAGGAGAAGAAGGTAACGCTGAAATTTTGTGATGTTGTTTTCTAATGTTTACAGATGGCGCCAGCGTGCAATCCTTCCTTCTCTCCAGCTTCCGCAATGCTATTCAATGGAGAAATGTCTCGTTTTCATTATTTTTTTTTAAAATAATATCAAGCTGAAAAAATTTCGATTGAAAGCAAATTTCATTAAATAGAGTATTCTAACCAACATGTTTTTTTTTAAGAGCCATTTTATACTAATTTTACTTTGAAAGAAAGCTTTTAAAAAATGACGATTCTTATCAACCGAAGCTAGCTAAAACAGATAATTGGGAGGAAGGAGAATGGAAGAAATTTTGTAAAGAAAAAAAATAAACTTACTTTAGGTGCAGAAAACACGAACTCGGACTTTATTTTTCTCCTAGGGCTTTATTTTGTTTTTCTTATCACTATCATAGCCTGTTTTACAACTAGGAACGAAACATTTATTTGAAACATCTGAATTATGCAGTTTTAAGAACTTACAAAGAAATTAAATTGCTTAAAATAAAAAAATTTAAACGTACTCCAGCAAAATTCTATTGAAAACAACAGTATATCCGCGCCCAGGTAGGGAGGAATGACAAGTGGCGCCCTCAATATTTACCAAAAATTTAGATCACAGTTTCCTAGCTTTCTCCCATTGGACCTTCAACTCCTATTAATATTACTCCGTGGTGTTGACGGTTGTTTGGTTGGTTGGATGAGTTTTACGTCGCACTAGTGCTGCGCAATGGGCAATCCCCTTAATGTTGAAAAAAAAAAAAACATGTAAAATGTTATGAGGATATTAGGAATCTCAATTTTTGAGCGCTAACAGCACATTACGTAGATATGCCAATAATTGCAACTTCTTTCTAAAAGTTTTGTTTTTTATGTTTGATTGCTTTTCTTAGTACAGTCGGTAACAAAAGTGTCCGAACACTAGCAAAAATTCCTATGTAAAAAATGTACACTTAATACAGTTTTGTTAAATAAATCGTTGTCGAATCCTGTTCTTAGTCAGTCTAAAAACAGGATTCATTTAACAAAACTGTTTTAAGTGTACTTTTTTTTATATAGAAATTTTTGCTAGTGTTCGGAGACTTTTGTTGCCGACTGTATAATACCAAACTTCACCGACAGGTGATGTTATTCAGTGGGGAAATATGCTTCCACAATTGATGATTATTTAAATTCCATTTTCACATTTAGAAAATTTCACAACCGTTAAATTTGCACTCATTTTCTAAAAAAGTTTAATTATTTTTATTTTTTACATTTTATTTTTGAATAAAAAATAATAATACAAATAATAAATAAAAAAAATAAACTGCTTTTTTTTTTTTTTTTTTTTTTTTTTTTTTTTGGGGGGGGGGGGGGGGCTAGAAAATAAAATGCAAAAAAACAATTTTCGGAAAAAGAATATTAGGTAATGGGTATTGTGGAAACAGATATCCTCACAGAATAACATTGCTTTTGACTACTGGCAAGAGTACAGTCGGTAACAAAAGTGTCCGAACACTAGCAAAAATTCCTATATAAAAAAGTACACCTAATACTGTTTTGCTAAATAAATCCTTGTCGAATCGTGTTCTTAGCCAGTCTAAGAACAGGGTTCGACAAGGATTTATTTAGCAAAACTGTATTAAGCGTACTTTTTTTACATAGGAAATTTTGGTAGTGTTCGGATACTTTTGTTACTGACTGTACATTCGGCAGCAAAAGTATTCGAGCAGTAGCAAAAATTCCTATGTAAAAAAAGTACGCTTAATACAGTTTTGTTAAGAAAAATCCTTGTCGAATCCTGTTCATAGTGACAAACTGCCAAAAGTGGTGACTGTCCCCAATAAACTGAGACATTCAGTCACTTTAGTTAACCCCCTAATTTCAGGACATTTGGTCACCCTAGTTTAAATATTACATGATAGCTACGTAATGAGCAATTTGTGGAAGTCTAGAGTCCACCCCAACAAGTGGTCCAGGACGAGGCATGTCATTACCATTGTGTGTACCAGCAAAAGTATCCGAGCACTAGCAATAATCCCTCTCAAAAAAAAGCACACTTAATACTGCTTTGTTAAATAAACCCTGTCGAGGCATGTTCTTAGTCTAACAACATGATTCAACAAGGATTTATTTAACAAAACAGTGTTAAGTGTAATTGTTTGGCATCAGAATTACTTTCTAGTGCTCGGATATTTTTGCTGCCGGTTGTACAAGAAAGCTCAAGAATCACTTAGACACACGAATGTACTCTTTGCACACATAAAAAAAATGACTGGGTAACCCTCATTGAGCAGATATACTAGTAGAGTACGGATTCCCTATATTGTCTATGGAGAAAAATTCCCGGAACATGACTGGGGTTTTTGCGCCTTCTTTTGGTAATAATCGCTGTCTTGGCAACTGGTTCTTGGGATTTTGCGAGTTTTAAATGGTTTGTTCCTCATACAGTCGGCTGCAAAATTATTCGAGCACTAGCCAACAATTCCTATATTTAAAACGTACACTTAAGACTGTTTTGCTAAGTAAATCCTTGTCGAATCATGTTCTTAAATTGATTAAGAACATGACTCGACAAGGATTTATTTAACAAAGCTGTATTAAGTGTACCTTTTTTTGGCAAGGATTATTGCTAGTGCTCGAATAATTTTGCAGCCGACTGTACCACCAAAACTCTAAACAAAATTCCCTCTGGGGGTCACCGAAGCGGTAGAGGTTCCCTTCCGTGAAGGATCAAAATTGTGATGGCATATCTCCGGACCACCTCTAGAGATGTGTCCCAGACCGTCGCCAATTGCCCATCTGAGCAGCACTAGTGCGACGTAAAACCCAACCATCCATCCATCCAAACAAAATTCAAACGGAACAGATTTTAAACAATAACAAGGATTAGGTCACGTGCTTTCCATTTCAGCTAGTGTAGGTTTTGGTATATGTTTAATTTACACCCAATCGAAATATAAAACAGCGATAACAAAGGTGGAGGAAACTTGCCTTGGTTGAATTTTCATGTCGGTTTGGTGGATGATTTGACTAAATGGTGGAGATTTGATGTTGGATAGCAAAAAGGTTACTAGTCCGGGGTGTACTCTAACATCTTGTCGTTGGTACCGCTTGTGAATGCATCTCAAAGTGCACAAAATTCGGTAACTCAATAGTCGAAACAGGGTGACAAAATTTCTTCCAATCCGAGCGCAGACTCATTTCCTGCAGTTCGAAAAATAATAAGAAATTGTTTATTTATAACTTTTTATTAGTGTGGTTATTTAGAATTCAAAAATCAACGTCGTAATTACATTCTTTTAATAATTTTAATGCTTCGTATTTATAAAAGTACTCTAAACTGGTCACTATAAACATATTAAAAAAGAATAATTTAAGAAACCAGATGATTCAATCATATAATATACCAAATTATAGCTCTGGGGGTCACCTAATCGGGCAGGATCAAAATTATGATGGCACGTCTCCGGACCATCCTTAGGGGTGCATCCCAGACCGTCGCCAATTACCCGTTGCGCAGTACTTATGCGGCATTAAATCCAATCAACCATATGATATCCTATCGTCCCTATAATACGTCATGATTGAGAAAGTAAAGTTATGGCTGCAAGAATTCATAATTTATCGCCACGAAATTTCGCTAAATACATTCAGTACCTTTTTCTAAAAATAGCGGTCTGTGAGACCGGTGTTCCCGGTAAGCATGATGAAAACATGTTCCGGGCAAAGGGTTAATGGTTTTTTTAACCTCGAAGTTCCAATTGCAATGGAAACCGGATTTTACGGAAGTTACTGTAAAATTCAGGATTAATGGCGGGCTATAAAAGGAGTCCCGTTCCGACCAGTGAGGTGAGTTTCTCGCTAAGACTTTACGAAATAGAAAGTTTTGCTTGACTAAGTCTCTACCATTGAATTGTAGTTTATTTCTGTATGTTATGACTATGGTATCGTTTGTGCTGTGATTTATATGTTGTCAGCTGTTATTTAAGCTGCGTTTTCTGGTGAAACTCAAGTTGATACTGGGTTTCACTAAGGTGACCAAATTTTTTAAACCCAATTTGAGGACAAATCTTTGCAGCGTCCTCAAATTGAAATGACATTTGAGGACAGAGATAAATTATGATTTAATTTGCGGGCATTTGAGGACAAATTTATATATTCGAGAACATTTGCCCTCAAATGATTTTCAAACTGGTAAAAATGTATTGTCACCTTGTTCTGAGCTATCCTGAAAGTTTCAAATGTCTAGCTAGTCGGTAAGTTAGTTAAAAATCGATTGCGAGCTTTGTTCTGGTAACGCTGCCGATGGAATCAGGAACCCGAAACAGTTCGCTTAAAGTATTTAAAAAATGCATTTTCACCGTGTTCTGAACTATTCTGAAAGTTTTAAATGTCTAGCTAGTCGGGAAGTTAGTTA
Source organism: Salticus scenicus (assembly GCA_963930645.1). Lineage (NCBI taxonomy): Eukaryota > Metazoa > Arthropoda > Arachnida > Araneae > Salticidae > Salticus > Salticus scenicus. The sequence continues at coordinate 62,903,596 of OZ005655.1, forward strand.
AATATATTTTCTGTCGAATCATATAAACGCTGCCGAATGCAGTAGGGACCTGGAACAGTTGACTGAAAGTGTTAAAAAATGTATTGTCACCGTGTTCTGAGCTATCCTGAATGTTTCAAATGTCTAGCTAGTCTGGAAGTTAGTTAAAAAGCGATTGTAAAATGTGTACTGGTAAAGCTGCCGAAGGCAGCAGTAACCCGAAACAATTGGCTAAAAGTATTATAAAAATGCATTTTCACCGTGTTCTGAACTATTCGGAAAGTTTCAAATGTCTAGCTAGTCGGGAAGTTAGTTAAATAAATTTTCTGTCGAATCATATAAACGCTTCCGAAGGCAGTAGGGACCTGAAACAGTTGACTAAAAGTGTTAAAAAATGTATTGTCACCGTGTTCTGAGCTATCCTGAAAGTTTCAAATGTGTAGCTAGTCTGGAAGTTAGTTAAAAAGCGATTGTAATATGTGCACTGGTAAAGCTGCCGATGGCAGCAGCTACCCGAAACAGTTGGCTAAAAGTATTTTAAAAATGCATTTTCGCCGTGTTCTGAACTATTCTGAAAGTTTCAAATATCTAGCTAGTCGGTAAATTAGTTAAATAAATTTTCTGTCGAATCATATAAACGCTGCCGAAATCAGTAGGGACCTGAAACAGTTGACTAATTGTGTTAAAAAATGTATTGTCACAGTTTTCTGATCTATCCTGAAAGTTTCAAATGCCTAGCTAGTCGGGAAGTTAGTTAAAAATCGATTGCAAGCTTTGTGCTGGTAACGCTGCCGATGGCAGCAGGAACCCGAAGCAGTTGGCTAAAAGTATTAAAAAAATGCATTTTCACCGTTTTTTGAACTATTCGGAAAGTTTCAAATGTCTAGCTAGTCGGGAAGTTAGTTAAATAAATTTTCTGTCGAATCATATAAACGCTGCCGAAGGCAGTAGGGACCTGAAACAGTTCACTAAAAGTGTTAAAAAATGTATTGTCACCGTGTTCTGAGCTATAACTGAATGTTTCAAATGTCTAGCTAGTCTGGAAGTTAGTTAAAAAGCGATTGTAAAATGTGTACTGTTAAAGCTGCCGAAGGCAGCAATAACCCGAAACAGTTGGCTAAAAGTATTATAAAAATGCATTTTCACCGTGTTCTGAACTATTCGGAAAGTTTCAAATGTCTAGCTATTCGGGAAGTTAGTTAAATAAATTTTCTGTCGAATCATATAAACGCTGCCGAAGGCAGTAGGGACCTGAAACAGTTGACTAAATATTTAAAAAATGTATTGTCACCGTGTTCTGATCTATCCTGAAAGTTTAAAATGCCTAGCTAGTCGGGAAGTTAGTTAAAAATCTATTGCAAGCTTTGTGCTTGCAACGCTGCCGATGGCAGCAGGAACCCGAAGCAGTTGGATAAAAGTAATAAAAAAATGTATTTTCTCCGCGTTCTGAACTAGTCTGAAAATTTCAAATGTCTAGCTAGTTGGGAAATTAGTTAAATAAATTTTCTGTCGAATCATATAAACGCTGCCGAAGGCAGTAGGTATCCGAGACAGTTGACTAAAAGTGTTAAAAAATGTATTGTCACCGTGTTATGAGCTATCCTGAAAGTTTCAATTGTCTAGCTTGTCGGGAAGTTAGTTAAAAAGCGATTGCAAGATGTGTACTGGTAACGCTGCCGTAGGCAGCAGTAACCCGACCAAAAATATTTTTGATTGCAAAAGGCACTGGTACAGGTCAGAAGGAATGTCCATGCAAAATTTTCAGCTCATTAGCTGCAGAACTCTAGGCTCAATCGCCGTCAAAAGTTTTTGTCTTAACAATTACAAGAAGAAGCAGAAGAAGAAGAAAGTAACAGGGAAATTTCGGGTTTTCAAAGTTATATAACTCAGGACCCTTAATTCGGAGCGACAGGCAAATTTGTATGTTTTGTCTTAATGGTATGCTTAAGGTCTGTGCAAAAAATCATATGTCTTGGGGATCAGGGAGCTGAGATACAGGTAGTCGAAAAGTACGAGATGCTATGTCGACATAATATACACTTGTAGCGTTCACCCTTGACTTCCTACTTTGTAAATTTCATTTGTATTTTTCTCTCAATGTTTGTTTTAGCTTGGCGGGGCGGAACGCTACCGCGTTCCTTGATTATTATTATTATTATTATTATTATTATTATTATGACGTCAATTTTTGTGAGATGCATAATTTAACTTTTACAATTTTTTAACACTCACGTTTAATTAAATGTATTTATTTTTATGTCGAAAAAAAGTGAACTCGTATTTTATTTATTATTTTATTTATTTGGCAACAATTAAATTATAGCTGATATTTTAATGGCTATTTATAACGTATAAGAAGGTTATTATTTTCATATTTTAATTAATTATAAGAAAACTATTCGAAAATTCGAAAATCGGACTTCGAAGTATTGTGTTGTCATCGGGTTCTGAGCTGTTGTGAAAGTTTCAAATGTCTAGTAGGGAAGTTAGTTAAAATTCAATTGCAAGATTTGTACTGGACAAACAAATAAACAAGAATATAAGTTAATAAAAACATGGTAAAATATATGTGATTCTACTCTTCATAAATCACCAGAAAGGGAAAAAAATATCGGCTGAAATGAATTACAGCGACCACAAAAAATTATCAAAATTAAGCATTTTTGGCGATTTAGCACTTTTAGGCGATAAGTTCGCTAGCACTGAGATTGCCATGTACGAACAGAAACGTGTTTTGCTTCTCCGCCAAGTACTCAAAATCAATCGCCTAACACTGTAAAATCGCCAAATATGCTTAATTTTGATAATTTTTTTGTGGTCGCTGTAATTCACTTCAGCCGATATTTTTTTCATTTTCTGGTGTTTTAAGAAGAGTAGAATTACATATATTTTTTTCAATATTTTTTGAAGACGACACCTTTTGAATGTTTCCTTGTAAGTACTATTTTAAATGTCTACTATAGGAGGGTGGCGACAGTTCACATTTTCCCTTTCATTTTCTCACCAGTATTTTTCTTTCGGAATTTTTAGTAGTAAGTTTGCACGATTAATTAAGTAAAACATAATTATATAAATATACTGGTGGAAAAATCAGGGGACTGTCGCCACCCTGAAGAACGTTCTTTTGAAACGAAACACGGATTTTGAAAAATTGTAACCGTCATTAGACGTTCAAAGAACATTCCGATGCTACTTTTGCTATGATAAGTGTTTTAAAGCTCGATACAGGGATGAAGGAGTTCCGCTTTTTCTGCCACCGGTATTTTTATGCAGATATTTTTATGTTTTTACAATTATATTTGCGATTTTATAAGTTAAAAATTTTTGTAAGAAAATACTGGTGAATTTTTTTTTTTTTTTTTCATTCCTGTCGGAAGCAAATTTGTCACTGAAGGTGGCTAGTGATTCATATAGCATATTACCTTAGTTTAAAATGTCAAAACTTATAAATAAATAAGACCAGGAAAGTGTATAAATTTTAATAAAATATTACAAACTAGCAGGCTACGCCCGCTTCGCTGGTCACTATATTTAAATGAATTTTCGAAATAATCGAATTAATATGTATTTTTTTACACCGCATTATGGACAAAAAAAAAAAAAAAAAAAAAGAAAAAAAAAAAAAAGAAAAGAAAAGAAAAAAAGAAAAGAAAAGAAAGAAAAGAAAAGAAACTGAAATTGCTCCAAACCTCGCTTCGGGTACCCGCTGTCTACGGCAGCTCTTTTCTCACCCGCATTGCATCAGGTCTAGGTTTCCCATGCCTGCAGGAAGATCTTTCCCGGGCATTTTAATCTGGATATTTATCGACGACAGGTGGGATCTGCTACTATTTAAGAACTACGATTTTAAAGATGACTGTATCTCAGCATCTAATAAATATTTTAGTTTTGAACCATGTATATAGCCCATGCTATTTACACTATATTACGATTTGATTCCGACCAATGTAATAAAATAAAATAAAATAAAAAGTAGATTAAATATATATATAAACAAATAAATTTTAATCAATTTCCCCCTTTTTACTATGTATATACTACCATTTTCCCGATAAATACAGTAAAAAAAAATGAATAAATAAAAGTTTTTTCTTTTAAAGGAATTAACTAAAAAATGAAAAATAAGAAGTTGTTATACTATAAAAAATTAAACATAACTGTTATAAATACGTTTTTAAATTTAAAACTAATTATACTTAATTTTTTTCTACTGCATTACGATTTTATTTTCAATAAATATAACAAATAAAAAAAAAATCGCCTTCAAATGAATGAATTAAATAAAAATAAGTTGCGTAATAGCCGTTGCTAAGATACACAGACGATTGAAGCAAAAGAATTAAATTTATAAAAAATGAAGCATTAAAGGCAATATTTAAATTCGAAAAAACATTAATTTAAAAAATTCAAATTCGAAATTCGAAAAAATCTCGATGAGGTGCACGCCTGCAGGGTCCCAGGTACCTATATTCCAAATTTGGAAGCTCTGCGATCAATAGTGTGAGCACCAGAGCGCAGACAGACACACACACACACACAGACACTTCTCTTTATTTATATAGATAGGAAATTTACATTGGTCAGAGAATCAGTCTTTTAAAATTTCATCGATTTCTGATCCAGAAGGATTTAATAATCGAATAACAGTTTGTACTTTTTCCAGTTCTTCTCCTGAACATTTTAGTAATTTTTCAAAGACTTCATTTTCTTGTGGTTTTTCGCCTAACCAAAAGTTACTTCCAGCTGAAATAATTGTTATTATATTCAATATTATTTTCATTCTGACCGTACTTGTCAATACACTGCAGGCATTTAAATACAGATCTTTGTTTTCAGTTGGTGATATTTTCAGAAGGGATTGTATTTCATCACACAGAGTGGAATTCAAAGTGTGTACATAATAATGATCCTTTTCTAGAAGAACCCTAAAAAAATACAATATATAATATGAATTAGTAAAGAACAAACTCTATCTCTTAAATAAAAAAAAATAAAGAAAGAACACCCGATTAACTATTTACAGGTTAATATTCCCGATTAATTAAAAATATTAAGTTTCATGAACAAATACTTGAAAAGTTAGCGAATATAATTAAAAGAAGAGGTTTCGAAATAGAAATCATATTTCAGGGTATTTAGTGGTCTCGTAATTGAATACCATTTTTATTCAATAATAATCTGGTGTGTCACTCACACGACTTTATCTTACCCTGAAATTTAATACTATAAATACAGGTTGCAGATTAATAGGTAAGATAACTAGTACTGTTATGTAAACCTATGTTAAACAGTTCATATTAGGCTTCTGAAGAGTTTTATATGATAATTAGTTCTGTGTGAGGGGGGGGGGGGGTAACGCCCCCCTCAACCCACCGTTTCATCAATGCACCTACATTTGTATAGAATTTAATTCGGTTATAAAAACATAATTCTCTTTTAAAAACATAATTTATTAAAATTATTATTTAAAAAAATTATCTTTTATGATAAGGCAGACGATTTCCATATTAGAGAAGTAGTATAACACCAAATATCCAAACAATGTCCATTTTATTCTCAATATTTAAAAAAAAAAAAAAAAAAAAAAAGTACGATTTTTTTCTAAGTTTTTTTTTCGTTAAAAGTAAAAAAAATCGATAACTTTGTTTCAAATTATCGCAGATCGATCGTTCAACCATTCGTTTTAAAGGTATTGGCGAGCTCTTTTGAAAGATCCCATCATGAAAATTTACTCCCCTCGAAAGGGGACTTCCCCCCTAGGGGGGGAGGCGAGGCTCCTACATACACAAAATTTTTTTCCCCAGTTAACTATCTCTATTACAAAAAATATATATTCGTTTCATTTGATTTAGTGCAGTCTATAGACGTTAAACTCTATTTTCCTGCAATTTCCCCCATGGACGTAATGTATTAGAATTCTCTTGATTGCCCCTGTACACGAGCCATTTGCTTGATCTTAACGAAAAGCTTACTGCAGCATCCCTATATGATACACATTTAGAATACCAAGTTTGAACTTTCTGCCCTATTTTGTTTTTGAGATATGCTGATAACAGACAGACACACAGACACACAGACACACAGACATACAGACACACAGACATACACACAGACCATTTGCTAAAAACATAATTTTCGTATTCAGGGGACTTCAAAACGTGTAAATATAACAAAATCACGCGTTCGAAAATTTGACCCAAAAACAATACTTTCTTTACCTAATGGGTAAGAGAAAGTAATATATATTCGTTTCATTTGGTTTAGTGCAGTCTATAGACGTTAAGCTCTACTTTCCTGCAATTTCCCCCATAGACGTAATGTATTAGAATTCTCTTGATTGTCCCTGTACACAAACCATTTGCTTGATCTTAACGAAAAGCTTATTGTAGCATCCCTATATGATACACATTTAGATTACCAAGTTTGAACTTTCTGCCATAATTTGTTTTTGAGATATGCTGATAACAGACAGACACACAGACACACAGACATACACACAGACCATTTGCTGAAAACACGATTTTCATATTCAGGGGACCTCAAAACGTGTAAATATAACAAAATCTCGCGTTCGAAAATTTGACCCCAAAACAATACTTTCTCTACCTTATGGGTAAGAGAAAGTAAAAAGTTTAGTAATCGTTTGCAGTGACCTTCTTCAATAATCACTAAAAATGACTGAAAACAATTACTGAATTTTTCTATAAAAATAAATTTATATTTCTAATATAACATAAAAAGTCACTACAGAAAATCATATAATTAACCTTTGCGTTATTTTATAAGATGCATAATATAAATTTTTAATTTGGAAAACAGTCCTAAAATTTGTCAAATTCAATTGGCTTACTCAAAATTGGTTGCACTATTACAAGTATAGATTCTTACACTTTTCCTGGAAAATTTAACTACACTAACTTCAAATGGAATCTCTTATTAAATTTTTTTACGATTTTTTTTAATAGAAATTCTTATAAGATTATGTAGAAGGTTTCTATGAGTACATAAAATAAAATTTTTTATTATATTTATATATATCGGTATTCAAAAATCGGAATGATTGCAGCTGTACCATTCAAGTCAACAAAGAAATGACATAAAACGAAAATTTCACTTGATATACTATGATTTTCGCCAACATGGTAATGGACACAATTTAGTTAATTTATATTAAAATGAGCAAAAAATAAGAAATAAGTAAATAAATAAATAATAAAATTAAGTATATAAATAACAATAATTGTTTTATGACAGTTTAGTTTGACGAATTAGTGGTTCCATTATACGGTCAAACTTCTAATATTTTTAGGAGACGAAAAACAATTTTCTTTGGAATCAAAATTTAGTTGATTTTTGTTAGTAATGGTTATTCATACAAAATAGAAATGCATGAAATAATTAATAAATCAATTAGATCTTCTGTGTACTATGTATAAATGATGAATGAAATAATGTGCTGTCAGATGTTGTAAATACTATTCAACTTTACAAATTTTGCTATTGTCTATGTTGGAGGAAGGATCATTCATGTAGAAATACAAAACCTACAGAATTATCTAAGAACATCAAATTCAAAATTATTCGTTTTAAAATTTGAAAGAAAGAAAATAAAAAACTCGAAAGTTGTTAATTTGATTCTAAAATGGTTGATTGGTATTTTCATACTTCTGGAATGAAAATTTTGTGATGATTATTTCATCAAACTATTGTAATATTCTCCTAATGCACCCTTTAAAATATATTCAAAGATTAATAATTGAAACTGGATTTATCACATCCACAAGGGGAGGGGGTATCTCCTGGTGGTACCGAATTGGTCCCTTAACCCCTTCCGGTAAAATGACGAGTCTAGCTCGTCATTGGTTTTTCATGCCATATTGCACAATGACAAGCTACACTCGTCATGCTTACTGTTGAATATGATAATTAATTTAGTTTAAAATTTCCAGTGTACTGAATTTGGCAACACCTTTTTTACTTGTGGAAATATCACAGATCCCTATCACATATTGTTTACCGTTAGAATTTCTTGGTACAAGTCACGGCCGAATTGTTGTTAGTCTGTAAGATTTCATTCTTGTAAAAATTTAGTGTGAGCATCGGTCAATATATATTTCTGTAAAGGAAAAACGTGTTGTATAGTAAATACCATAATGGATAAGAGTTTTGCAGACTATGAAGGTCAAGGTGATTGGAGCGATTATGAAGAATCATAAGAATATATAAAAGGATATAAGAAAATATTTTTTTACATGTTTGACATTGCACTCTACAATTCATATGTTTTATATAACAAAATCAATAATGCCAACAAAATCGGAATTGGGAGCTTTCGACTGGACATAGCAGAACAAATCCTACAAAAAGTTACACTACCGGATTATAAAACCCGTGGACGTCCTTCATGTAGTGACACCCCGGCTAGGTTGCAGGCTAAAAGATGGGGACATTTTCCAGAATACATTCCTTCAACTCAGAATAAAAGAAAACCTACTAAGAGGTGCCGTGTGTATTACAAGAATAAAATTAGAAGTGAGACTCCCTGGCAGTGTAAACAATGCAGGATTCCTTTGCACTTACCAGAGTGTTTTGAAAAGTACCACACGCTTGAAGACTATTAACTATATACCTTATTAAAGTTTTGCTCTGATTTTTTCTTAATTTTACCGTTTTTAATGTCATTTAACAATATGTAAAAATGAATATTAATTAAGAATATGTAAGAATTATAAAATGAAACAAGTTTTTTTTACATAAAAATTAAATGGTTATTTCATGCACACTTTTTCATTATTAAATCGTACCGGAAGGGGTTAAGTCGATCAGATTAGCGGGGGTCAGGTACGAATGTTACAGATCTCAGCTGACCCGAGTTGTGCCCGCGGTGCTACTTGGAACACTCGGCCCACGTAGCACCAGGTCCGAGTACTACTCGGCACACTGCTCAGTGCTACTACTGGGCGCACTAGGGCTGAGTAGCACCGGGTCCCCTGGTGTAGTGCAGAGTTTCTCAACTGCGTTCCAAAAAGTTGGAAGTCTATGTTGCGTAACGGAGAAAACCATTAGGAAAGTAACCGCAGTAATTCTCCTACTATAAGTGCGTGGTAAGGTTACGTCCAGGAAGTATTCAGCTGCGCGTTTATGATGGGAGCCTAAGTCCCGCACCCGTTTCAGACATCCTGAAACGGGCAACCTCGTGAGCAACCTAAGCAAAGGAGTATCTGTGAATTGTTTCTGCGATCTGCCAGACCATTGACAGCAGCGCTTCCTTTTCTCCTCGGTTATCTGAGATGCAGAATCAGTATTCACATCTCTGTATGAATAGGACCGGGAACCTCTTATAAATGCATTTGTCTGTGGGTCAGTGTTGCCAGATTTGGGGACTGTTTTACACCTAAAATATCCACCACTAAATTTTAATTGTAACGCTTACATAATCATTTCCAAGATTAATCATTTCCAAGATTAATCGTCTATTATGTATATCAAATATCTTTTCTCAAAACTATTGGTGACTATTGAATTGAAAAATCCACAAGTCTGGCAACACTGCTGTGGGTGGCGTTTCTGCCTTCTTCAGAGGGGATAAATTAGCAAGTAATTCCCTCTTCCTTTGTCCCGGTTCTATTGCACAAAATTTCGAAGCTGTAAATTTAATAGTGATGGAAGTGCAGAGCAAATATTTAAAAGTTTCGAAATGAATCTAGGGCCATGAAATAACAAATTACTAGGTTTTGGAGGGTGGGGAATCCAGGAGACTTTTTAAAAATGGAAAAAACGTTGGGTAAGGTTAATTGCATTTATACGGGACTAGTTTTTGGAGAATAATACTTAAAATTAAAAATTAAAATCTTTTAATTATGAGACAAAATTTTAATTAAAAATATATATAAAAACAATTAAAAATATAAATAGACGTTTCGAAACTGGCCCGAGTTTCATAATTAGTATTAAAACAGCATTTTTGCTTTCTTAATGCTTTCTTTTTAAAAAACAACATTTTTGCTTTCTTTCTTTTGTAAACCTTTTTATACACTCATAGTCAAAGAATTTATACTAGCATGGAATACTGAGATCTAAAGCGCATGCTTCATTGGTTGTATGCAGACAACCAATGAGGGATAAGCTTTAGCGCATCAGTATTCCATCCTACCATACATTCTTTGAGTGTACACATAAGTTTGCTAAAATGCTGCTTTAAAACTGATGATGAAACTCGGGCGAGTTTCAAAGCGTCTGTTTATAATTTTAATTATTTTTATATGTATATTTTACTTATAATTTTATTTTCTGATAATTAAAATGTTTTATTTTTAATGTATATGAAACGGTATGATGTTTGTACATATTAGTATATAAAATGTTGTAAAATGAGCGATTAAAGATGTTATAGTCTCCGGATTTTTATGAATACACCTCATTTATTTCTGAGACATTCTGTAGTCTGTAGTTAGTAGTATTAGTGAAAATTTAAGCCTTATACTTACTTATGAAACCACAATTTTCCAGCTTCTGATGTAGCAAAAGATTCTGCTGTTTCCAGAAAGTGTTTGTTTTTGAAAAGTTTCACATTTTGTTTCACATTCGATGTAACCACAGCAATAAATATCTTCTGACAATCATGAAAATTTTCCACACTCGCGTGAATTTTCTTCACTTCATCTTTGTCTATCCCATATGGAAAAAATCCTCTAACAGTTGCATCTAATTCATCAGTTTGTTTGAACCTGAAAGAGCATCATAAACTTAAATCAATAACAACTTTTCAATGGAAAAAAAATGTAAAATTCAAAATTATTTCTTAACTAATATGAAACTAGAGAATTTCTTGAACCTGTGCTCAATAATATTAGATTCTGTGAAAGATTATTATTATCATTTTATTTATTTATTTATTTATTTATTTTTTACAGCAAATTCAGTTTTTAAAAAAAACTTTAAATTTTATTGGTTTTAAATGATAAATTATCGAAAATGTATTAATCACAAAATACAATTTATATTCGTAAATGAAATGAAATATTAGCAATAAAAATTTGGTAATTAATATTCACTGACACGAAGATCTTATTTCAATTTTAAATGCTAAATGTGCTAACGACTGATCTTAGCAAAATTCAGCAAAAATCATACGTTTGTTTTCATCATACATTATTTGACATTATCAGTCAATTATAACTTTAAACTTTCCGTATACTAAAAATGTTGATTAATCATTACTATTTAACGAAGTTTTCGATCTGAAAAAAAGATTCAAAGCGTAAATTTGAAAAAACTAAGTATTTTAGCATGAACATCATTGAATTAATATATATATATATATATATATATATATATATATATATATATATATATACACATACACATATACAGATATACATCCTCATTTACATCAAATATATATTTAGGATAGTTGCACTATCTATGACAGAATACGTATCAATTAAAGAAGGCTTTGGAATCTGCTAATTTCACTATATCATAGTTCCTAAAAATGAGATGCAATAAATATGAAGTATGAGATGCAATAAATAATTGGATTTTTCATACATAGTAATCAGGGGTTCTGTCCACCTGATCGCAGCTTTGCCTTTTACTGAATAGGGATAATAATAATGCATAACACAAGACAAAGCAGAAAAATATTTTTGAAATAACCATATTTGATATCGCATTCAAATACACAATTTATATAAATAAAGAGAAGTGACTGTCTGTGTGTGTGTCTGTCTGCGCTCAGCTGCTCACACTACCGATCGCAGAGCTACAAAACTTGGCATATGAGTAGCTGGAACCCTGTAGGTGTGCACCTCATCGAGATTTTTTCAAATTTCGAATTTGAACTTTTTTTATTTATTTTTTTCAGTTTTAAATATTGTCTTTTATTTTTCATTTTACATGAATTTATTCTTCCTTTGTAATCGTGTGCGTATCTCAGCAACGGCTATTACGCAATTTATTACTCATGTAGAATACGACAGAGAAATCATTCACTGTTCATTTACAGGGCTACACAAAAGAACTAGATTATAGCTCGAGCGAATATAACTGAAAACTGATGGAAGTGCATTTCAGGTTGTGCCGTATATTATTATTACTACAGGATTATATTTAGGTGCACTATGTTTTTTGTACATAATCTTCAAAAGATATACAGAGCTGCAAATATTTAAGCGACAGCATTCTTTTACTTTCTCTTACCCATAAGGCAGAGAAAGTGTCGTTTTTGGGTCAAATTTCCGAAAGCGAGTTTTCGTTATATTTACACGTTTTGAGGTCCCCTGAATCCGAAAATCAGGTTTTTACCGTTTGGTTTGTGTGTCTGACTGTTATCAGCATATCTCAAGAACAAATGGTAGCAGAAAGTCCAAACATGGCATTCTAAACATGTGTGATATATGGATGCTACACTTAACTTTCCGTTGAGATGAAGTAAATGGTTCGTGTATAGGGACACCCAAGAGAATTCAAATACATCACGCATATGGGGGAAATTGCAGGTAAGTAGATTTTAACAACTATAGACTGCACTAAAACAAATGAAATGAATATATATTTTTTATATGCGTAAAAACATGTCTCATGTAGAATATGGTTGGGAAGTCATTCACTGTTCATTTACAGGGCTACGTCAAGGAACTAGATTATAGTGCGACAATAGCTGAAAATTGATGGAGGTGTATTTCAGGTTGTGCCGTGTGTTATTACTGTAGGACTATATTTAGGTGCACCATGTGGTCTGTACATAATCTTCAAAAGATATACATGGCTGCAAATATTTAAGCGATAACATTTTTTTTTATTATTATTGTTAGTGGTAGTGCTTTACCATAATATTTTATCATGTCCTGGAGAGCTGTTCAGGAACTGAAATGAATTCTTCATAGACATATGGTAAATAATATTTGTTTTAAAGCTAAATATTCATCAGTTGTTTTTTGTATATTTATACGTTTTGAGGCTTTCTGATTACCGAAGTCAAATTTTTAACATTTGATCTTTGTCTGTGCCTCTAAGAGTAATTTAAAAACGAATAATTTCACGAGATCCAAAAGCTGTATTTTCAAGTTAATATAAGTTTGTTGCTGGAAAAGTTTAATCAAGACGGAAGAGTTTCAAGGAATATTATGTGTGAAAGTTGTCTAAATAATTTTAAGTGAACTTTTAATTTTAATAACAGATTTAAATTCTCTATAAATATTGGTATAGTAATGAAATGGGAGGTTGAGGGGGCGGTTGTTCCCCCTCACGCAGAACTAATTATCATATAAAACTCTTCGGAAGTCTAATTTAAATTGTTTTAACATAGGCTTACATAATAGTACTCGTTATGTTACATCTTATTATCCAAAATGTATTTAAAGTATTAAAAGTCAGGGTAAGAGAAAGTCGTGTGAGTGACACACCAGATTATTTTTTATTTAATACATTCATTTGAAGGCGAAATCTTTTTCCTCTTTTTCATTCATTATGTATATTGAAAATAAAATGGTAATGCAGTATAAAATTTAAGTGTATTAAATTTAAAAATTAAAAACTTACTTATAACAGTTAAGTTTATACATAATTTTTATAGTATAACAACTTTTTATTTTTCATTTTTCAATTTAATTCCTTTAAAAAAAAATTCTCTTTCTCTGTCTTTTTTTATTTTTTTATTATTATTCTTTATAGTATTATCGGGAAAAAAAAATGGTAGTATTTAGTAGAAACGATTAAACTGATTAAAATCTATTTGTTTTTATCCATTTAATTCCTTTTAAAAGAAAATATACTTTTTATTTCATTTATTATATTGCTCGGAATGATACGATAACATAGTGGAAATAGCGGGGACTATAAAATACATGGTTTAAAAGCTAAATCATTTAACAGATGTTGAGATATAATCATCTTTGAAATCGTAGTTTTTAAATTAAAGTAAATTCACCTGTCATCGATTAATACCCAAAATGAAGTGGCCGGGAAAGACATTTCTGCAGGCAGCGGAACCTGAACCCGCTCTAGTGTCGGTGAAGAAAGAGCTGCCGTAGACAGCGGGTACCCGAAGCGAGGTTTAGACCGATATCAATATATATTGTTTAGTTCTTTTTTATGATGGAATGTAAAAAATCAATAGATAGCAGACCAACCGTGACTTGAAGTTATTGATGTTAGCCAACCGTCTAACCATAGTTCAAAAACTGTATCTTTACAGGAACATTGGTCTAGGTTGAAGTCTCTTTTAAAAGATTTTTGGGCTTAACTTAAAACTCTGCAGCAATAATTTTTTAGCATAATTATTACAGTTTTCAATTATTTCTTCTGCTTGGAGTACTATGATTTGAACAATATCCATAGTCAAAAGTGATAGTAAATTTGAATCAAAATCTTCTTCTACAGATCTCTTTTTCATCTCTCAAATAAAGTAAGTAATAAATAATACCCATTTCGTCGGAATAAAATTTTTGTATAGTATTTTTTAAATCTCGTTTATTTTTAGGTATAACATTATTTGTATTATGTATATATATTCCACAAGGACTACCCTTTTTCGGCGCGATATTTTTTCAATTTTAATTCCTTCGTGTCTTTCCATTTCCACGTTGCATTTCTAACTCTATGGTAACTTTTTCGCGTTGCATATCTAAATCTTTGGTTTCTTCTTTTGTATTGTATTTCCATTTCTCAGCGAAAACACTAGGCGAAATTTGACAAGGGCTGCTGGTGAAATTTAGAGACTGCATGTTGACGAAAAGTTGGGCAAAATCGGACCTTAGTACCTAATCGGAGCGATAGTAACATATTGATAGTAACCCTATAGAACATATTGTTTTTTTCCTTTCGAATGACAGTTTACTATACATCATAAATACAAGAAAATTGCATTGTATTCGTTTAGAAAGCAACTTTGAGTGTAAATATGTAATTTTTTCGTAATAGTGAAAAAAAAAATCTTTAGAGAATTTTATTTATTTATTTATTTATTTATTTATTTATTATTATTATTATTACTATTATTTTAACATATTTGATAAGATATGGTTACTTTTTCAACTCCTATCGGAAAACAAATGAATTTTTGTTGCATAATCTATATTAAAACCAATGTAACATTTAAAATGAGATAATGAATACAAAAATTTTTAAAACTTTAAAAATACATTTTAATTAAAAGCATTAAAATACACGACAGACGTTTCGGCTAGAACGTCTGTTTAGACTAGCCCTCCTCAGTGTCAAACATACAAGCACAACATTTACAAAAAGTTCATAACACATTATAAGAAGATTATACATTCAGGAGGAATAGCTTTAGCCTCGTTCAAAGCAGAATGTTTCATTTTAGTAAAAGCGCCCTCTAGAAAAATACGGGATTCATAAAAATTTACATTAGAGGCTAGAATTTTAAAGTTGTGAAAATCAGGAATATGAGGCTAAAGCTATTCCTATCGTAATCCATTCCCTCAATAGTGATCATATTCCTGATTTTGACAACTTTAAAATTCTAGCCTCTAATGTAAATTTATATGAATCCCGTATTTTTGTAGAGGGCGATTTTACTAAAATGCAACATTCTGCTCTGAACGAGGCTAAAGCTATTCCTTCTGATTATATAATCTTGTTATGAATTTTTTGTAAATGATATGCTTGTATGTTTGACACTGAGGAGGGCTAGAGTTCAAGCCGAAACGTCTGTCGTGTATTTTAATGTTTTTAATTAAAATGTATTTTTAAAGTTTTAAAATTTTTTGTATTCATTGTTTCATTTTAAATGTTACATTGGTTTTAATATATTAGTGAGACGTATAAATTATGTTTAATTTTATTAAATCTATATTAAGCAAAATACGCTGGTAGACAAAGTAATTCCCAAATGCTGCCGAATTTAGGGACATTTTTTATTCAATAATCACCCATAATTTTGAGGAATGACGTTTGATATACATGACAGGCGATTAATTTTCGATGTGATTAGGCAAACATTATTTTATTTATTTATTTTTTAGCTGTTCGATAGCTATTCGATTTATATTTTTTCCCCTTTAAGGTCTGAAGTATAAAGTGATGATGTCGACAAAGATAGAACATGGAGAATTTTCAGTGTTATGCTTTTATTTTTTAAGCATAATAAAATAAAATTAAAAAAAATATATATATTAAAGTTCTTCTTAAAAAAAAAAAAAAAAAGATAGGGTGTTTTATCAATATTTATTTACAATCAGCGAACACTGTATCGTCATTGGGCGTTGATTGAATCAAAATAAAAATTTGAGTAAAACTCCTTATAGTTTAGTTTTTATTTTGAGAGAACTGAAATTCATTCATTCTGTTCATTCCCTTCATTCTGTCTCTGATAAATCTTTAAATTTACACGATATTTGTTTGGGGTTTCCATATAAGTTACTCAATGCATTTGGCTATTAAATTATGAAATGAAATTTTTTTTAAGCTAGTGTATGCGTAGATAAAAATTATTCAGCAGAAATGCTCATATTTCGTAAGAAATCTAACATTTTTTCACTCTGATTGCAGTATGATATGTCTAATGAAATACGACAAATTTTCTGAAAATGTCTTTGCTCTGGGTCTAATAATCTACGTGTTATAATTAAAAAAGTGGATTTTTTTTTTCAATGTTTAAAAAACAAAACGTTATATCTCCAAGAATATATCTGTACTGATAAGTATAAAGGATTTAAGTACATATTCTTGATTTTTCAGGAGACGAAAAATAAAGTTAAACTAACTAAAAACTAATGAGCAGAATCGATTAGGAAAAAGGTATTATGTTGGTTTATACGCTTTATACCATTCAGTGATTGTCAATCTTCATTTAATAAAGGGAAAAATTGAATTAAATATTTTATACCAAAGATTAATGCTAAATTTCTGACTTGAAACTTTTTTTACTAATGGATTTTCTCAAAGACTAAATGACATGGATTTAAATCCTTTATACCAATCGATAGAGAATTTTTTTCTGGGTCTGACTATGTACTTAACTCAAAATCGACATTTTTGGACTTAAATCCTTTATACTTATCACTACAGATATGTGGTAGCCTCTTAAACGTTTTTATACAGATAATGAGAAAATTCTTCTTAATCACATGCTACAGCCAAAATAACATTTCAAGCATTACTTTTTACAGGGTGTTCCAAAACATTTTGATTTTTCTTTAATATTTTACTGGTTCCTTTTTCTTTTTCGGGATACAAATTTTGCTGAAATATATGAGGTATAACGTGTTCTTTACGCTACCAAAGTTTCATGATGATTCTAAAAGAACTTTCGATATTTGACAAAATGTCTACATTCGGAAGTTTCCAAACGCTTATTGGTAGGTAGTATATATAATTACATAAACTGTGTCTAAAAAATTTGGTGAATAGTGAAAAAAGAGAATGGTCAAAAGAAACAAAGGTGATAAAAAATTGAGGTTTTTCCGATAGACAGTACTTGTTGTCATATCTGTGTGTTTATGCATGTTCAACAATCTTTTTTTTTTTTTTTTTTTTTTTTTTTGTTGTTGTTGTTGTTGTTTCCACACCATTTACCGAATTTTTTAGACACATCTTGCATAATATTTATACAATAATAAAAACTTATACAAACCACTGCACGAGTTTTTCAAAGGAAGACTGATCTTTCTTAATAGCTTCTTTCACATCTGCATAAATTTTTTTGGACATAATCATTTCACCGAAAAGAGCTAATATTCCACACACTGATGCATTTTCCATTAATACATTTGCCGGAGAGGAATCAGAAAAACCATTATATCGCATTATTGTGCCCAAGATATCCGCAACTGAAGTTAAAATTCGAAAACCTGATACAATTGTGGAATTTCTTTCCAGATTATTTGAACAAGTTCCTAGTAATTTCAGAAGCTTTCGCCTCAGAGGTTTCCATTCTCTAAAATGGTCTAAAAGCTCTGGGTATTTTTGTTTATAGGTTTCTGAAAGTTTTTTAATTTTTCCATCTGGTGAATCATCATCTGCAGCGTGTTGGCGATGTACGCCTTCTGCGCTCTCTTCTAGGAGTTTTTGTAAATGAAAGATGATGGTTTGAGATTTACTATCAAATGTAACAGTGTCGACAATATTGAAAACATCAGCTTCTTCTAGGCGTTGAAATAAAGCATTAAGAGTTGATGTCGCCTGGAAAAAAAAAAAAAAAAAACTTAATAATGTGAAAGCGTATATTAATTTCTTGGGGAATTTTAATGCAGTATTCATATGAAAACAATTGTAGTAATGAGTTTTGCGCACATATTTTTAATGTAAAAATCAAATTAAAAGAAATTAAAGAATTTCGAAGTTAACAATTTTAAGCACGGCTAAGCTAGACATGGGTACTCTCGTGTACATCACAACTTTTACAATTTTTAAAGTAATAAAGGAACGTGAAAATTAATTGCTCATTTAAAGCCATTGACAGTTGGATAGCGCTATAATCCTTTGTAATGTAGTTTTTAATATTATCTTACAAATGGATCTACACATGAAGGGTGTATCAACGTTCCATCTCCATTAACAAGTAATGACAAGTTAATTAATTCCGAGCAAATAATAACATGTGTTATATGCTTATAGCTTTTGTCTGTCTGTCTCTGTGTTTGTGTCTGTCTGTGCCACTGTAGCTTCCAAACGAATGGGCAAATTTCAGTGAGCCTATTTTACTAGAACGCTAATTTAATCAGAATAGTCTTTAATTATGTTTAATGAAGACCTGTTTGCTGCATTTTTTAAAATTAATTAAAATATGATTTTTTAAGCCTTTTTACACTTATACATAAAAAAAATGCTAGCTGTCAATTTTTACACTTCCATGTTAGATAACAAATCATGAAGTTTTCTGACTGGAGTATAAATAGCTTTTATCAAAAACCCAGACATTATAATTAATTTTCACAAAATTAAAAATCGACTATAAATTGTGATTATGAGTTTAAATTTTGTTGTAAATACTGGTATTATACAATAGGCAGTATGCTTTATGAAGTATTTCAGATTACGAATTGCAGTCAGTATCATATTAGTTTATTAAACAAATAATATTATTATCAATAAATATGAAGATATATATATATGTATATATGATGTGCAAACAAGTGAGTAGGCGGATTAAGATCGCGCTCGAAATCATTTAAACCTGAGCGGACTGCGTTGAAATACGAATTTTTATTTGTGTGTATATATGTGACTTGTGTATGGTGTGTACAGGGTGATCGGAAAATGTCAGACCAATTCTATTTGTAATTCAAATTGGTTGTCTGGAAAATAAAATTGTGTGTAATGTTAATTACTATACATTTAGTTTTCATTACATACATATAATTTCAAAATTACAAGATAACACACTGAAAAAGAAAAAAGAATAGCCTATACAATTTTAATAAAGAAAAAATATTTTTTAAATGGTTTTAAACCTTTGAAATATTTTTAAAAATAACAATTAGAAATTGTTCTTTCAGTATTTCAAATAACTACCATAATAAATCATGAATGCGCAAATAAATATGAAAAAAAAAATGTGTCATAAAAAATAGATTAACTGTTATGGATTAAACAAATTAGAAAAATCAAACGAACTAATATAATAATAATAATCATAATAACAATTTTCATATCGTATGCGACGTTACCTACTTTATGATTTTGAATTTAAAATTCTTTGAATCTATATTACATGTCATTAATAACCCCCTATTCATAAAAGGTATATTTAAATTATTTTCTTGTGTCACATATCAGATAATTTGTTTGAAAAGAATGTAACTTCAAATAAATTGAAAATATTTAAAATTAATTATAAATTAGTCTTACAGTGATGTCTAATGTCAAAACATTGCTTTCTTCTTCATCCGACATTTTTCACTTTGGTTGCCAAGAATATACTCCCAGTTTTGAGAATGAATCTAAAAAAAAAACAATTTCTACGATTACGAATAAAGTAATTATAACGATCATAACTTATTATTACTTTTTTTTTTTTCTAAAAAATCAAATTGGAAATTAATCACATTATTAATACAATAAAATTTCGATAATATACAAATAATCATATGTTATTAATATTAAGATAATAATAATATAACAGGGCTGCTACAGGCGAAATTAAAAAAAAAAAAAATATTATTATTATTTTCGTACCACTGTTCCCATAAGATAAAATTTATAATTTTATGCAGGCAAACTGCTAATTTATTTACCTGTTTAAATATGTTATAAATTTTATTTTTTGCAAATAGTAGCATGAAAAGAATAAATAACTAAAAAACAAAAAATATTTGCCTGTAGCAGCTCTGTTATAATAAAGAAAATGATGTAAATTCAGAGATTTCTATAAAATACTAATCTAATAATAAAAGACTAAACTAATACTAATCTTATAACAAATTAGATTTTAATTTATAAATTATTTAACGCAAGTAGTTTCAGTTAGTTTATTTGTTAAATTTATATAGTTACTTTCCATTCAGTACGCTGCAATCTGTTTAAAGTTAGTTCGGGAAGGGGGGGGGGGGGGTTCCTAAATTTTAGGGAGCCAATGAATATTTTACAGTAAATGTAGTTGTATTATTATAATGCATTCTTTGTACACATAAAATTAATCGTATATCATTGATGTTAATTGTAAGATGGGTCTGCTATTTTAAGGATACGGAATTTGTATTATGTTTGGTGCATTTCCATGTTATTAATTTTATCATTAAAATTTCAATCTATTCAGATTTTTTTTTTTTTTTTTTTTTTTTAAGCTTGCTTTCTTTTTAGTTTATATTTTCAAACTATTTTTTATGAGCATATGCTTACCTATTTATTAATGTTGTGTGAATTTGAAACATTTCTTTTTTTTTCTTTAAATATAGCCTGAAAAAATTGATTTTTATAACTAGTATTATGTTTGGCACCGGAGACTTATCGTATTATTAAAAGAAGATTTGGCGTTAGATAAATAACCACAGGAAAATTGAGCACCGTCAGCAGATCTAAAAGGAATAAAAGAAAGTGCTTCTACATATAAGAAGTGATGATTGAATTCTGACGACTGTCTATCAACCAATAGAAATGAGCAGAATTAGGGGATTAGCCAACAGGACAATGAGAAATTGTCGTTGTGAAAAATGTAGAAAAAATTAAGAATGGGAAATTTCCAAATTAGTGAAATAAGGTACAGGAAATCACATTTAACAATGTTTTTAAGATTCTTATACATGTAAAAAGCTTTGAAGAAGTGGAGTTCAAGTATTGACTTAAGCCTGAAAATAATTTTTGCTGTATCGAACTTTAAATTATTATTATTATTATTATTTTCAGCAATGCTTGGAAATGGCTGGTTTTTTCGTTTCTTCTTTCCGGGCGTAAAATATATTTTCTTTTAAACGGAATTGACGACTTCACCGTCTGTCGTCATTCGACGTCATGGTGAAATTTAACCTATAGGAGTCTTAATTTACCCCACAAATAATGGACTATAGCCAATCATAGTGCAGCTTTTCCCCACAAACAAAAGGAAACTCCGCCTCGTTCTAGTCGTCCATTTATGAGTGCGTTACTTTTGACCAGTGTAAGACAAACCACATTTGCATAAAATACTATAAATACAGCAATAGTTGTGAATATCTACAGGATCTTTTATCGGAGAAAAGATGAGTTTTACATTCAATCCCCCCCCCCTTATTTTAATGTTTTCTATATTCTTTATAACTACCGTTTCTCAGTTCCTGTTTGCTAATCCCCTCATTCCATTCAACTCTATTGGTTGATAAACAATCGTTCGAATCCGATTCTCTTCTTACATACATAGTAGCTCTTTCTTTCGTTTCTTTATGATCTGGTGATGATGCACTCAGTGCTACCAAATCATCTGTATGCAATTGCGTACCTTTTTCATTTCTACACGTTAAAGAATTTTTCTATTGTTGCTCATCATATTAATTGTACAGAGTTTATGATTTATTCGGTAATACTATAACTTTTATCATGACTATTTTAACTCATTCCGTATCTTATTAACCTCTTCATATATACATATGTATAATTGTATATCTCTTTTAACTTAATTCTTGACTAGGTTCCGTCATTTGTATTAACTATTAGGGATGATATTAAAAAATGATATCTCGTATTTAGAAAATATTATCATCATCACGGGAGTGTCAGGACTACCTGCGGTGATCGAAACCACCGTTTACCTCCACTCGGATTTGTAAAAAGCTTGATATGGTGTAGCCGAATCAATCAATATCGATATTCTTGAAATGAGTGAGTTAACGATTATTATTATTATATGATCAAAAGGTGTATTTTAAGTTTTGATTGAAAACAAACTATTGCGACCTTTTGAATTATTTTTTATTAGTATCAAAAATTATAATAAAAATGTATCAATTATTTAAAAAAAAAAAAAAAAAAAAAAAAAAAAAAAATATTTTGCTAAAGTTGTCTAATAAAAACAAAAGCAGTCTGCATTATATTTCAAAACAGAGAAAGCACACTTGGATGTGTGCGCTATCTCAACGAAGTCATTTAACCGATTCACTGGCATGTAAAGTTGTTGATCGGTTAGAGGGGAGGGGCAAATTACAAGCCGAAGTAGCAGAAGCCACTGGAGTTTTAAAATGTGTGATTTATACAATCTGAAACCCTTTTTGGAGACTGGAAATGCAGGTCGAAGACCAAGGCAAGGTCACAGACGTGCATCAACGCCCAATGAAGATCGGTATTTAACGCTAACGTCTCGGAGACACTGTAATGTGAATGACACTCTTCTTCACAACACAATATCTCGGCTACTGGCACCACAGTTTCGACTTAAACTGTCCAAAACCAGTATCACGCTGTAGGTCTATAAGCTCACCGACCAATGGCATGTGTTATGTTAACAATAAGATACCGTCGCGCCCGCAGGAATTGGGTAACATAGCATGTGAACTGTAGGAGAAATTATTAACGCAGTATTTTTTTTCTTTGACGAATCCCGTTTTTCTATTCATCATCTTAATAGACGTATTTTTCTATGGAGGAGAAGTGTAAGTATAAACCAGCCTGCGTTCGTGCTCGGAATTGCCTAATTTGGCTGTGGAGTATATGCTGGCATATCCACTGATGAGCGCACCGATCTCCATATAGTTCGATAAAGGAGCTCTTACTGGTAGCCGATATAAAGATGAGATTCTCAGACTTATTACTACAGCGTGGAGCTGGTTACGGATTCTCATTCACATCCCATTGCACCATTCATTTCTCCTCCAGTTCACATACTCTGTTACCCACTCCCTGCGAATGCGACGGCACCTTGCTGTTAACTGCCAAGGATCGGCGAGATTACAGACCTACAGCGTAAAACTGGTTTTGGACAGTTTGAGTCGAAACTGTTGTGCCAGTAGCCGAGATAATGTGTTGTTGAAGAAGAGTGACATTCACATTATAGTGTTTCCGAGACGTTAGTGTTGAATACTGATCTTCATTGGGCGTTGTTGCCCGTCTACGACCTTGCCCTGATCATTGACCTGCATTTCCAATCTCCAAAAAAGGGTTTCATATTCTAGAAATCACACACATTGAAGCTTCAGTAGCTTTCGCTACTTCGGCTTGTCAGATGTGAAAGAGTTGCGCTTTTTCTGCCACCGGTACTTCTATATGAAAAATTGTATCATATTTTTATAGTTGTTTTTGTAATTTTATAAGCTCGAAATTTTTGTAGGAAAGTACTGGTGGCAAAATAATTGGGACACTTTTATTTCTGGCTTGTACTTAGCACCCCTCTAACTCACCAATAACTCTACAAGCTTACTCATCCAGACAACTCACTTATTGAATGTCGATTATTCTTTTCCGTATTGTTTTTCATTAAGTTGAAAGCCAAATTTCATTTGCTACAGTTAAAACATTGTTTTTGACATCAAGCTCAAAATTTGCACATTCCCAAATTTGAAAATGAGAAAAATTTGCATTTGTAACTCGCCAAAAGGAAAGGGATTTTGAAGACGGGAAAATTAAGTTTTATGTGAAACATGGGTAAGAAATTAAATGAATAAATCTGTAAAAATATAATTCAATTAATTATCTAAAGCCTTTGTACATAATCTTATAAATGGGATATGGAGAATAAAGATACGTGACAAGGAATTTTAGCGAACCGACAGAAAATAACGAATGTAAAAAGATTTTATAGAAAAAAAAAAAAAAAAAAAAAAAGGAAATTTGCAAAACAAGTCAGAAGAAATGTAGATTTATCATGTTCTATACAAACAGTTCAAGATGTTTTTATTATAAATTCTAGTATCTGATATAGAAAATAAATGGCACTACTTATAAATCAGGTAAGGAAAGAAGACCTAGTTTTGAACGAAAAAAAAAAAGAAAGAAAGAAAGAAATCTTAGTTCAAAATCTAATAATGTAATATTTTCTGATGGAAAAAAATATCCATCAAGTAATTTTCCCTATTTTTGGTATAATCAGCATAAAAAGGGGGAAGGGGCAAGTAATAAAAAAGGGGAAGTAGCAATTTCAACGGCTCTTGTAGCAAACGGAACCACATCAATAATTTTATAACCCGAATAAACTACTACGTCAGAAACGCCAAAAGAAAAATATCTTCGATGCACACAGCTGTTTTGGTAGCCTTAAGCGTACCGTCTTCAGTGCAAAAAGAATTCTGAATCTGGAGAAGTGCTCGTATATATAGGAGAGGGACCGAATTTAGTTCAACCAATAGGATTACGAGAAAGGTGGAGTGTGTGGCCAATAGGAATTTAGGAATGTTAGCTGTGTAAACAGTAGAAAAATTAAGAAAATGTGGACTGAATGTAAAATTTCCAACAATCAGACAAATAGGGAACAGCGAAATCACAATTTACAAGGTTTTTAATTTTTTTGTAAATATGAAAAGCTTCAAAGAAATCGAGTTCATGAATGGTTTGCAAATTAGGTTTGCAAATTATTTTAGCTGAATTAAATTTAAAATTATGATTTTCCTCCCAGCAATGTTTAGAAATAGCCGATTTATTGGTTTCTTGTTTGCGGACGTAATTCATATGTTCTTTTAGACGAAATTTAAGACTGCGTTTAGTTTGGCCAATATATGATAAAGCACACTGACAGGAAATATTATAAATGCCCCAAGAATTATGCATATCAATGGGATCTTTTAACTGAGAAAAGGTTAGTTTATTGGAAGGTGAAAATATTATTTTAAAATCAGATTGTTTGAGAATTTCAGCTATGGTTTGACTAGATTTGGGAAAATAGGGTAAAACAATATTGATATTAGAAGAGACTGATTTAGTAGACGAAGTACGAGGGAGCTGTAATTTTCAATAATTTTATTAACTAGAGAATTAAATCAGAAAAATGTGTTAATACATTATGTGGAAATTGTTACACTTGGCTGCACTAATTACTTTTTGCAGAATATTTTTTTCAAACAAGGTAGCGTTTCTAAATGCATTTATGCCCCACTAGGGAGCGAGAAGTTTTGTCTTCAAAGCAAATGGACAGGAGATGCCGATATAAACTTAGGTCGCATTGGTTTGCCGTTCGAAGTTTTCCGAAATTTTCTGAAATTTGCATGAATACTAGTTAGGACCTCTCAGAAAATTCCACCCAAGCATTGGAATCTCGTATAATCAAATGATGTTAATTCTAACACCAAAACATCATACACATTTATCAGAATCTGAAATTCTGGTTTGAAGTTCATTCAATAAATATATTTGATTGGCTGGATTCTCTCTCTCTCTCTCTCTCTCTCTCTCTGTCTATATATTTATCTATTATTTATTTTAGTTATATATATATATATATATATATATATATATAAATTAATATAAATAAATGAATAAAATAAAATAAAAAAATAAATAAAATGATAGGAGTTTCCTCCATATATTGTTTCAATGAACGCAAACTAAATTATCCTTTAATTATTTAAATTAAAAATTTGGTTTGGGTCGATTAAAGTAGGCTACTGGCAACAGTGTAGAATTTATCCCTGAAATTGGACTGGAGAAACATCCTCACAATTTTGATTTCCTCGTGAGTTCGGCTAAAAATCCTTTTTATTTCGCTTTGATTTTAAAAGCGACTAAAACCCTACTCATTCTATGGACTACAACCTTTTAAAGTTCTGCGATATTTACTTGGGGTGATTATGTAAGTATTTCAATACATTTTGATACGCATAGAAAAATTAGCAATGCTTATTCATAAAGACCTGCATCAAAGCGAATGCGCAAGCATCACGAACGGGGTATGTTGAAGGCATTTTTATTGTTATCAAGCCTGGATATTCTCATAAAATCCAGCCATATGGCAGGTCAAGATGATGAATGGTGTAGAGTATTGCGTGATGTTAATGGATACAATCAATTTGGCTCAGTATGAATCACGCACTGGTTTGTAGAATAACTTGATCAAGGATCTTTCTCTTAGTCAAATACGAGAAAGATCCCCGGATTTTCCAGGTTTATATCTAGTTTTCGAGTCCCAATAAGTCTGGCAAATGGAGCCAACGTCATCAGGAAGATAAAGCTATTCCGGAGTCCCAAGTAATCAAAGGTGCTTCCGCCTCTGTTGGTTTTGATGTTAATTTCTCTGCCCCCTCCCCTAGGAAAACACCTGAACAAAATATAGATTTCGATCCCCCCTCTCCAAATAAAAAATACCCTAAATCTAAAATTACTTTCCTTTTCACTACTAAAAATCTGCTTGATGTTCTAGGTGAAGCTATCCTTATAAATAATCCTGCACCCCAAGCTCCTCCTTCACGAAATAATAATAAAACTAAACAACCCTCAGAGCTGCCAACCAAATCCGGCAATTTGTTAGTACCGCCCCCTTTCTTACACCACTTAATTTAGAGTATTTCTCTTCAAATACAGTTACGATAAATTAAGAAAACAAATACTCTAAAACCAATGTAACATTTAAAATGAGATAAAAAAATACAAAAATTTAAAACTTTAAAAATACATTTTAATTAAAAACATTAAAACACAAGACAGACGTTTCGGCTAGAACACTAGCCCTCCTCAGTGTCAAACATACAAGCACAACATTTACAAAAATTCATAATACATCATAGCAAGATTAAATATTCACGAGGAATAGCTTTAGCCTCGTTCAAGGCAGAATGTTGCATTTTAGTAAAAGAGCCCTCTAGAAAAATACGGGATTCATATACAATTTACATTAGAAGCTAAAATTTAAAAATTTTCAAAATCCGGAATATGATCACTATTGAGAGAATGGATTACGAGATTTGATCTTAAATCTCCTGTTTTATATGAGCGTTTATGTTCCTTTAATCTATTTTCACCCGTTCTGCCAGTTTCACCGATATAAACGCTCATATAAAACAGGAGATTTAAGAGTAAAACTCGTAATCCATTCTCTCAATAGTGATCATATTCCGGATTTTGAAAATTTTTAAATTTTAGCTTCTAATGTAAATATATATGAATCCCGTATTTTTCTAGAGGGCGCTTTTACTAAAATGCAGCATTCTGCCTTGAACGAGGCTAAAGCTATTCCTCCTGAATATTTATTACTATGATGTATTATGAATTTTTGTAAATGTTGTGCTTGTATGTTTGACACTGAGGAGAGCTAGTGTTCTAGCCGAAACGTCTGTGTTGTGTTTTAATGTTTTTAATTAAAATGTATTTTTAAAGTTTTAAATTTTGTATTTTTTTTATCTCATTTTAAATGTTACATTGGTTTTAATATATTAATGAGACGCATAAATTATGTTTAATTTTATATTAAAATACTCTAAAAATTAAGTGGTGTAGAAAAAGGGGCGGTACTAACAATTTGCCGGATTAGGTTGGCAGCTCTGAACCCTAATTACCCCAAATTAGTTACATTACATTTAAATGTGGTAATATGACCCAAGTTATTATAAACTTAGCTAAGTACAAGGATGAATGTACTTTTTCAGCGAGTGATTTTCTAAAAATGGTACCAGAAAGTGTAAAAGATTATAAGTTCATTGCTCAAAAATTAGGAGAAGTGAATGCTTGTTACTATCTTACGTCTGAAAATTCCACCGTCTCCATAAAGGTTGTCATCCGTGGTCTTACGCTTGATACCACTACTCTAAACATCAAGAATTCGCCAGTAAAATTAAAGTTCAACATTCCCAAAGTGACTCAGTTGGTTAATTAGCTTTAAAGCTAAATTGCCCATGCTCCTATACCAAATTCAGCTAGTCAACAATGATAATTCTAAGGAAATATTTAAATACTCTTCCTTACTTTTGCATCTAAGCTGCAAACTACAGGGATCCCATTCACACAATCTGATGTTTCCGTTGCTAGTATTTTTACTATTCTACCTTAAACTGGAGAATGACGCTAAGATGTGTAAAACCTTTATTAAAAATAAATAAGTAAATAAGTAAATAAAAAAGAGTCTACGGACTGCTTTTTTGGCAAGCAAAATATTGATGCTTATAAGCTTAAATGTTGTAATTGTGGAGGGATCATCCTGCTAGTATGGCCATATCACACGGGAGCATGTATACTCAACACAAAATTATACGCAACATGTTCACTATGCTGAACGAACGAGAAACCGGTCAGCTGTCTGTAGGGTTCCCCCGAATTGATAGCGTGATGCATTCCCTTCTCTAAAGGTATTCCAGGAAAAAATCCTGTTTATTCTGCCTATTGGTCAATTTTGATCAGCACGCTCAACATACTCAACTTTTTCTAAACGGTTTCGTAAAAGTTGATCATCCGAAAACTTGCTGTCCTTGAACAAAATCAGGCTGAGTATGTTGGGTATAATGCTGTGTTTAGTAAAATGCTGAACGAAAGTCTCTCGTGTGATATGGCCAATATCGTGGAGATTTCTTTCCCAAAAATAGGAGGAAAATTTTTATCTCTAAATTTTTCCAATCCAACGTTACCTATGCTCAGATTGTCCAACCTCCTATTTTTAACCCTACACCCCTCAAAGCATCTCTCGAAACCAACCCTACTCCTCAGTAATCCAGATAGGGGAACTTTTTTAAATTCTTAAAGAAATTACTCACGAATTCAATGTTAATAATAGCTCTAGCGAATTAATCTCTAAACTTAAAATCATCGTTCATAAATTTAAAAATTGTAGCGACCCGTTCGGCAAACTTGAAAACATCAGAGGACACTCTGCTCGAAACTTTGACCCCTCAATTGCCCTGGGTATATATATATTCGTCTTACGTAGCCGATGCGTTAACTGCCCCAGGCGTATATATACGCTCTTCCGACGTACAATTTTACCGATTTTACCTTTTCGAAGTACTTTTGTGTTGTGCTGCTATCAGTAAAACTAGTCTTAAGTCTTTGTAATGCAAAAATTGATCTTAAATGTTACCTAGATAGTGTTTTCGATGGATTTGCTTATTTCAGAGAAGAGGGGATTGTAAAGAATCGGAAAAAGATAATGTTTCTGGAACAGTGTATGCATAACTACGCGCCTATGCGAAGAATGGTGGCATTGGGAAGCGAATCTTGTAAATTTTCCTCGGCAGTTAAGGGGTTAATCAGTTGGAGGGTTTCGTTTACTTTTGAATTCGAAAAATTACTTTGATCCTTTCATTTGTTTTTAATTCGATTTTAACGACTTTTTATAATTTTTAATATCTAGTTATTTTATTTACTTTTACTATTACCCTTAAACTCTCTTCTTTTAACTTTTTAACTGTTGGTTTGAATACAGACTATTCTCATGACTTGTGAGCTGACTTTTCAGAGCTAACTGATTAAGTCAGACCGAGCACGTATGAGTACATTGTATGTGAGATTCTTCCCACCCCATCCCCGTTAGGTATTCATCTCTTTCCTTTTTTTCTTTCTTCTTTTACTCATATATATGGTAGAGTAAGTATGTTTTGGGTATTAAATTTTCAAAACTGTATTTTTGTTACATTTACAAATTTTGAGGTCCTCTGAATTCGAAAAGTAGATTTTTAGTGGTTGGTGTATGCGTGTCTCTCACTCTTTGTAAGAGTTTTTTCCAGCATATGATAAGAACAAATAGTAGCAGGAAGTTAAAACTTTGTCATATAGGGATGCTACACTAAACTTTTCATTGAAATCAAGCAAATGGTCCCTGTAGAAGGCACATCTATGAGAATTCAAAGGGATTTCATCTATAGGCGAATTTTTTGTTAGGTACAGTTTTACATCTATAGGTTGAACTAAACAAAACGAAATAAACACATATTCTTTTACGCGTATAAAAGCATGTTTTGTGTAAAATATAGTTTGAAAAACATTCACCCACCATTTACAGGACTACCAAAAGTACTAGAATATAGTGGGACTATATTTAGAATTTGCTGGAAATGCATTTCAAGTTATTCTGTATGTTATTAATATAGGACTATATTTAAATACGCAATGTGATGTGTACATAATTTATAGAAGACATAGAGGGCTACCTATAATTAAGTAAAAACATTCTTTTTTAGCACTTTTCAACAAAGCTAAAAGTGTTAATGACTTCGGTTTTTCTGACAATCTGCCCGCGCTCTAATTATCGTAAACAATCATAAAATTATTGAAATTTATTTTTTCGACTGAGTGAAAATAACGCTTGGACCGGGGGTCGAACCCCTGATCTTTGACTTACAAGGTAAAGGCTCTACCAATTGAGTTATTCAGGCCGGCAACCGGTGGACATTACTCATTCAGACAACCTTTAGGCAGAAACATCTGGTCTATCATGTAGATAGCTCGACAGAAATAAGCCGCAGGTAAAGGAAAACACCATTAAACAATGGGAGAAAGACACCATTAAACAATGGGAGAAATCACACAATCAACTGATAATGACTGTGATTAAAATATATTGACTCAACTGTGATTTAATATATTAATCAACTGTGATTAAAAATAATATATATATATATTAAAATATATATATTAAAATATATATATATATTATAAAAATAATATATATATATCAATATATTAAAATATATTAATCAACTGTTATTCTAATATATTTTATTTCTTTCTCTGGGGTTCGACTCCCGGTCCAGGCATTATTTTCACTCAGTCGGAAAAATAAATTTCAATAAATGATTTTCTTCCCAATCAGTTGATTGTGTGATTTTAATATATTGAATAATAAAATTTCTTAAAACTGAAATATGTTATTCAAGTTTACTATTGGATGTTCCCTATTGAAAATGGAGTAAACAACACCGGTTTGTGTACCGGGACACCTGAAAGTACTCCAAAACGTTACGTTCTATGAGAGGTATTTTTATAAATCCTCTTTTAATAATTTTAATTTGCACAAACCTTAATTAAATTGAAATATGTTATTCATATGCCCAAATGACTGTTTTCTATTGAATATAAAATTTAAATACAAAATTTTGAATAAACAACATAAAATATAAGATCTTGCAACAATTCTTTCGTGTTGAAAGAAAACATGGCCCTTTGTCAGGCGAACAAAGTAGGCACGAGCTCTTCAAACAAAGGCGGCAACGCACCTTGTTTACAGCACACTTTACAGGACCAAAGTACTCCGATAAAGTTATATTATCATCCAAATGATATCAGACTGGTTACATTGATTTAGCTGTACAGTCTTTATTTGTGTCATAATGTTTGTGGCTGGTGCATAGAGACATATAAAAAATTTCGTTCCATTTATGATCTAGAGACTGATATTCTTTTAAGTGCATTTTAATATACTTATATTAAATTCCAGAATACTTTAAAGCATGATTTGCGTAGAAAATGATAGACAAGGAATTAATAGTTAGTTTATGCTCCATAAAAGCATTTTCATACGTTATGCAATCATTTAGCATTAAGTTTGGTACAAGTATTTATGAGTTACAAAGAGTTATGAGTTACACATAGGTAAATATATAGATATAGACAGGGTATGACCTGGCGAAAAAAATTCTTTAGCATTTTAGCTAAAATGACCAATTAGTATTTTAGCTTTTTCAAAAGTACTTTAGCTTTTTCTTTTCAGGAAAGAAGAGGGGGGGGGGGGAGGGTTTATAAAAATACTTAGATACTTTAAGGGGAAAAAAGAACTTGAATCTAAAATTATAATTTGCTACTTTTATTTTGACATACATAAATTTTACACACACTATTTTCCTCTGATGAGGGATATGATTGTTCTGCATAGAGGAAAAAAAATATTATTATTGAATTTTTTCAAAATAATTTTAACTAAAATACATGACTTCACCTCTAAATAAATATTGTGGTTTAAATCCAGTTAGCTGCATTACAAATGTTAAAACTAAATAGGCTTATGGTACAATTCTCCTTGGCTTTGAAGAACATCAATTTTTGAAAGCTTTTTGAAAATTGAATTCTTTGCTTGGAAGTCTTTCTACATTTATCATAAGTAATCGACTTACAATTTCTGTTGTTAAACGATTTCTTATAATTGTTTTTATTAAATTCATTTGAGGAAAAGCTCTTTCACAGTCTGCTATGTGTACAGGTAAGCTCGAAGCATATTCCACTATAGAGCATAACAAAGGATATTCATCATGCATTTCATTTTAATTTAGAAATTGTAAATTGCAAAAAGTGTTGTCTATACATCTGATTCTAATTACTTTTTTGAATACTCTCCATTCAGACAACATTTGGTTTTCAATAAATGTATTTTTGTATACAGGACTATTTTTGAAATTTTCTTTATTTCATCTATTCCAGTCTATATCTATATTGCTATTATTTTCACAAATATTTTTGAAAGTAGCATATTAAATAGAATAGTTTATTTGATATCTCCAAACCATTCTCTTAATTCCTTCAACAAGGCATTTGAGAAATTCATTCAATAGTTTTTCCTAATCTGCTGCTTGTTTAAATGTTATCTTAATTAACTCCAAATATGTGATTATTTCACGATTATTTGCCGAAATATGGGTTTATT
Source organism: Salticus scenicus (assembly GCA_963930645.1). Classification (NCBI taxonomy): domain Eukaryota; kingdom Metazoa; phylum Arthropoda; class Arachnida; order Araneae; family Salticidae; genus Salticus; species Salticus scenicus. Next base: position 62,936,489 of record OZ005655.1, read on the forward strand.
TTACTGCTGTAAAAAAAAAAGAAAGAAAGAAAAATGCAGATTAATAGCATCTAATTACTGAATTATTTATATTTTCTGCCGCCAATTCCCCAAATTCATTTATTCCAAATTCGTTCTATTTTCAAAGCTATAAATGTAAATCAACATTTCTTTTTTGATATAAAATTTCCGAAATACGCATCATTTTCGTGATCTGCTGCCGAAATCTGGAACATTTCATTGTTTTTTGGGAAGAAAAAAAATTAATCATGGCTAATTACTCAAAATTCCTGCTTTTTTCTTCTCTAAATGCCGAAATACGCAATATTTTCTGAAATGAACGATTTTTATCAATGTCAATTCCAGAAAAATCGTGATTAATTTGCCGATAATCGACATTTTTAAGATTGATTTCTAAAATATGCGATTACCTTTGTCACAAATCGAAAACAAAAAATGGCTTCTACTTATGTTTGATTGCCGAAATACTCAATATTTTTTTAAATAAAGAATTTTATCAACAACGATCCGCGAAAAATATAAATATTTTGCCGCTAATCGGCGAAATTCGCACTGTCTTCAAAGCTGACTTCCAAAAAAAAGCCGGGGCCATGCGAGATTGCTCGTTCGATTGCTCGCGAGATTGCTCAGACGATAGCTGTTTGTTCTCGCGCGGCCCCATTAAAACTTAGCCCATTGAAAATGGAAATTAAATCAAAATATACTAAATAAATGAAACAATTTCCGATATTTTTTAGTAGTTTCGTAATTTTTTGCCAGGGATTATTTTAATTAAATTAGAGATTTTTATGTTGAGAAATTTTGTGAAATCATCTTGTTTTCGCTTTTTAGCGAAATTCTCTCTGGCATATTTTCGCAAAATACGATATCCTTTCGCAAAATGCGAAAAAAGCGAACGGCAGTTTAAACCCTGGATATAGATATAGATACAGACAGATAGATACAGCGAGGGATTAGGATTAAGGGGGGGGGGGGAGGGTGATTGCTTCGTTCAGAAAAGTATCTGTTTATGTAGCGAGTTAATTATATATGTGTGTGTGTGTTTACATATATAAATATTTAAAATAATATAGAATAAATAATAACGATCGGCTCTGTCATAAGCAATGCAAATTAAACGCTGAGGCTCCTGATCTGCAGATATACTAGTTAATTCCTTTAAATACATAATTATAGTTTGAAAAATTATAATTTACATGACTGGAATACGATAATAAATAATACAAACGTAAACGAACTGCTTGTTAAATATATATTGAAAGTAAAAAGCTTCTCTATTTAGTATTCAGAACTTAAATTCTATAATTTCTGGATTTCGTAGAACTAATCAAATTAGCTTCAATAATGTTTTACAGATGACGCCACTAAATATTTATGCTTTGTCGCATAAGTGATTGAAAAGCAAAAAAAAAAAAAAAAAAAAAAAGTATTTCGTGGGAAAACAGTTTAGATATGTATAAAGAGAAATTTTTGTATAAACCGTAGACATTTACAAAGTTTTCTGTAACTTATGAAAGTGACACTTGTGGCGCCTGCTTTTTCGCACCTGGTTCTTTTCTTCCTGTAAAATCATCTCTTTTACACATTAAGACACTGATCACACTTGGTTTACTTACGGCACAAACATAAAATACATAACGAACACAAAGCTTAACATCAAGTAAAGTATTTTAAAAACAACATATAGAATGGAACGTTAGTCCATCTTGATTCACATACGCACACACTGTTGCCACATTTTTGTACCAAACTTTTCAGTTCTTGTTTTTGATATACTCTCGAAATCAGAGGTGCGGCGTTCACACCTTCCCTCCAGTTTCACTTGAGGGGCAATGGCCTTCACAGTGAAACTACTAACAAAAATTCGTGGATAATTTATATAACTGTCCATGAAAGTCTAATTGTCCTTTTAAATTCTTAATTATTGTTTCATCTTTAAATAAATGTTCATGAAAGTCTAATTGTCCTTTTAAATTCTTAAGTATTGTCTCATCTTTGACCTAATATGCAATGTTCCATCAAGAGCAATAACATTTATATTTCACTTAAAATTTAAATATTTTCTATGGTATAAAATAAGTAACATTTAAACACATAATAGAAATAAAATATATATATAATATATATGAATAAACATTTATCCTGACATGGATTTTCTTATGCACTTTAAATAATCTTAATGAATTAATATACTTGAATATAAGAAACAACATAAACACACACACATATATATATGTAATAACAAATACAATATTAAACTAACTTATGACTTTATTCATGAATGCGTGATAAAGCATCTGCAAGAGTATTACTGCTTCCTGGCTTATGAGCAATAGTCACTTGATAGCGAGATAGAGCCAATGCCCATCTTTGTAATCTGGCGTTCTTAGGAACTGTTTCTGTCAAATATTTTAAAGGGTTATGGTCCGTGTGTAAGATAATAGTGGTTCCATAAGTCCACATTCCGAATTTACCTAATGCCCATATTACAGCATAAGCTTCCCTTTCAATAGTGCTCCACTTTGACTGAGCAGGGGTCAGTTTTTGGCTTGCGAAAGTTATAGGTTTCAGTTTATTCTGCTCATCTCTCTGCATTAGACAGGCTCCAATTCCGGTCACTGAAGCATCAGTATCGATTTCAAAAGGTTTCGACATATCAGGTGTATACAGAGATGTTATAGACCACAAACAATTCTTTAACGAATTAAATGCGCTTTCGGCTTCTTCTGACCATGGAAGGTCGTTTGGCACAGTTTTTCGAGTTAAGTCCGTTAAAGGTTTTGCTATATTGGCATACCGAGGCACATAGTCTCTGTAATAGTTAAATAATCCTAGGAGTGACTTCAATGTTTTCTTAGTTTTAGGGGCTTTCAAATCTTTAATAACTGATATCTTGTCCGGATCTGGGCAGTGCTCTCCTGAGCCTACGACATGTCCCAAATATTTTACTTTCGACATCGCAAAAGAGCATTTCTTTAAATTTGCCGAAAAATTCAATTTTTTCAGAGTTTCTAAAATGGATTTAATATGATTAAGATGATCTTCCCAGTTTGAAGAAAATATGATAATATCATCAAGAAAACTTTCGGCGTAGTCACTATGAGGTCGTAATACTTGATTCATTATTCTTTGGAATGTTGCTGGTGCTCCAGATAACCCAAATGGCATCACCTTCCACTGATACTGACCCTTTGGAGATACAAAACTGGTTAATTCTCGGCTTTGCTCTGCTAAGGGTATTTCCCAATATCCCTTAAGGATATCTAAAGTTGTCAAGTAACGAGCACCACCAGCTCTAAATCTAAGATTTTCTGAATTCTGCATAGGAAAAGGTGGCATTTTACTAACTGAGTTCAGCTCTCTGTAGTCCACGCAAAGTCGGACAGTTCCATCTTTCTTGGCTACACATACCAATGGATATGCTATTTCTGCAGAAGAGGGTTCTATTAGGTTTTTTCCAATAATTCCGCTATCTGTTTTTCTATATTAGATCTTAATGTTTCTGGAACTTTATAAAGATGAGGTTGTTTCCTCTCTACTCCAGACTTTAACTGGATAACATGTGGAGGAACTTTGGCTTTCTTTAATTCCCCATCAAATATTGTTAGATATTCTTTAATCAGATTCAACAGTTGTTTATGTTGCTTTGCTGATATCGAATTTGATTTTATACCATCTTTTAGTTCTTCATCTGTTACTTGCCGTGATTCTACGGGCGCATGTTGTATATCTCCGAACTCTTCATCTGTTTCGTAAATAATTCCTACAGCTCTGACAGGTTGAATATATTTACGCAATTTATTTTGATGAAGATGTCGAACACTTCCATCAGGTAGTTTGACATAAAAAGAATGTGGAGACTTCTTTTCTACTATTTCTCCTGGTCCTTTCCATTTTGAACAAAGACGATTTGTTGAATCAGGGATTAACACTACAACTTCATCCTCAACAGAAAATTCGGTATCTTTTGACCGTAAATTATGATAATGTACATATTTCTGCTGCTGTTCTTGAGCTATGCTATTCGCATACTGTGCCGCGTCTTCTAAACGTTTCCGGAGTTTCAACAGGTAGTCAGCTACAGATTCTCCAATCCCTTGAGGAAGTACGACTTCATCTTCCCAACTTGATTTGAGGATGGCTAGAGGTCCTACAGGTGGTCGCCCATGAACTAGTAGGAATGGGGCAACACCCGTTGTAGCGTTAGGCACTTCTCTGTATGCCCATAACAAGAATGGCAACTGTTTATCCCAGCCTCGACCTTGTGAATTAATTGCATGATGTAGCATGGATTTCATAGTTCCTATCCATCTTTCAACCAAACCATTCGATTGTGGATAACCTGGAGTGGAAAATTTAGGAACACATCCTAATCGTTTTAAAAACTCTTTTGTCAGCTGTGCGGCAAAATTTCTTCCGTTATCCATTGCAATTACTCGAGGAATTCCAGTTCGTACAAATATTTCTATAAATGCATCACAGGCTGCCTTTGCTGTTAAAGACTTCAGAGGTATTGCTTCCGGCCAACGACTATGCTGGTCCATAACGCACAGTACATACTGATGGCCACGTGATGACTTTGGCTCTATTGGGCCTAAAATATCGGCATTAACCACTTGAAATGGGAGTTCTGGTCTTCCAACAGCTTCGATAGGTGTTCTATCGTTTACTTTTCCTTTCCTGCGCATTTGACAATCATGACACGAAGCACATAATTGTTTAACTTCTTTTGGCATTCCTTCCCACCAGAAAGACATTGCAATTCTGTCTCTGGTCTTCTTAGCTGCCAGATGTCCACCAGTAGGAGTTTCATGAGCTAATTTCAAAATGTCCTTTCTTCTGCTTGCCGGTACGACCAATTGAATATATTTCTGTCCGCCTACTTTACCCATATGATATAATAAACCTCTTTCAATCCAGTAACCATTTTTATGTTGCCTAGCTTCTTCGAAGCACCTTTTCAATGTAGGACAGGCTAACTGCTCATCCCTAAACACTTGTGCTTGTGGAACAGGGATATTTTCATTTCTTTCATCCTTACTATCGGTTTCGGTCAATGTCTGTTTTACTACTGAGTTATTAAAGACTTTGGTTTCTGGATGATGCGACTCGCTGTTGTTTAGCTTTGCCTTTCGAATAATCTCGTGACTTTCTCCCTCCATACAGAACATACACTTTTCATTATCTTCTGTCAGTGGGGTACTAATTGCCTCATCCTCAAGATAATTGTCGTTTGAATTATTCTCAGGTACACTGAACAAGGATTGTTCACCGACTTCATTTATTGTGATTACTTCAACCTCTTCTTCTGAAGAATAGTTTCCGGGAGACCTTCCCTCCACTTTGAACAAGGACGGTTCATTGTTTTCTTCCACTGTGGTGATATTAACCTCAACCCCTGAATTTCCAGGATTTCTTCCTTTCACATGGAACAAGGATTGTTCATCGACTTCTTTCTTCGGGATATTCACTTTATCCCCTAAAGAAATGTTTTCGGGAGACCTACCCTCCACACTGAACAAGGATTGTTCATTAGCTTCTTTTACTGAAGTGATTCCTGTATCATCTCCCAAATAAGAACGCTTTTGTTCCTTCAACCATTCATATACCCTGGGAGTGATTAAAGCTTCCTCATGCAGCCCTTCTACTACTGCAGCATGCACTTGAACATATGGAATGATTTCTTCATCTGTATGAAGACTTAGCGGAACTGACACAAGTTGTGCTTCCACTGGATTACCTATAGCAGGTCTCAAAAGAATTTTCCCACTTGACTGTAAGTGTTCCTCAGGTACAACTGATTTTCGTAGGGTACGGTGATTTCTGCACCACTGTCCACGATGCCTTGAAATTTTTGGCCTCCGATTCCTAAATCCACTTTCAGAAGCTCGCCATCTTTCTCGTTGACTGGAAATTCCCACTCGAAACAAGCGCTATTTAGATTAACACTGACCTTATTAAGGCCCTTACTTTCTTGACTCTTTTTGTTTGTTTTCACGTAAGATGTACTTGCTGAATTCAATTTGGGGCAGGATTTTTTCATATGGCCTTCCTTTCCACACAAATAGCAGGAGAATTTCGGACGAATGTCTCTTTGTTCTTGCTCTGGCTTAGTAAAAACCCTTTTCTCATCTCTATTGTTATTTCCGAAATTCGCCCCTTTGGATGGAAGATTCCAATTTTCTTTATGAGAAATTTCTTTCGGTTTTTTATTGAAAGTCATTTTGACATTTTCATAATCATCTAATTTACTGGAAATAACATCAGATGACTTAAACAATGACCATTCATCGATGAAATGTTCTTTAATTTCTGGAGGTACTTTCTTTTTAATTTCATCTGTAATAATCAAATCATATAATTCTTCAAATGTGTTAACTTCTAATCCCCGAATCCATTCAGTAAAATAGTTTTTCAACTCGTAAGCAAAATCTCTCCATGTGATATCAGCTTTTTTAGTATGCTTAATGAAAAGTTGTCGAAATCTTTCAGGAGTAAGTTTATATCTCTTTAACAATAACTCTTTTACTTTTCCGTAATCATTCGTGATTTCTTCGTCTTCCCGAGCTATAACTTCCGCGATTTCGTATGGCAGTAGCCCAATGAGATGAGAAACCCAATCATCTCTTTTAATTTCGGCACGTTTTGCCTGCCGCTCAAAAAGAACTAAATACAGGCTAATTTCGCATGTTTTAGGATCAAATTTTTGTAAGATGTTATGTAATTTTACGCGCGTTTTCTCAGAAGTTTCATTTGTAATTCCTTTCTTCTCAAGTTCTATTCTTGCATTTTCCAACCGCATTTTTTCCAATTCTATTTCTTCTCTTCTTATGCGTTCCTCCATCTCTTCTTTTCTCTTACGTTCCTCTATTTCTTCCCTTCTTATGCGTTCCTCCATCTCTTCTTTCCTCTTACGTTCCTCTATTTCTTCCCTTCTTATGCGTTCCTCCATCTCTTCTTTCCTCTTCCGTGCTTCAAGTACGTTCGCTAATGTTTCTTTAACAAATTCTTCATCGTAATTCTTTGAAGCCAAAATAGCATCTCTTAACTCATATAACTTTTAATGTTGAGCTCCTTCCACTCCAAATTCAGTAGCAACTTCTTGCAAATCTTTTTTATTCCCTTTACCCAAAAATGCCATCTTCGGATGGATGAAATCAAATCAAGTTAAAATTTTCCGTGAATAAAATAAATTTTCTTATATTTATAATCACAAACCCTATCCGCGATTGTAATGAAATGCTCGCCCTCTGGTGGGCTAAGGTGAAATTATCACACCACTGCATATTCTCATATTATGCAATCGACTTTCCATGATGAAATGGCGGAGAAAGAATAATAATTACACGTGGCTGTTATATTTACTAACAACTGCAGTGTTCAGAGAGCGCCATCTATCGATCATTACAAACGCGGATTGTTTTTCGTTCCTAAGAACGCCAAATTTAATAAAATATTATTTTAATTAAATAAAATAATCATTAAGTCGGAATGCATACATAAAAGAAGAAAAAAAAATAATATGTATCGAAATAACAAATTTAAAAAAAAATGTTTACACTCTTTCATTAAAAAAATCAGAATATACTTTATTACATAACCAGCTTTCAATAAATTAGAAATCATGTTGCTATAGCAACCTTTAATCAAACTTACTTTTAAACAGAAAAGAAAACAATTTCCGATTCATTCTCAAAGTAAAAAAAAAATAAACAAAACCGGACGTTCACAAGAATTATTCACTAGGTTTTTTTTACTGAGATATTTCATTAATATTCTAATAATAATAAAGATAAATAAATATAAATCATTATCAACGTTTAACAAATAACTAATCATTCAATAAAACAGAACAAATAAATCAAAACAGAACTTGTTTTTTTTTTTTTTTTTTTCCAAATCTACTTTAATGAAATCTTATTTATTATAAATCACGTGATGAATAAAAAGAACACAGAAATTAACAACAATGATCTTGCATAGCATAAAAATATATTCTTTTCAACATTCTTTTTACCATTTTCCGGCTTTTTAAATACAAATAAACAAATATATTTCTATTTTTCATTTTTCAAACACTAGAATTATTATTATTTCAACATTACGAAATATTTAATTTCCATTTACCTATTCTTTACCTTGTTGGAATACAAAATCGGAACAAAATATCCAAATGCTTAATCCTAATTACTTAACCTAAACTTATACAAAATATGACTCTTGATGGAACATAAAAAAAAAAAAAAAACATACCCTTTTTTTTTTCATCACTATCATGAAATAATCCGTACGTGCACTAGCTATTTCACATATACTTGTCGACTGCGCCAATTGTGGCGCCTGCTTTTTCGCACCTGGTTCTTTTCTTCCTGTAAAATCATCTCTTTTACACATTAAGACACTGATCACACTTGGTTTACTTTTAAACGTATATTTACTTACGGCACAAACATAAAATACATAACGAACACAAAGCTTAACATCAAGTAAAGTATTTTAAAAACAACATATAGAATGGAACGTTAGTCCATCTTGATTCACATACGCACACACTGTTGCCACATTTTTGTACCAAACTTTTCAGTTCTTGTTTTTGATATACTCTCGAAATCAGAGGTGCGGCGTTCACACCGCAATATTATTTTTTTGCATATTCTTTTACACAATCTCTAAGATTTCTTTTTCCCTCAAATTGCTTATAAAAAAAAAAAAAAAAAAAAATCTGGAGTGACTCCACTCGACTTTCCGAACATTGAGTAATTAACAGTTTTGTAGATAAAGTGAAGAAAGAGTAGTTGTTAAACAAACAAAAGAGAGAAAACCATAATAGAGTGTTTGAGTATTTTTCTCCATCTATTACACGTTGTTTTATTTAACGCTACTGAACTTTGAGCCCATAGATCATAATGATAAAGAATTTTTCTTTGTGTCCCTGTAAAAAAACTATAAGTGCTAGATTCTCCAAAATCTATACAGATTGAGTATTTGAGATCTATAATATGTGTATAAAATTTTTGCTCAATTGAATAAGGCGTTTAGATGCTATCGCACTTTTAAGATTTTGCTCCCATAGGCCATAATGATAAAGAATTTTTCTTTGTGTCCCTGTAAAAAAACTATAAGAGCTAGATTCACCAAAATCTATAGGGTTCGTACTATGGTGACTTACAATATTCGTACCAACTTTCAGGTTAATCGAACAAAGAGTTTAGACGCTAGCGTGTTCACTCACAGACATACACACATACACACATACACACACACATACATACATCATCCTAAAAATAGTGAAAACGGACTCAGGGGACCTCAAAACGTATAGAAACATCAAAATCTCGAATTCGGATTTTTGACATGATTACAATACTTTCCTCACTATAGTGTTCGGAAAGTAAAAAGAAAGAAAGAAAAAACTGAAAGTAAAAAGTATAAATATGATAAAAGCTGTTTCATACAATTATATGCCTTTTTAGCAATTTTAATTATGAATAATTTCATAAATATAAGTATTTCAAGTGATACCAAAAATACAATTTTTTTTTAATTGTTAGTTACATATTTTATAAATTAAATCATTTCTAAAATAAATATAATTAATAAACTAACTGTAGCGATGATCATAGCAATTTCAGCGCAGTGTTTGTTCTAGAGCAGTGAATTAGCCTTAATCCTCACACAAACACCAATACCATCAGGCCAGTGCTATTTTAAATGACGTAGAGAATTTAAAACGTAGGCAAATATTACTTAGTAAAGTGCAAGTATTTACACCAGATAAATAGTATTTAATAAGGTGCCTTGAATATGATGTCTTATCATTCTAGCAACTTACTATTTACAATAGAAATTGTTTATAAAAAATCTGAACGAAATGAAAATAATAATAATAACAATAATAACAATAATAACTCTTTATCGTACTTGGTCTACATTCAATTTTATCGCTTACAGCATTATTAAATAGGCAGATGGATAAATTACACCTCTTAATTGAATTATTAAAATTATGAACAATAGTTGAGAGTGTTATATCGAAATTTAGAATGATAATAATAACCGAAAAAATAGTAATACAATACAAAGTACTACTAGACAAAAAGTACTGAAATTTATTTTAGTAGAAGAAGATATTATTTATAAAGAAGAAAATAAATATAAAATTTCTTCTTTTAAGAATGATTTTAATTAAAATTTTTACAAATTATTAAGTAGATTTATCAGGCATCTCTACAGACTTCAGTGCACAGTGCAGAAAAAAAAAAAAAAAAAAAAAAAAAGCCAAAGTAAAACAACAATAATAATTATTATTATAATTATAATGCAATTGCAGAGGACGGAATTGCGCATGCACAAACTAAGATATATTAGCAGGCGTTGCCTGTCCTTGAAGTCACATCCAGTGTTGTCAAACTTTGCGACTTTTTACTTCAGTAGTCACCAATAATTTTGAAAAGTGATATTTGATATACATAATAGACGAATCGAATCGAGGCATTTTCAATTATGTATAGGAAATATCACTTCTTAATATTATTGGTGATTATTGAATAAAAAATCTCACAGTCTGGGAACACTGGTCACATCTTAAAAGCACAGTTTAATTTCTGTGTTTTGAAAATAATAGTGGTACGAAAATATATAATAAAAAAAGTCGCCTTTGGCAGTCTTATTCCATGAACATTAACTAATATTGCGAGGATTTCCTTCACCATTTTACCATGTTTTTATTCACTTCTATTCTTGTTTGTTTGTTTGTCCGGTACAAATCCTGAAATCGAATTTTAACTAACTTCCCTACTAGCTAGACATTTGAAACTTTCACAGTAGCTCAGAACCCGGTGCCAACACAATACTTCGAAGTCCGATTTTCGAATTATTGATTAGTTTTCTTATAATTAATTAAAATATGAAAATAATAACATCCTAATAGCGTTAAAATAGCCATTAAAATATTAGCTATTATTTAATTGTTGCCAAAAAAATTTACGAGTTCATTTTCTTTCGACATAAAAATAAATACATTTAATTAAACGTGAACGTTTAAAAATTATAAAAAGTTGTGCTCTACGATTCATCAGAAAATTTAAAACATGATATATAAAAAGAGTTTTTTTTTTATCTTATAATTATTTACCATGTTTTTATTAACTTCGATTCTTGTTTGTTTGTTTGTTTGTCCAGTACAAATCTTGCAATCGATTTTTAACTAACTTCCCGACTAGCTAGACATTTGTAACTTTCAGAATAGCTCAGAACACTGTGACAATGCATTTTTAAAACACTTTTAGTCAACTGGTTCGGGTCCCCGCTGCCATCGGCAGCGGTTATATGATTCGACAGAAAATTTATTTAACTAACTTCCCGACTAGCTAGACATTTGAAACTTTCAAAATAGCTCAGAACACGATACCAATGCATTTTTTAAATACTTTTAGCCAACTGTCTCGTGTCCCCGCTGCTTTCGGCAGCGTTTATTTTATGGTTCAACAATCATGTAACTTCCCGACTAGCTAGACATTTGAAACGTTCAGAATAGTTGAGAACAAGGTGACAATGCATTTTTAAAATACTTTTTGCCAAATGCTTCGGGTCCCTGCTGCCTTCGGCAACTTTTATCATATGGTTCAAAAATCATGTAATTTCCCGACTAGCTAGACATTTGAAACTTTCAGAATAGCTGAGAACAAGGTGACAATGCATTTTTAAAATACTTTTATCCAACTGTTTCGGGTCCCCGCTGCCTTCGACAGCGTTTTATATATGGTTCAACAATCCTGTAACTTCCGGACTAGCTAGACATTTGAAACTTTAAGAATAGCTCAGAACACGGTGACAATGCATTTTTTAATTTTTTTAGCCAACTGTTTTGGTTCCCCACTGCCTTCGGCAGCGTTTATTAGGAAATTCATCAGAAAATTTATTTAACTAACTTCCCGTCTAGGTAGACATTTGAAAATTTCAGAATAGCTCAAAACATGGTGACAATGCATTTTTTAAAATACTTTTAGCCAACTGTTTCGGGTCCCTGCTGCCTTCGGTAGCGTTTATATGGTTCGATAGAAAATTTAAAAACATGGTATATAAAAAGTTCTTTTTATCTTGTAATTATTTTCCTATTTGTGGCAAAACTTGGTGTTTACATGTTGCTTAATTGCATAGTTACACGAGATTTCACGTTTTCTGCTCCAGTCGTTACAGAAAGAAATTGTAATTTAAAGTTGTGATTTCAACGACAGGCGGCTCTTGCTAACGTGTCTTTGCTTGCGCATGTCCTATTAACAGTCATATTTTTTTTTTCGCTTAATTCACCGAATATTTTAGACTCGTTTTAAAAAATAAAAACTAAGCTTTTATTTTTCTCTTCTTGTTACTTTTGCTGTAATTATTGCAGACTATACCGATATCAGGCTAAAAGGAAATGTTTTAAGTAAAGTCCATTTCTTAATAAACCGAAATTAAATTATTGGTCTGAAATGCATGTTTTATAATAATCCCTTTATCTCCAATCAATTCACACGCACTTGGATTTTTTGTTTCACAACTGTAAATATGGGTTTTAATTTTATATTTAGTTTCATACAGAAAGGACATTGTTTTAGATTACTTCTGGCATAAACCTTTTGGAATCAAGATGATACTATGATTTACCGCATAGCTTTTTGCGAAAAGAGTATATGTGTGCACCTGTGTGCATAAAGAAGTAATCTCGGAAAATTTCAAATGGATAATGAAACTAGTTGTACATGTCAAATTATGCGGAATTTCTGTACGTTTTGAAATTTTGTAGCAAGTGAATTTAATTAGAGTATACTATCAATGTATCAGATTAATTTAATTTGGTATTTAAGCAAAAAATGGAAGTAATTCTGTAATTTAGTATTTGGTTCGGAAATAAGATAACCTTATTTGATTATTTAATTAAAAGAACAGGGCAATTATTTTCGCATTTATATTGGGTAATTTTTTTTTTTTTTTTTTTTTTCAAATTTTCGTTTATTTATTTATTTTTTGTATTCTTTAAAAGCAAGTTGAAAAACAAGAAAAGTTATTTCTGAGATAATAAAACAACTCAGTGAACTTAACAATACGGTTAAAGAATACTCCTTGTTATTTATTTACTTTATTTTATTTTATTTTTTATTTTATTTGTATTGTATTGGCATTCTTCAACATATTAAGTAATGCACGTTAACGATATTATCCTATTATTTAATTATTAAATTTTTTCAATACAGTTCTTCAAAATTTCCAATTAATGAAACATACAAAGGGCATTCCATAAAAACTGAGAGTTATTTTTTTACGTAGTGGAAACACCGCGAAACTAAAAAATAGAAGTGCAGGCGATTTTTTCAAACTCTTAACTGTACGTTTATACAAAATTCTAAACGAAGCAGACGATTTTATTTTCCTATTTCCGTGCTTGTTTAAAGAACTGTTTAATTTGCCCTACAGAAATGGAGATGAGTGATTCAGAGTTAAAAAACGAAATGCGTTGTGCCATAAAATTTTGCTACCGTTTGGGCATAACAGCTCCAGAAACAGTTAAGTTAATGAAAGAAGCTTACAAAGACAAATGTTTTGGTGAGTCTACGATTTTTAGATGGCATGGTGATTTCAAGAAAGGCCGTTTGTCTGCCGAACTGGATCCTAGGCCTGGGAATGCTGTGCCTCCAAAAACTACTGTGAATAGTGAATATTATGTTTCAGTTTTGAAAATTTTGCGTCAACACATATCGAGAAAGCGTCATGAACTGGTAGGGAATTGGACATTATATCACGATAATGCTCGCCCGCACGTCGCTACTTCTGTTCAGCAATATCTTAGTAAATGCAATATTAAAATCATACAACATCCCCCTTACAGTCCAGATCTCGCACCATGCGATTTCTGGCTGTTTCCGACATTGAAAGAGAAGCTCCGTGGTAGAAAATTTAATACAGATTCTGAAGTTATTTCAGCAGTGGAGGGTTCTTTGAAGCAGCTTCCACAAAAGGGCTTCTCTACTTGTTTTGAAAAGTGGGTTGAACGATGGGACCGTTGCATATCATCTGACAGAAGGTATTTTGAAAAAGAATGATGCATTTTTTGCTGTAAATATATTTCTTGATTTCTTATGATTTTACTCTCAATTTTTATGGAATGCCCTTTGTATTATTAATATTTTATATATTTGAACAGGTTAAAATACAAAGCTAAAATAAAAACAAAATGAAATAAAAAATAAACCTTACCTGTCTGAAACCTTTCTGTCAAATGTAGCACATATAAAAAATTTATGAAGATAGCAGCTCGAGCAAAGGTAGGCAATCCTTATCAATTTCAGATAATAAATTTTCTTTCACTTTCAATACATTGAACTTGCAGCACGTTTATGAATCATATTTTTAATACATTAATTCCTTTTTTGGTAAGTTTAAAAAAAAAAAAAAATCTAAATGCATATACAAAATACTTAAAGATTGTTTTTTCTACGAACTATTGTTATTTGGAAAATAATTGAAACAGAATTGTATAAAGTATACTTAATTAAAATAAATAATAAGAAATGTTTGAATTTAAATTAATGTTTATTTTGAATAGGTGTTGCCGAAAAATTATTTAATACTGCCTGTAGAAATTAGCAAAGTGAAAAATTTTGTATCAACGTACGGAGCGATTTAAAGAACTTCGCAACAGTTCGCAACAAATAATTTTAGGACTGTGTTGAATTAATTAAAGATCCACTAGAGTTGTCTAGTAATAAATATAGAGAGTGTCAAGTAAACATAATATGTTTATGAATTTTTAAGCCAACAAGCAGACGACTTAATAGTAACTCCTCCCCTTTATATTATTCAAATAGAAACAGATGTCAACCTAATCCGGCAAATTGTTAGTACCGCCCCTTTTTCTACACCACTTAACTATACTTAAATACTCTAAAAATTAAGTGGTGTAAGAAAAGGGGCGGTACTAACAAATTGCCGGATTAGGTTGGCAGCTCAGTAGAAATATGAATTGTTGCAGATAAATTACTAAATTAGGATTTATTAATTTAAATTTTCAACGAGGTTTAATACTGATGTAAAAATAGAAATAACAAAATGAAATGAATATTTAATTATGATCTTTTGAACTTCTTAATGAATACATTTAATGCTTATTTTCTTTTAATTCAAGTAATTTTAAGAAAAGTTTATTTCCAGAATAATTGTTCAAGTCATTTTTAAAAAGCTAAAAGTTATAATTAAACGTCTTTTAAATAATTTGTTAATAATGAACGACTGAAACAAACTTCAATACAGTTTTTTGTAATAAACATATATTTAGGTTGTGATCTAGTGTTTCTTTACTGTAATTAACATTAACAATTTCGCGACCGCATGTGTTTCTCTTTTTGACAGTAAGGTCCACCTGTGGGCGTTATTTTCCTAAGTTACATTATTTTAGAACAAAATTTTCTATATTCTTATTTATATTACAAATGGATATACATTATAATTATATTCTTCCTAATTCGTCAAACTGTTAGTACCGACCATTTTTCTACACCACTTAATTTTTAGAGTATCAGTTTTTTTAATTTATCGTAAATATATTTAAAGAGAATTAGTCTAAAAATTAAGTGGTGTAGAAAAATGGGCGGTACCAACAAATTGCCGGATTAGGTTGGCAGCTCTGGATATGTTCTTAAGAAATAAGTAACGTATAAATCGCGAAAGAAACGCCCACTGGTGGAGTTACAGACTGTCAAATGACGTGAACCTGCGTCAGCGGTCGCAAAAATGTTAATATTCACAAGTTTAAATTGTACATACTTTTTGACGTGAAAAATTTATTGCACTTACTCTCATTTTCAGAAAAATTCGCGTTTCTTGTTAACAATTTATTTGCTGATTGGAAAATATGATTGAAATCGGGTTTATTCGGAAATGAATTTTAGGTTTTTGATAAAAATTTCGGGTTAAGTTTTTTTTTTTTTTTTTTTTTTTTTTTGGGGGGGGGGGGGGGGGGATTAAAAATGATTGGACTTCAGAAAAATTTGCGTTCACTGTTAACTCTTTATTTGGTGGTTGAAAAATATGAAATCGAATTTAATCAAAAAAAGCTGCAATGAATTTAGTGAAAGTTTGGAGTAAAGAGTTCTTTGGGGTAAAATATCGATTGAACATATCTTTATCGTCAAATAAATTTGTTTTCGCTATTAACCTTTTATCTGCTGGTTTCAAAATATCCTTAAATCGGATTTACTCGAAAATTGGTACAATTATATTTGATGAAAGTTTGAGTCAAAGGTTTTTGGGTGAAAAGTCCATTGGACTTATCCTGATGTTCAGAAAAATCCATGTTCACTGTTAATTCTTTATTCGCTGGTTAAAAAACATGGTTTAAATATGACATATTAAAATTTCTTAACGATTATTTAAAAAAAAATATTATTATTATTATTATTATTATTATTATTATTATTATTTTATTTTATTTATTCTATTTATTTTATTTATGTTTTATTTATTTATTTTTTTAATTTCATTTATTTTTTCTAATTTATTTATTTATTTTGAAAAATAAATTAAATTTTTAATGCAAAATTATTATTATTTTTTTTTCATTTGAATTTTATATTATTATACAGTAAAGCACCGTTTATACGTCTTTCAAGGGACTGACGTAAAAGGGCGTATAAATGAAAAGACGTATAGTAGAAATTTTAATAATAACACTTTGATTACTACAAAATTAATAGCACTTAAGCAAAATTTATATGAAAATACTAATTAATAAAGTTTCTTAAGTCAGTAAATGTATATTGTACTTTTTTAAAGACAATAATTAATTTTAAAAAATATTATAAAAACTGAGAAAAATCATACTATTAATGCATGCCCGGGTACTAATTACATATATTATATATTGAGTATTATATTAAATTTCTTAAGAACTATATGACTACATTTTTAATATTAATTATATGTATTGCGTATCTTTAATAATAAGCATACGATTTATGTCCATACATATAGTTATTTAATAACATTAAAAATCTTTAACATTCGTCTGATTTTCTGCTTGTCTATGAGTATTAAAAATTCTACTGTAAATTCAAACGATTCTTTAATCAGTATTCTTCTATCTTTCGCGTGTTCCCACATTTAAAATGCTTTCTAGAAAAAATCCGTCTTATGACATGACAGAGAATGGAATGGATGAGGCAGATGCTCAGGACGGAGAAAGATGGAGACGAAAACTGAAGGCTGTTTTTGGTTGAAAGGAAACCTCAACAATCAGAAAATTCCTTAATAATAATAAAATAAAATAAAGTAAAATAAAATCTGTAGTGACCCCACTCGACTTTCCTAACATTGAGTAATTAACGGTTTTGTAGATAAAGTGAAGTAAGGGGAGTTTTTAAATAAACAAAAGAGATAAATTTATAATAGGATGTTTGAGTATTTTTCTCCATATAGTACACTACGTTTAATTTGACGCTATTGTACTTTGAGCCCATAGATCATAATGATAAAAAAATTTTCGCTGTGTCCTTGTAAATAAACAAAACGCTTATAGTTAGGGCAACAGTGACTTATAATATTTATATAAATTTTCAGCTCCATCGGATAAGTCATTTAGACGCTATCTCACTTTAAAGTTTGAGCCCATATGCCACATTGGTAAAGAAATTTTCATTTTGTCCCTGAAAAAAGAATCATAAATGCTAGAGTCACTAAAGTTCATAAAGTTCGTGTGACGGGGACGTATAACATGTATATACATTTTCGGTTCATTTGAATGAGGCGTTTAGTCGCTGTCGCACTTTAAATAATTTGAGCCTATAGACCATAATGATAAACAATTTTTATTTGTGTGCCTGTAAAAACCCTGTAAGTGCTACAGTCACCAAACTCTATGCAGTTTGTATATGATAAAGACGCAAAACATGTACATAAATTTTCAACTCAAACGGATAAGGCATTTAGATGCTATCGCACTTAAAATAATTTCACCCGATAGGCCATAATAATACAGAATTATTTGTTGTGACCCTGTAAAAAAACTATAATTGCTAGATTCAACAAAACCTATACAGATCTTGAAAATGTGTGTATAATATGTGTATAATTTTTTTGCTCAATTGAATAAGTTGTTTAGACGCCATCACACTTTTAAAAATTTGGTCCCGTAAGCCATAATGATGAAGAACGTTTCTTTGTATCCCTGTAAAAAAACTATAAGAGCTAGATTCACCAAAATCTATACAGTTCGTGACATTGTGACTTATAATATGTGTATAATTTTTTTGTTCTGTTTAACGAGGCGTTTAGACGCTATCGCCCGTTTAAATATTTGGTCCCATAGACCATAATGATAAAGGATTTTTCTTGGTGTCCCTGTAAAAAAACTGTAAGTGCTATATTCCCTAAAGTCAATAGGGTTCGTGCTACGGTGACTTTCAATATACGTACCAGCTTTCAGCTTATTCGAACAAAGCGTTTAGACGCTAGCGTGTTCACTCACACGCATACACACACACACACACAGGCAAAATTTTCTGAAGTCATTTTTGGCTTTAATGGTATGTGAAACGTGAAGATATCGCAAAATTTTTTGATTCTGACAAATTTACAGACAAAAGTCTGATTTTATTAATATAGATGTCAAAATGTATAGTTGGAAAAGTTTTTCAGTTCATATCTCAATTACTTTTTGAAACACCATGCACGCAATGAAAAAGCACCCTTGAATTGTTTTCAAAAATAATCTGCAATATATAAATTTTCTATTTAAAAGTAAACCAAATTAATATTTTTAATGAATAGAGTAATGTCGTACTGGTTAATACAAAAACATTTTGCTTGTACATGCATGCATTCTTTTTTTGTACACATTCTAAAAATTGATCAAAAATTCTTTCATTTTCAAATTTTTAAAAGTAGTCTGTCCCCTTGCATAGTGCAACTCTCTCCCTCAAGAAAAAAAAAGCCTTTAGAGCTTATATTATGACTTCAGTAATAGAATAAAATCTATAATTCTATGTTTTCGGGTATCTGTAAAGAATCATATGATATTCGATACAGATGTCACCGATAAAAAAATAATTTTTTGTTCTGATTTTTTCTAACTTAAAATATAATTTACTATAGATAAATTTTGTTCAAATTTCACAAAGGTTTTGATGAAAAAAATTCTATTGTTTTAAACTGATTACATTATTTTTTTTGTAAAGCGTATTACTTTCATTTTGCTTTATCTCTAACGGATTTTTTTTTAAATGAATGCTTATTTTGTATAGATAAATATCTGTGATATCAGAGAATTTATAGATAATAATGTTATCTTCAACGCGTTTATTTTCCACTGAAAATTGATAATTGCTTTTCATGAGATACGTCGAATTCTAAACATGAACCAACATGCAATATGTTCTGTAAAAAATACTTAACTATAACAAAGTGATATTTTTTTCTTTTTGGTGTACCTAAAAAGTAAAATACTTGCAATAAATGTTTATGTTGGGCGTGGGAGACAAAACACAACTGTAAAATAATAAATATAAAGAAGTTCTAATAAGGAACCCTATAAGTTACGTAAAGCATGAGAATAAGGAATTGAAAATATGGAAAACAATTATATATACATACAAGATGATCAGAAATTGAGTATACATTGGAAAAATTAATAATTCACGGAATAATGTAGGTAGAGAGG
Source organism: Salticus scenicus (assembly GCA_963930645.1). Classification (NCBI taxonomy): domain Eukaryota; kingdom Metazoa; phylum Arthropoda; class Arachnida; order Araneae; family Salticidae; genus Salticus; species Salticus scenicus. The sequence continues at coordinate 62,956,179 of OZ005655.1, forward strand.
TAAAAATTACATGCATGCTTGGAATGACATAGGATTTTAATGTAACCACAAAGAAAAAAAAAAAAATCAAAAAATCAAAAAATGGCCAACAGATGGCGTTTAATGTGACAGGAAAAGTAATAATTAGCATAACAAATTATACAAAGCAAAGACGATATTCTTCAGAACAAATGCTCAACATGTCGACCTTCAATCCTCAACAATAGCTGTTGTGAGCAGCACTGTGCAGCATATCTTTAATTATGGGGAGACATTCGTGTCGGATGTTGTCTTTTAGCATCCCTAATGACGTCGATCGATCGCGGTAGATTTGCGACTTCAGGTAATCCCAGAGCCAATAATCCCACGGAGTGAAATCCAGTGGCGGCTCGTGAGATTCATTTACAGGGGGGCTGCATCACTGCATGTCTAACAATCAGTACAATTTGAGAAAAAAGCTAAAGTGATATTCTGAATTTTACAATTATGTTTATTAGATGGACAGTAATATTTATCAAATGAACAGTAATGTTTATTAAATGAATGTATTTGAAATATTAGACAGATATAAATCTTAGGATTTCCATCTTATTTCTTTTCGATAGGAAAAATAGCTTCATCGCCATTTGCTGTAAGACTATCTTGAACTTCACATAAGAGATTGTCTATTACAGAATTTAAGAGTTTAGGAATACGTAACAAGGAAAAGTCTAAATAAAATATGCATTTCCGTATTAGATTAAATTATGTTTAAGATAGATATTTTAAAATTATATATCTTTTCTTAAAAAATAAATGAATGAAATAGAATGAAATATTGATAATTAAAAAAAAGAAATTAAAATCTTTGGAAACATTTATAATAAATAATTTTGCTAGAAACTATTGTCATAATCTAAAATATTTAACAGTTTTTTTAGCAAAAAAAAAAAAAAAAAAATTAGATGCTGCATTTATGCCGAATTATAATTATCTATCTATTTTTTAAATTCCTGTCTTATATTTTTTAGTAATACGATGTCCATATCTTAAAAGTACAATTATAATTATGCGTTTCTTTAATTTATTTAGAATCATCCTTTGAAATATTAATTAAAAGAATTTCCAAAATTTGTTGCATATAATCAGTAATACACTCGAAATCTTCTTTATTACCGTGCATTAAAAATAAATATTAAAACACTATTTTCTTTATATATACGTATTTAACCCTTTCATTCCCACCTTTTTCCATCCATAAAACATTAAATCTTATATTTAGTCATAAATTTATTTCAAAAGTAATATATGTAAATATTTTTTTTAAATAGGAGTAATAGCAGGGTGCGAATTAATATAGCTAACAAAGCAACCGAGAGGTGTTTATTTATGTTTAATATAACCACTGATGCCATTCAAAATCGTAACTTTTCAATAAATAAAAATATCAAAATTTGGGAAGAAATTCATATTGCAATTAATTAAAATACAAATCATAAACATTAAAAAATGAAATAAAAAATATTTCAAACAGTTAATTTACTTAAATTGCCCAAAACAGGAAACTGATTCCTATATTATTATCAGAATAGAGTAAAATATACTTTCATTTATCAACAAGGATAGTGAAATTATTTAAAATACATATTTTTCGGTGGTAAAATGTATTTAGATTTTAATATTATTCATTTTGAATCAGCAGGAGTGTTAGATGGTAAGAAAGAAAATCTGAAATGTTATGATTCCAACTGGCATCACGGGGAATGAAAGGGTTAAAGACTTCAACAGCATATATCAATATAATTTGGTTTGAAATATTATCACAAAATTAAAACTACGCATAGCCAAGCCAGCATTGCATTCTGCATGCTTTGTGTGTCCTTGTGAAAGAAGTGTAAATTAAAAATACAACATTTTTTAAACGGATAATTTCGTTATGCATTAGATTAATTTATATGAGTTTCCTACATTCTGCAGCAGAATAACACTGCTAAAAAAATGTATTTAAATTAATTTTCTTATAAAGTGTAATGTGTAAGAAATTTTTGTGCATTCCTCTAAGCGAAACATACACTTTTTCAATAGGAAAAATAGTGTGGTCAATCTAAATAACAGGTGTTAAAATTCTAAAATTTCCATGCATATTTATGAAATTTCTTACTCGAGAACACATGAAAAAATGTTTTTCAACTTATAGGAAAATGTCGGAAATTAAAAATTTAGAAATCTTGTGTTTTTAAGAAATTTCGACTGCTAATATTTCTCATCAAAATAAAAACTATTAGTCACTAAAATAAAAATGAAAGAAAAAATATAATAATAACGTTATTAACAAAGCGATTAAACACTTGATAAATTTTGAATACTATATTTATTTAATGGAAGATAAAATTTGCATAAAAATTGAGATTCTGTCTATTCGACCGTTTCCGCCACTGAAAAAGCAAGAAGCCAAAAAAAGTGTGAAAATTCAATGTAATATAAATTAAAAATGTGTTTGAAAACATAAATAAAAATGATTTCTATTTTCTCACATAATCATGAATAACCTTCATGCTACATTTTTTACCTCTCATACATTAATAATCTTCAAACACAGCGATTACACCTGTGTGAAGTTGGCACCCCCACCTCGCAATTTGAAAAATCGGTTTATATGTAACGTTTGCCCAAGGTTTGCCCAGGTTTGCCCAACCAATATTTTTTTTTGCCCACCCACCAAAATTCCAAAAATCAAAAAAAATAAATTTTGACCTCATTTCCGCATTAGCACCCCCATGTCGGAAAAACTAAAAACAAATAATACCATACGGTTGCCCAAGTTTTGCCCAGGTTTGCCCAACCAATGATTTTCTTTGCCCACCATTTATAATGCTCAAAAAAACGAAAAGAATTTTCTGGAAAGCGTGAAGTTGGCACCCCCATGTTGGAATTTCAAAAAGTGGTTTGTGTGTAACGTTTGCCCAAGTTTTGCCCAGGTTTGCCCAACCAATAACTTTTTTTGCCCACCCACCAAAACGCTAAAAAAAAAGAAAATAACATTTGACCTCATTTCCGTACTAGCACCCCCATGACGGAAATACTTCAAACGGATTATGCCATAGGTTTGCCCAAGTTTTGCCCAGGTTTGCCCAACCATTAACTTTTTTTGCCCACCCAACAAAACGCTAAAAAAAAAATAAAATAACTTTTGACTTCATTTCCGTACCAGCACCCCCATGTCGGCAAAACTAAAAACAAATCATACCATAGGTTTGCCCAAGTTTTGCCCAGGTTTGCCCAACCTTTCATTTTTTTTGCCCACCATTTATAACGATGTAAATCCCGAAAAATGTAATTGGAGAACCGTGAAGTTGGCACCCCCAAGTTGGAATTTCAAAAAACGGTTTGTGTACAACGTTTGCCCAAGTTTTGCCCAGGTTTGCCCAACCAATGATTTTTTTTGCCCACCATTTATAACGCTAAAAACCCCAAAAGTAGTTTTCTGGAAAGCGTGAAGTTGGCACCCCCATGTTGGAATTTCAAAAAGTGGTTTGTGTGTAACGTTTGCCCAAGTTTTGCCCAGGTTTGCCCAACCAATAACTTTTTTTGCCCACCCACCAAAACGCTAAAAAAAAGAAAATAACATTTGACCTCATTTCCGTACTAGCACCCCCATGACGGAAATACTTCAAACGGATTATGCCATAGGTTTGCCCAAGTTTTGCCCAGGTTTGCCCAACCATTAACTTTTTTTGCCCACCCAACAAAACGCTAAAAAAAATAAAATAACTTTTGACCTCATTTCCGTACCAGCACCCCCATGTCGGCAAAAATAAAAACAAATTATACCATAGGTTTGCCCAAGTTTTGCCCAGGTTTGCCCAACCTTTCATTTTTTTTTATCACCATTTATAACGATGTAAATCCCGAAAAATGTAATTGGAGAACCGTGAAGTTGGCACCCCCAAGTTGGAATTTCAAAAAACGGTTTGTGTATAACGTTTGCCCAAGTTTTGCCCAGGTTTGCCCAACCAATGATTTTTTTTGCCCACCGTTTATAACGCTAAAAACCCCAAAAGTAGTTTTCTGGAAAGCGTGAAGTTGGCACCCCCATGTTGGAATTTCAGAAAGTGGTTTGTGTGTAACGTTTGCCCAAGTTTTGCCCAGGTTTGCCCAATCAATAACTTTTTTTGCCCACCCACCGAAACGCTAAAAAAAAGAAAATAACATTTGACCTCATTTCCGTACTAGCACCCCCATGACGGAAATACTTCAAACGGATTATGCCATATGTTTGCCCAAGTTTTGCCCAGGTTTGCCCAACCTTTCATTTTTTTTGCCCACCATTTATAACGATGTAAATCCCGAAAAATGTAATTAGAGAACCGTGAAGTTGGCACCCCCAAGTTGGAATTTCAATAAACGGTTTGTGTATAACGTTTGCCCAAGTTTAGCCCAGGTTTGCCCAACCAATGATTTTTTATGCCCACCATTTATAACGCTAAAAACCCCAAAAGTAGTTTTCTGGAAAGCGTGAAGTTGGCACCCCCATGTTGGAATTTCAAAAAGTGGTTTGTGTGTAACGTTTGCCCAAGTTTTTCCCAGGTTTGCCCAACCAATAACTTTTTTAGCCCACCCACCAAAACGCTAAAAAAAAGAAAATAACGTTTGACCTCATTTCCGTACTAGCACCCCCATGATGGAAATACTTCAAACGGATTATGTCATAGGTTTGCCCAAGTTTTGCCCAGGTTTGCCCAACCATTAACTTTTTTTGCCCACCCAACAAAACGCTAAAAAAAAATAAAATAACATTTGACCTCATTTCCGTACCAGCACCCCCATGTCGGCAAAACTAAAAACAAATCATACCATAGGTTTGCCCAAGTTTTGCGCAGGTTTGCCCAACCAATAACTTTTTTTGCCTACCATTTATAACGCTAAAAACCCCAAAAGTAATTTTCTGGAATGCGTGAAGTTGGCACCCCCATGTTGGAATTTCAAAAAGTGGTTTGTGTGTAATGTTTTTTTTTTTTAACGCGGTAAAACAAGAAAAATGTTTCTTTTTCCCCATTCTTTACAAATCTTAAATGTATATAAAAGAAATAAAGAAAAGAAAAGAGAAAGGATATAAAGAAAAAAAGTTACCTCATTATGCAAATAAGCATCCAGTAGTGAAGGAGTGGGCATCAGATTATTACCTTTTTTTTTGTGAGAGGGGGGGAGGAATTTATTACTAAAATTGAACGAAAACAGTTAAAACAATTTTTTTTAATTTTTATTTTAATATTGCAGATCTTTTTATGATTAAAGATCTTTTTTTTTTTTTTTTTTTTAATTTAAGATGACATTTTTATGTATTTGTTTGTTTATTTATTTTCATTATACTCATAAAAATTAGTTATGTCTTTAAAATGAAATTTGTCGCAAAAATTTTTTTTACTGTTAAAATATATAAGATTAACAGATTTTATAGATTTATTTTATGTGTAACAACGTAGGATTTATTCTACTCTCAGAGTAAAATCGTTTATGATAATCTGGAGTTTTAGAATATAAATTTATCGTTCGTATCGTTATCTAATGACAAATATAAATGATAAACATGAAACAGAGTTTTAACAGAGATATTATAAGCTTTTTCGTTTAAGATTGGGAATAGCAATACATTATTATTATTATTATTATTTATTTTATTTTTTTTAAAGTTAATTATATATATATATATATAAGCTGCCATATATTGATAAAAGAAGAAAAATGTAATAATGTTTAAAAGTAATGTTAAAAAGAAAAAAAAAAAGAATAAAAAAATAGAGAATTCTACAAAGAAACTTATTTTTTTTTAAATCAGTCGAAATTTATAAGAAAGGAAATATAATACTTAATGCGAGCGGTAGATATTAAAGCAATAAAAAGAGGGTATTAATATTTTGAGATAATTTAAAATTATGAATGCTCCAAATATGTATATATATATACATATATATATATATATATATATATATATTTTATTCAAAAAACATTAATTGTTTTTTAATTTCTAACAAAATCCAGATGGGATAGTGAAACAAAGTTTTACCGTTAAAAACATTCGTGTGTAACACATTTTAACTTTTATTCTGAATATATCTAACAGCATTGTCGTTTTCATCAGTGAAAGTGCATTAAAAAATTATTTGACTGTTTATTAAATCATTTTACATACATCATTTGTCTATTTATTAATCATTTTCCACCTCATTGTCTATTTATTAAATCATTTTCTACAATAGCTCCCTAAAATAATGTTTATTTGCACCTCAGATTTATCTACTGCACGCTTAACAATAATAATAATAACAACAGGAAATAAATAAATAAATAAACAGAATGAATGAAGGCAGTCATTCAAATTAGTATACTTTTAGTGGGTTAAAAATAAATTCTAGTAGTTCCTTCTACAATTCATTTATACTAGTAATTATTATTTAATATATTTATTAATTTACACTAAATTAACAATTTACGTTATGGTAAACACATAAAGTTTTACTATTATCAAATTTTGCTTTAAAAATATTAAATATTTTGTTTTATTTATTTTATTTTATTTATTTATTATTATTTTTTTTAATGTAATTTCTTTGATGATATTGACAGAACATGCATTGTTTTAATGACTATCAGCCTATTTCTTATTAAAAACTATCAGTCTGTTATACACAAATAGTAACTTTTAAACATATCTTTTTTCTCTACCTCATATGGATATTATTTATTATAAAATATTAAATAAACATGTAAATGCTATTATTATTTTGTAAATTGAACTAATGCCAATGTACGCTGATATATGTTACTTTTGGCAAACCGTTTGTATCGGTTAAATATCATTTCCAAAATTTAAATATTTTACAGTAAATGTTCTGCTATCCGCCATTCAAATAACCAGAAATCTCAAGTATCCGAAAAACTCTTGACGATTCCCCCCCCCCCCCATTAAATGGTGAATAATTAATAAACTTTTTTTCATTTCTTTTGCGATGCAGAAATCCCATATATTTTTAAAAATTTCTATTTAATTTTAATTCAAATCTATTTTTACACTTTATATAGTAATTTACTCGTGTATTCAATATTAATCTTTAGTAACCGCCGAATTCTTTCTTCATCAATAAAATAAAAAATAAATGTAAAAGATAATCAATCTCTTTGAAAAATCTCATAATCATTTCGTCTCATAAAGAATAACAAATGGCTTATTTCATTTACATTCCTCCTAAATTGTAGTCGAATATACTATCCTTGAACACAGTTACAACAACAAGTATACGATTAGCCTTTTTTTTTTTTTTTTTTTCCCCGTGTGTATTTCCACTGCTCACATTTCGATATAGGATATGCAGTCTACTCTCTAGAACTCGCAGCTGTGGAAGCGTGTTGAAATGGACCGCGATACCGCGATAAAGAGAATTATAGTCTGCAAGTTTAGTTGAACCAAAAGCAGGACTGGCACTGGGGAGGGAGGAATAGATAAATAAATACGATCTCTTCACTTTATCTCCCACGGCTGTTTTGTGGTTTTGAGATAACTGTACTTTCTTTGGAGAATTAAACGCTTAATAGCAGATAAGAAATTATAATGTTCATTTTTTTTTTTTTTTCTCTCTCTCCTTTCACCCCCTCCTCCTTAAGGAAACAAGATTTAAACAGTGATAAAGAATCAGTAGGTAAATTACGGACCAAACGTTGGTCCTGAATTTACCTATGCGTTTCCTCTCTACTCTTGTAAAATGAGGGATGTTTCACAAATAAAAATTAAATCAGTAACGATTGTCAGGTTTTATTTTAACGAGTGGTTTGACAATTTATACGCTTAGTATTGTGATGTAGTTTCAAAAATTACTAATCCATATTAGTGAGACTATCCATTTACTGCTGTACATAACAATTACAACTAAGTGTACTATTATTTTCCAAAAGAACTGAAAATACATTTTTAAAGATTAAATCAGGAAACAAATATTTAAAATGTACATATATTTAAGTTTAATATTAGTCTGAACATATTTAAAATTTTAAATGGTTTAAAAAAAAAAAAAAATCAAATAATAGCAGACACTTTTGTTAAAAGGTTAGGATAGATTTAATAAATAAATAAACAAATATTGTTAAAAAAAAGAAAAAAAAAAAAAAAAGAAAAGCTTGGATCAAATTAAATATTATTACTTTCTCCTATTTATATGACAAAAAATAAACTTTTGTTTTTACGTCAAATTTTCGAAACTGAGTTTTAGCTATAATTACATGTTTTGAGATACCATAAATCCGAAAATCAGGATTTTGACGTTTGGTCTGTGTGTTTCTTAAGATTAAATAATGAAATAAATATGCGCATTACTTTAAACATGTTTAAAATTTTAAATACTAGTTTTAAAGAAGTCAAATAATAACAAGCTCTTTCATTTTGAAGCTAGATTTATTATTATATATAAAATGAAATAAGAAAAAAGAAACTGGTTCAAAACAACCACACGATTTCCATCACCCACTATTACGTGTATTTTATGCTTATATATATATATACACTATAATGCAATCTGAAGAGATAAAATTCACCTAAAAAAAGTAAATACTTAAACATTTTCCGGTAATAGAAAGCTGATACTCGTGTAAAGACATGTAAAACCAATTTACATAGCGAGTTAAAAAATCTGGGGTGAAACAACCACACGACTTCCATTACAAACTATTACATGTATTATGCGCACATTTGGAGATAATGTTATCAGGAGACATATAATTGACCTATTGAAATAGACACCTAAAAATTTTCCGGTAAGAGAAAGTTAATACGCGTGTTAACACATATAAAACAGAGTTTACACAATGATTTTTTTTTTTTTTTTTTTTTTTTTTTTTTTTTTTAAACACCATAAATTGAGATCTAAAACTGATCTATCTCATCAGGGTGATTATTAATTTTCCTGTGATAGCCAAGTAAAGCATGACAAAGGATATCTAAAATGGGTTTATGTAACAATTTTCAAGAAAATCGTTAGAGTCGTTTTTGAGATACCAACTTTTACCAAAACTCAATTATTGACAGGAAAACAACAATTACACACAAAAGCATACTTAAAAGTGAGTTAATATGGCGAGTTTGAAAAAAATCCGTACAGTCATTTTTAAAGGAACGCCCTTGCGAGACCTGAAATTGAGCTATTTATACAGGACGCCTATCAATTTTCCTGAACTAACGAACTATATCATTCTAAAGGACATCTAATAGAGTGTTTATGCAGAAATTTTGAAGAAAATCGTTAGAGCCGTTTTTGAGATACGAGCTTACGGGCCCCACTTCCGTTATCGGATGTCCCACTTAAGCTTTTCCAATTTTCACCAAAATTTGGAAAATTTATCTGTATACCAGACTGATTTCAATTCCAAAGTTTATTTGTTCAATCTTTATTAGTTTCCGAGATATTATAGCCTGAATATTCCCCACATACAAACACACACGCACACACTGGCCAATTGCCAAAAACCACTTTTTTGGACACATGAGACCTTAAAACATGTATCAGGTGAAATCTCGATATCGAATTTTTGGACCGAATACAATACTCCAATTATCTACGGTAGTCGGGTAGGGTCTCGGACAAAAGCCCCACCGGACAAAATCCCCACGGACAAAATCCCCACGGACAAAATCCCCGCCGGACAAAATCCCCGCCGGACAAAAGCCCCGCCGGACAAAATCCCCACCGAACAAAAACCCCACTAAAGCTCAAATATACATGGGGGGGGGAGGCTAAAGGGGAGCACAATGAGTATAGCAAGATAATATATATATATATATATATATATATATATATTGAGATATTAATGGAACTTTATTTAATTATCATTAGAGTTTTTAGTAATATATACTGAGAGTTACATATATCTGATAGGGAGGGGTTTCTGCTAAAATTTAGCCATCATTACTACTCGTTGTATGTGTAGATGAATGTATATGGATGCTTTTAATTTCTGTAAAAATACTTTGTGTGTGTGTATATATATATATAATATTATGTGAAAGATTATACACAAAAAATTAAAAAATAAAATATATATTAAAAACATCTTTATTTATTAAAAGTGAAAATTTTTAATGTTTAAATTAATTTGTTTAACAGAACTATTTGAGATTTTAAATGGAAAACCTATTTTTTAAAAAATTAATATATATATATATATATATATTCTATGAATGATTAAAAAGTAAAATAAAATAAATAAATAAATAAATAAAAATAAGTTTAAAAAATTAACTAAATTTTTTAGAAAACTAATTTAACTATTATACATATAATATAAATCATATTCATAAATTAGTCGAGATTATTTAATATTATTGTTTTGGGTTTTAATATTAATTAAAGAAAAAAAAAACTGTTTTAAAATACTTTTAATAATAAAAGATTATATATATATATATGAATGATTATAAGGAAAACCTAGTTATAAAAATATTTAATGAAATATTCTAAGTAAAAAACTAATTTATTAATTAAAAATAAAATTTTTAAGATTTCAATTAAGTGAGATTGTTTAATACTGTTGTCTGGACTTTCAGTTAAAAAGTTTATTTAAACATCCGAGCGGTAATCGATGCTAGTAGAATGGAAATGTTAAGTTCGATCCGAAGTCGCGTTCGTCGACCAAGCCGTTGAGAGTTTCCCGTGGTTTTCTTCGAAACTTTCGCAAGTATAGGCTAAGGCTCCCGCCCCCTATTCCCACCCTGGAGAGCATTTCACGTAGGTGTAGGGCACTCAAGTTATCAACCGGCTTTAACACTACCACAATCACCACGAAGATTTTTTTTTAAATATAAAATGATTATTTTACTATAAATGATTATATATATATACATAATTTATAGCAATATATTTTAATTAAAAATTAATTTAATTATTAAAAATATTTTTTTTTTAATAATTCAATTAGTTCAAATTGCTTAATACTATTGTTTGGTCGTTTAAATAAAAATACTATTTCAAAATGTTCTTAAACATCGAAAGATTTTTTACTATCCCTTCATCACAGAAATAAGGAGCTGATTAAAATTATTTAATTTAAAAGACCTAATTGAAAAACTAATTTAATTATTAAAAATATACATTTCAATTAAAAAAAAAAAAAAAAAAAAAAGAGAGAGAGATTGCTTGAATAATAATGTTTCAGATTTTAATTGTGAATCTTATTGTAAAATATTTTTAATAAAAAAGATTTAAAAGACAAAAGAGTGCTTATATATATATATATATATATATATTCTTTTCTTTTTTTTCTTTTCTTTTTTTTTTTTTTTTTTTTTTTTTTTTTTTAAAGGTTAAAATTCATTTAATAGAATATTTTAATTGATAAAACGTAATTTAATTATTAAAAATAGATTTTTTTTTAAATTATTGAATTATTTAAGATAATTCAATATTATATTATATATAATATTACTGTTTGGATTTAATAGAAAAAAAATTAAAAAATTTTTTTTATATAAAAATGTTTCCTACTAATAATTATCGAAAAAGGAACTAATTAAAATAATTTGTATATTCTATGCGAGGTACATATTTAAAGCACAATTTGGTACCTTTATACTAAATACGATGTAACAAAATTAATATACATATATTTGATGTATACAAAATAATTTTTCCTGTAAAATAAGGGCCGCTAGCACTCGAGAGGTTCTGTCCTGTAAACTGGTAGACGTAAGATTACGAGTTCGATCCCAGGTCGCTCTCGTCGACCGAGCCGTTCGGTGTTTTCCGTGGTTTTCACCAAAACTTGTGTAAAGGCGCGCTAAGACCCCTTAGAAAGACCCCCACGGAAGGCACTCCCCTTCAGGTCTAGGACCTTAGTGCAATCTTTCGCCTTTACTCTCAATACCAATAGCAATATCTGTGAAATAAGATATGATTAGCGTAATTGATTGACTAACAGGGTGTCACAAAGTATTTCTGATTCATTGTGAAGTATATAAATGGGAAAAACTACTTAATATTAATTTTCAGTGTTGTACGAATTTTTTTTAGTACATCATATGGTGTGCATGTACAGTTTACACGATATATATTCGACATAAAAAGTAATCTGTTTAATGCTTTCTCTTATATATACATATGTATATATGTATTATGAATGCGTTTTCATACATGCATAAATATACACGTTTCACACACCATGAAAGCCGAAAATTATTTATTATACTTTTTTGCCCCTTCGCCCTCCCTTCCCGCTCCTCTTAATAATTTTACACTCTCAAAAATATTCTCATTCGATCCGTAGACCCCCAAAACCTTTATGTACCTATTTTGAACGAGCTAACTCCAATTCTATTTTTTCCCCTTCGCTCCCCCCCCCCCCCCTTTCCGATCTTCCTAATAATTTTAGACTTTCGAAAATATCCTCATCCTATTTATAGGCCCCAAAAATCTACATGTACCAATTTTAAGCGATCTCACGCTAATTTCAATTTTTTTGTCCCCCCCCCCCCCTTTTCAAGCACACTAATAATTTTGCACTTTCGAAAATAACCTCATTTGATTTCTAGACCACAAAAACATAGTGAAATTAAGAATAACAGAATATTAAATGTCATCGAAATCCACGTTAATCAAAAAGAATTAATTTGTAATTAAATTAATAATAACCCGTGAAGAATTTAGTACAGATAAGAAAACATTAACAGTTAATATCTTTAATAAACTATGAACTATCGCACCGAGTTTCTAGTGGGAAAAGTAACAGATTTATTGAATAATTTATTTTATAACGAGTTTAATTAATTTTGAAATGTTAATTTTATCCAAAATATCATACGTACGGCCTTTGTCCGGGCTAAGTGGGGTTTTTGTCCGGTGGGGATTATGTCCGGTGGGGATTTTGTCCGGTGGGGATTTTTTCCGGTGGGGTTTTTGTCCGGTGGGGATTTTGTCCGGTGGGGTTTTTGTCCGGTGGGGCTTTTGTCCGGGGGGATTTTGTCCGTGGGGATTTTGTCCGGTGGGGCTTTTGTCCGTATCCCAGTCGGGTAATGGAAGTAAAACGAAAAAAAAAAAAAAAAAAAAAAAAAAAAGGTAGAGTTATATTTTGAAACACCAATTTCCGAGATCTAAAACTGACTTACCAAAGCAAGATTTAATTTTCCTTTAATAACCACGTAATACATGGGAAAGGATTTCTAAAATGGATTTATGTAACAATTTTCAAAAGAATCGTTAAAGCGATCTTTTTTCAGGTACCAACTTTTACCAAAACTTGGCATATACAATTATTGACCGGAAAACAATAATTACATACAAAACGATATTTAAAAGCGAGTTAATATTTCGATTATGAAGAATATCCATACAGCCATTTTTGAAGGAACGCACTTGTGAGACCTGAAATTGAGCTCTTTATACAGGACGCCTATCAATTTTCCTGAACTAAACAACTATATTACTCGAAAGGACATCTGATAGAGTGTTTATATCAGGGCCCGAAATTTCAACTTAGATTACACTCACTGAAAAAAAAAAGTTACTCGCCACGAAGTATGATTAACTTATCTGTTTTTACTTTCTGAACACTATAGAGAGGAAAGTATTGTAATCATGTCAAAAATCCGAATTTAAAATTTTTATGTTTCTATACGTTTCGAGGTCTCCTGAGTCGGTTTCCACTATTTTTAGGATGATGTATGTATGTGTGTGTGTATGTATGTGTGTATGCGTGTGTGTGTGTGTGTGTGTGTGTGTGTTACTTTCATGCAGTTACATAACACGTAGACCAGCTTCGAGGACAGAACCTCCCGGTCACTGGTGGGCCTATTTTTATAAGGAATATTATTCATGCAAAAGTGAGAACACACTTCAACCCACAGCATATCGACCAGAGCACCACTTTCTTAATGATTTCATGACAATTTCAATAGTGATTCCGTGTTCTTGATCAAAGAACCATACAAATATAGGGAATACTTTTATTTCTTTGTGATTCGAAGAATCTGAATAGATATAAACCATAATATGCTCCGGCAAGTTTATTAGAAAGTTGTTCTTTTGTGAACCTAACGCAGCAAAAAGTTAGTGTTCTCCGTTCGATACAGCCAACAGCCAATTGAGCTTCCCAGTTTTGCGAAATTTTTAAAATTAAGGACTGAATCCTTTTCATTTGAAAAAGAAGACAGACGACGAAAAACATAAAAAAGAGGACTTTTTAGTCCTATAACGTTTTTTCGTTCAAAAGGGCAGAGCGTTGAAAAACTAGACTGTCCTCTTAAAAAGAGTATGTCTGGTCACCTTACCTAAGATTAGCATGATTTTACATTTTAAATCAATATATATATATATATATATATATATATATATTTGGTAGCACCGTATACTGTAAGAATTCTATCTACATTTAGACCGAAATTTTACTCGCCACAGTAAAATTTCCTCTCTCCAATGGCGCGGTGGCGAGTGGAAATTTCGCGCCCTTGTATATATAGCAACTTTGAAAAAAATCGTTAGAGCCGTTTTTGATATATGGACTTACGGTCCCACTTCCGGTTTTCCAATTTTCAACAAAATTTGAAAAAATTATCTGTACACCAGACCTGTCTCAATTCTGAAGTTTCGCAATATTACTTTTATTAGTTTTATGATAGCCAGAAGATTCCTCACATACACAGAAACACAAACACACATACCTTTTTGGACTCAGGCGATCTTAAAACGTGTAAATCAGGTGAAAACTCGTTATCGAATTTTTAGACCGAATACAATACTTCCATTACCTACGGTAGTTGGGTAATGGAAGTAAAAAGTACAGGGTTGAAAACAGAACTTGAAAAAATATTTTGTTTACAGTATGGGTATGAAACATTAATTTTCAGTATTCGTCAACATAATAAAATGTACAAAGCACTTCCATCAAATACATTCAATAAAAAAGAACATTTTTTTTTATTCTGGGAAGCCCTGTATAATGTCTTTTATCAATATACATTATAAACAATACTGTGTATTTAAAATTTTTTTTACTGAAAAAAAAAAATCTAACACAAAAGGAATTACGATTCCTATAATTTCCAAGTATAGCCCCAACATATCCAAGTACTTTGGGTAGCCCTGTACACATATGATGAATGATTTCCATACACAATTTACACAAACGTGCTTTTATGAACATAATAAATTTTCTTCATTCCGTTTTGTTTGAGTCAGCCTGTAGATGTTACACTGTACTTACCAGAAATTTCCCCATAGACATAATGTATTTGAGTTCTCTTGGATGTCCCTGTACACGAATTATTTGCTTAATCTCAACGAAAAGTTTCCTGTAGCATCCGTATAATATGCACATTTAGAATAACAAGTTTCGACTTTATACTAATATTTGTTCTTGAGATATGCTGATAACAGACAGACACACACGCACACACAGAGACCAACCGCAAATGCATGATTTTTGGCACCGCAAAACGTGTAAATATAACAAAAACTCACTTTCGAAAATTTGACACAGAAAGAATATACTTTCCCTACCATATATATGGGTAAGAGAAAGTAATAAAAAAATAAATAAAATAAATAATAAGTACAAAACTTTGAAACAACGCTATGCACTGCAAGAACTCTCAGCAATTCTTTCGATCGAAAGAAAATACGACTCTTCGTCAGGCGAACAAAATACTCACATGATGCAAACACAGCGATAACGCAAAAACTACACAAACACCTACTTTGTTTATGCCTACTTTTTTCTCCTGACGAAAAGTCGTGTATTCTTTCGATCTGAAACAATTGTTGTCAATTCTTACATTATATGATGTTGTTTCAAAGTTTTGTACTTATTACATTTAAATTCCAGTTCTGTAGAGTTTTTTATTAATAAAATAAATCACTATTTTTATTCCGTTACTCGACTACCTTAGGTAATGGAAGTATTGCATTCGCACCGAAAATTCGATATCGATTTTTCATCGTATTTATATGTTTTAAGGTCTCCTGAGTCCACAAAACTAGTGTTTGGCAATTGGTCAGTGCGTGTGTGTAGGGGAGGGGGCGAGATTTTCTAGCTATCATATCTACGAACCTATTAAATATAAAAGTACGAAACTTCAGAATTGAGACTGGTCTGGTGTACAGATGAATTCTCCAAATTTTGTTGAAAATTGGAAAACTGGAAGGGGAACATTGAAAACCGAAGGTGGGACCATCAGTCTGTTTCTCAAAAACGGCTGTAACGATTTTCTTCAAAGTTGCTATATAAACACTCTATTAAATTTCGTTTCGAATGATATAGTTGGTTAGTCCAGGAAAATTGATAATTGTATAAATAACTCAATTTCAGGTTGCGCAAGTGCGTTTCTTTAAAAACAACTGTACGATTTCTTTTTTAACTCACCATATTAACTCCCTTTTAAGTATCCTTTTGTATGTAACTACTGTTTACCGGTCAATAATTCTGTATTTAAAGTTTTGGTAAAAGTTGGTATCTCGAAAAAGTCTCTAACGATTTTCTTGAAAATTATTTCATAAATCCATTTTAGATATCCTTTGCCATATATAATTTGGTTATTACAGAAAAATGTAAAGTCATCCCGATTGGGTAGATCAGTTTTAGATATCGAAAAGTGGTGTTTTACAAAATAACTACCTCCCCCCCCCCTCCTGTTTACACGATATCTCACGAACAAATGATCCCAGAGAGATCAGATCATCAGTTTTAAAATATTACTTTCGATACTGGCAAGAACCCTATTCATTTACAACATTCGAATTTAAACTTCGTAAGTTATTAGAAATTTTCGATTTCTTAACATGGGAAAATAGGACAAAATTTCACTTAAACGTGCATTAAATGGAAACTTTTTATTGTAAAAATGTCAGACCAGTTTTAAAATATCAGTTTTGATGCCGGAATGAACATCAGTAACTATAAATATGCTACTTTGAATATTTCGCAAGTTATTGGAAATTTACGAATTTCTTAACATGGCAGTATAGGGCAAAATTTCACATAAACGTCAATCTTGAGGAGTATTTTCATCGCAAAGGTGTCAGACCACGTTTGAAATATTATTTAGGATACTGACATATTATTTAGGATACGATAGAGTATGAATTTTCTAATTTGGGAAATTCGTAAGTTATTTGGAATTTATGATCCTCTTAAAATGGCATAAGAATAAAAAATTGAGCACAAACGGCCATTTTCAGGATCATAAATATATCAGACAACTTCAAAATAACATTTATGATACTTGTATGAACATGACTGATTACAAATATTCTTATAGGCAAATTTCGTAAGCTATTCGTTATTTAAGATTTTATCAACATAACAAAATTGAAAATTTTCCATATAAATATGCATTTTGAGGATTGTTGCATTGGAAATAGTAGCATGAAAACTAAACTACGAAATTTACCCTAATAAAATAAATTAATAGATTAGAATAAGATAAATATATCGAAGTGAACGGTGGATAGCCTATTAGGCGGGGATTTCATTCTGTCACTGTGTCAAGCCTTTCTTTTTCAAATTCATTTCCCTTAACATGATAACTATGTTAAGAGAATGTCCTATTCTAGCAATTTATGAATATATATATGTGATGGGGAACAGAGCAGAGTCCACCTATGCCAACTAGTTTTAATATATTATTATTATTTCTTTCTTCCTTTTCTTTTCCTTTTTTTTTTTTTTTTTTTTTTTTTGTTTGTTTAGGATTGAGGATTATTAGTCTAAATCTTGGATTTGTGCGGTGTCATTTTTTGATAGTTTGACATTTATCGGAATCTAAAATTTATCGAAAATATAATTGAATAATTTGAAAGCGATGTTATAATTTGAAAAAAAAAAAAAAAAAAAAAAAAACTAATAGTCCGTCGTCCTAGACTAAATTCTGCTTTTGCCAGAATTTCACAAAAATCATTTTTTGTGGAAAGAAAAAGAAAAGAAAAGAAAATTAATAATAATCAGTATCGAAACAAACACTATCGAAACAAACGCTATCGAAAAAGTTTTTTTTAATAATTTTGAATTAGGAAATAAAAAGTGCGCGTGCAAAATGAAATAAAAATAAGTAAAAAAATGAATTTAATGATTTAATTTTTATATAAAACATGATCGCGTGCTATCTTAAAAAGTATATGTAAAATTTAAAGTTTATGTGGTGCGTGTGGCATCTATAAAAATTGTTTTAAGAAATAGAATCTAATAAAGGAAGCAACGATGTTGGTTGCATTTTGTTATATAGTTTGAATTTTTGAATTTTATAGAAGTAATATCTACCGTAGGAATAATTTCTTATGTTAAAACTATAGGGAAATGTTATGCGAGCACAAGCGATGCCACTTTGTTCTTTTTTAAATGAAATTGACTAATGCTTGGACAAAGGATTTTTAAAGATTGAAATTGGACTTTTCTTTTTTGTGTGTGTGTGTGTGTGTGTTAACTAGTATGACATTATTCTATTGATTAAATACATTATTTTGGCTTACTTTAATATAGAAAATTATTTTCATAGCAGATTATTTTTTAAAAAAATCAAGGGTGCTTTCTCACTGCTATCAGGATATCTCAATTACAATTTCATTCATCCTTATATTTTTTACATTAAAGGAAACAAAACATTTAAATTAAGAATCAGAACTAAAAGGTTTTAGTTATTTTAATAATATACAGTTTAATTAATAAATAAATATGAAATATGAAATAAGCATTAAAATTTTTGTGTTTCCACAATCATAATTTTTTCTGTTGAACAGAACTTTTTATTTTTTTTTTTCTTTATGAAACCGACAAAAATACCATGTTTGGATTTTCAAACTCTTTATCCAAACGATCAAATTCCCCGCGCTTCAGCTTTAGAAACTATCATATTCGAAACGCCCTATGCTTTACTTGTCTGGGATTCCAGAATTTGAAAACAACTGACCGCAAACGTTTGGCTTTCTTATAGAACGATAAGAATTTTTTTTTCTCCACTCTCAATCCATAAAATTTGTATAGACTTATACTCAAGAGAGGAATGACTCATCCTACACAAATCACTTCCTCTTGTAAAACAATCGTGTGATAAGCATAAAATGCAGATAATGCTATTTTTAAAGTAGAAACGAAAGCAAATCTGACTTTTTATTTAATTTTATAGTATATGCCTTTTTCTTTCTGTGTTGCATACATAATACTAGAAATTTTTTTTGTGGAAAAAATGTTTTGCAAGCAATTATTATTATTTTTCGAATTATTATATCAGTCAGTGAATTATATGCTTTTAGATTGTGGTACCTTCTTTTTTTATTAGAGTGAATGCATAGTCATAAGTTTTTCACGATTCTATTATTAATTCATAAATTAAAATTATTTAAATTAATGCATTCTACTCTGAATCTTAACCAGTGGTGGCATTAGAAAGTCCTTGACAGGGGGCCCCGTTACCTCGATAAGGGGCATTATATGTAGAAACATTATTTCAGGCATATTTAGCACCATGCACCTTCCTGTCATTTTTTAATCCACTATGTCAAATATACACTACTATTTTTTGTTTGCTCAATGTTTCTTTTTTCTTTTTTTTTTCTTTTTTGTGTCTCCGTACTATTTTTAAAACCGATTAAGAAAGAGGGGAAGATGTTAGAAGTTTAAAGGCTTTGTCAGTGTGTCTGTTTGTGGCACTGTAACTTCCAAAGAAATACACCGACTTTAATGCAATGATTCGCTATCATTATCAGAAACCTGATATAATAGGGATGTTTATTAGCTATGTTTAATAAAATTCTGTTTGATAGATTTTTTTTAATTAATTAAAATTTAAATTTTCAAGCCACTTTGCATTTATATTTTAAAATTTGAGAGCTAGTAATTATCCTATTTTCAAATTATTCCGGTAAAACATGTGAGCTTGCATTCTTCCGAATTTAAATCACGTTAGATTACCAATCACGTGTTTTTTTTTTTTTTTTTTTTCATTGAAGCATGAAAGCACCATTATAAACCGATTTTCGCAAAAAATAAAAAATTGGTTATAAATAATGATATGAGTTCAAAGTAAATTTTTTTTTAAATTCATTTGAAAATTACTGAGCTTGAGATATTTTAAATAATTTAAACAGTTTTTTTTTTTTTTTTTTTTTTTTTTTCAGGCTTTTGCATTGATAGCTTAAATTTTGCAAATCGTCAATTTTCCAACTTCAGATTCATATTATATCATAAACCATGTTATATTATTATTACTATTATTACTATAAAGGAATGCATAAAAAAAAAAATCAAAATTTTTTTATCGATTTAGTGAAAAATTAAAAAGAATTATTACAATTTCACAGTAAAAAATTGCTAAATACAGTTGAAATCTATATTTTTTAAAGAAAAATAATATTTAACTAAATTCAACACCACTCTCGCGTTTAAATTTTATAAGTTGTAAGCTAGAGTTCTTCCAGCTGAAAATTGTAGAATTTATAGAAAAATTGGTGATTTTGAAATTATGCATATATGCATATATATATAAAGCTAGCTTTTAACTTAATCGTGTCATTTCTTCAGTATACTGAGCTATTCCCTATCCCTATAAAATAATAGATATGTAATATGTATATAAAAAATATGATTAATCGTACATTTTAGAGCTTGAGTATAGTTCTGAAAAAAGAAATAGAGTCAAAGATATGAAACAAATATCAGTAAAACTTCATTAGAGTACACATTTCTTATATAAACATACATATCTTTATTACATTTCTATAAAATGTACAAATTTTACTTAGATTATTCTTATTTAAACGTGTACCTAAGCTTTAAATTTCTCATAGTCATAAAATATCAATTTTAATTTAATAATGTTATTTAATTTTTTTATTTTCTTGAATTGAAATTTTTATAAGGTGTTCTTTTTTTTTTTCTCTCTCTCTTTCACTCTTTTTAAATCATGAGGACGAATATTTTTGTCAGTATACCCATCTCTTGGCTGAGTGGTTAGCGCTTTAGCCTTCAGCTTGCTGTGTTTGAATGTTAATTCAGGCACGACGCACGAAAGTTCACAGTAGTTTGAAATTCACTTTTAAGCCGCATTTTCTTGCCTAGTTAGCATTAGGGCGCATAAAATATCCGTAAAATGAAATAGCAACCTAAAATTTCCTGTCAATGACTAAATTAATTTCATTATGCTAAAAGTATTCGTTGGATAATTTCTTCATTTTCAACAAAAAAAATTCAATATAAAGAAAGTTTTCACTGAATTTTGAGTAGCCCTGTATATTATCTATAAATAACAAGCACACCACATGGCTAAAAATTTGACACAGTGTGAAAAACGCATAACATAACTTCAAATAAACTCCAAGTTGATAATATATCATTGTTCTTTTATGTGGCCCTTTAAACAAATATTGAATGACTTTCATATTAAGTTTTACATGAAGCATGCTTTTTACGCACGTAAAAACATGTTCAAATGCATTTATTTTATTTTTTCCAGTGAAATCTAAAAATATTTCGCTTTATCTATCAGAAATTTGGTCTATAAACATATATTTGAATCCCCATGGTAGTCCCTGTACCAGAATTATTTGTTTGACTTTTACGAATCAAAGGCATCTCCATACACTAAAGGTTTAGGATGTCGAGTTTAGACTTCTTGCTAATACTTATTTTTGAGTTATGGTGATTGCAGACATACAAACAGACTGCTAGAGATCGAGACCAACTGCTAAAAACTCGATTTTCGTAATCAGGGGACCTCAAAACGTGTAAATATATAAAAATCCCAATTCCGAAATTTCTATCCCTCAAAATATTTTCCGCACCATACATGGATTAAAGGAAAAAAGTTGTTTTATGTGCGTATTAAAATTAGATCATCTTTGATGAAAATATTTAGAAAAAGTAAACTTTGATCTATTTACCTTTTTCTATTTACCTTCTACCTGCCTTTTTTACTCCTTACCACTTTGTCTTGCAGAAGCAATATTATGTAAATTATTGTTGTCAAATAACGAGTACTTATATTTGCTATTATTTCATTACCCTATAAAATATATAATATTATATACTACATTAAATCACGGTATTTGACCGTATAATTTTACGAGAAAGGAATACTAGAAAGTTTTACTAGTTAAACGGTCAAATCTGGTAAATTGATATTGCGAAAGTATACTCTTAAAATTCAGGATTTTTTTTTTTTTTTTTTACTTTTTTATGGGAAAAAGCAATTAATCTACGTAAACTTCCAAATCTACTATCAAACTATATTTTTGCGGTCAAATTGCGTAAAATGTAAAGTGTTAGATTTCATTGACGTCATATTAGAGACACTTCGTATTTCAAACTGAAAATATAATTTTGTATTTTTATTGGTTTAGAGAGTTTATCTATTATCTATAGATTTATGCAAACAGCGATTGATATAAAAGATCTATTGCGCACAGAAGTCCCCGCGCACAAAACCCTCACCGAACAAAAACCCCACCTATACCGGACAAAAGCCCCACCTATAACGGACAAAACCTCCAAATTCAGCGGACAAAAGCCCCATTTAACGCTGACAAAAACCCTATGTATCAAAAATGATATTTTGGATAAAAATAACATTTCAAAATTATTAAACTGGCGATAAGATAAATTATAAAATAAAATCTGTTACTTTTTTGACTAGAAACTCGTTATGATAGTTCATATTTTAGTAAAGCTATTAATTGTTAATTATTTTCATAACTGTACTAAAGTCTTCACGAGTTATTACTAATTTAGGAATAAATTAATTCTTTTTGGTTAATGTGGATTTCGGTGGCATTTAATCTTCTGTTATTTTTAATTTTACTATGTTAATAAATATATTGATGTTGTAGTGTTTTATGGCCGACTGACTATGCTAGGTTCCTAGGCCAATAATGGAATGTGCTCTGTGGGTGTCATTATAAAGGTCCTAGCCCAAATTTACTCAAGTTTCGGAGAAAACCACGGAAAACTTCGAGCAGATAAGTCGATTAACGCGACCTGGGATCGAGACCAACTCTTTCCATCTACCAACTTCTCTCTCTCTATATATATATAAACGTAAATATGAAATTTGTCGTAGATTTTTACATAATAATTATTGGAGTAGAGGTTTGAAAGTGGTATCACTCGAAAGGTATATTTAATGTAAGTTTGAGGAAAAAAAATATTCTCCTATCATGTCATGAAAGTATTGAAAAATACTTTTATTTTTTATGTTATCATTTCATACAAATAATCTTTTGTATTAAAAATTCCTATAGAAGAAAGTTCTTAAAATACTTGTGCATTTTTTCAGTTTGTAGTTGGTCTGCTAACTGCATTCGTGACTAAATGGATAGTGGAAAATGTGAGTTTATAAATGTTCTATAAGTGTCTGAATTTCAAGGCTAATTTGTCCAGTTTTTTTTTTTTTTTTTTTTTTTTTTTTTTACAGAATCGGAAAACAGTAAAGAAAAAAAAAAAAAAAAAAAAACACTAATAATTTGATCTTTTACTATATTATACAGTAAGGACTAAACTGTCTTTCTTTGGATGTTTAGTGTTAATTTTCTTTACAATGAAAATCATTTGCATTCATCATGTACCATAATTTTAATAAATAATAGTGTTAAAAAATTATTTACACTTAATGAGTTTGTATAGGAAAATGTTGAAGAAAGATGTGTGGTGACCAGAACATACTAGTATGTTTAAGAAATAGTGGAATTTAAATATTTTACATTTTTCCTTATTTTTAAAGTGTTACCGTGTTATTATTTATAAACTGAATAATTTATGAAACGATTACATGAAGAAATCAGACATATCACATGAAGCAATATGATTGAAATTTAGGTATCTGTTAATCTATAAGATGGTAGACATGAAGTGCAGGGTTCGATCACACGTTGTCTTTATGAACCTAACGGTTCGCAATTTTCTGCGATTTTCTCCGATCTCGCGTTAATACGTGCTTGAAACTCTTAGAAAAACATTTGCGGATGGCATTGCATCCAGAAAGAAAGAAACACTCCAAAAATATCAGAATCAAAGAAATCAGATATATCAATGATGTTACCTATATCTTGAATAACTTACGAAATGATTACATACAGAAATCAGATATATTATATTAAGTTACAAGATTGAAATTGAAATATATGTTAATCTCTAAACTTGTAGACGTGAAGTGCCATCAATAAAGATGAAAGATTGGACAAACCTGGGCAAAACATGGGCAAACGTTACACACATACCGTTTTTTGAAATTCCAACTTGGGGGTGCCAACCTCACAATTCTGAAATTACATTTTTCGGGATTTACAGCGTTATAAATTGTGGGCAAAAAAAAAAAAAATGAAAGTTTGGGCAAACCTGGGCAAAACTTGGCCAAACATTATATACAAACCGTTTTTTGAAATTCCAAATTGGGGGGGGGGGCAACTTCACGGTTCTCAAAGTATATTTTTCGGGATTTACAGCGTTATAAATGATGGGCAAAAAAAAAAAAAAAAAATGAAAGGTTGGGCAAACCTGGGCAAAACTTGGGCAAACCTATGGTATGATTTGTTTTTAGTTTTGCCGACATGGGGGTGCTGGTACGGAAATGAGGTCAAATGTTATTTTATTTTTTTTAGCGTATTGTTGGGTGGGCAAAAAAAGTTAATGGTTGGGCAAACCTGGGCAAAACTTGGGCAAACCTATGGCATAATCCGTTTGAAGTATTTCCGTCATGGGGGTGCTAGTACGGAAATGAGGTCAAATGTTATTTTCTTTTTTTTTAGCGTTTTGGTGGGTGGGCAAAAAAAGTTATTGATTGGGCAAACCGGGGCAAAACTTGGGCAAACGTTACACACAAACCACTTTTTGAAATTCCAACATGGGGGTGCCAACTTCACGCTTTCCAGAAAACTACTTTTGGGGTTTCTAGCGTTATAAATGGTGGGCAAAAAAAAATCATTGGATGGGCAAACCTGGGCAAAACTTGGGCAAACGTTGTACACAAACCGTTTTTTGAAATTCCAACTTGGGGGTGCCAACTTCACGGTTCTCCAATTACATATTTCGGGATTTACATCGTTATAAATGGTGGGCAAAAAAAATGAAAGGTTGGGCAAACCTGGGCAAAACTTGGGCAAACCTATGGTATGATTTGTTTTTAGTTTTGCAGACATGGGGGTGCTGGTACGGAAATGAGGTCAAATGTTATTTTATTTTTTTTTTTAGCGTTTTGTTGGGTGGGCAAAAAAGTTAATGGTTGGGCAAACCTGGGCAAAACTTGGGCAAACCTATGGCATAATCCGTTTCAAGTATTTCCGTCATGGGGGTGCTAGTATGGAAATGAGGTCAAATGTTATTTTCTTTTTTTTAGCGTTTTGGTGGGTGGGCAAAAAAAGTTATTGGTTGGGCAAACCTGGGCAAAACTTGGGCAAACGTTACACACAAACCACTTTCTGAAATTCCAACATGGGGGTGCCAACTTCACGCTTTCCAGAAAACTACTTTTGGGGTTTTTAGCGTTATAAACGGTGGGCAAAAAAAAT
The DNA here is from genome assembly GCA_963930645.1 of Salticus scenicus. NCBI lineage: Eukaryota > Metazoa > Arthropoda > Arachnida > Araneae > Salticidae > Salticus > Salticus scenicus. The sequence goes on from OZ005655.1 coordinate 62,981,654, forward strand.
CATTGGTTGGGCAAACCTGGGCAAAACTTGGGCAAACGTTATACACAAACCGTTTTTTGAAATTCCAACTTGGGGGTGCCAACTTCACGGTTCTTCAATTACATTTTTCGGGATTTACATCGTTATAAATGGTGGGCAAAAAAAATGAAAGGTTGGGCAAACCTGGGCAAAACATGGGCAAACCTATGGTATAATTTGTTTTTAGTTTTGCCGACATGGGGGTGCTGGTACGGAAATGAGGTCAAAAGTTATTTTATTTTTTTTAGCGTTTTGTTGGGTGGGCAAAAAAAGTTAATGGTTGGGCAAACCTGGGCAAAACTTAGGCAAACCTATGGCATAATCCGTTTGAAGTATTTCCGTCATGGGGGTGCTAGTACGGAAATGAGGTCAAATGTTATTTTCTTTTTTTTAGCGTTTTGGTGGGTGGGCAAAAAAAGTTATTGGTTGGGCAAACCTGGGCAAAACTTGGGCAAACGTTACACACAAACCACTTTTTGAAATTCCAACATGGGGTCGCTAACTTCACGCTTTCCAGAAAACTACTTTTGGGTTTTTTAGCGTTATAAATGGTGGGCAAAAAAAATCATTGGTTGGGCAAACCTGGGCAAAACTTGGGCAAACGTTGTACACAAACCGTTTTTTGAAATTCCAACTTGGGGGTGCCAACTTCACGGTTCTCCAATTATAGTTTTCGGGATTTACATCATTATAAATGGTGGGCAAAAAAAATGAAAGGTTGGGCAAACCTGGGCAAAACTTGGGCAAACCTATGGTATAATTTGTTTTTAGTTTTGCCGACATGGGGGTGCTGGTACGGAAATGAGGTCAAAAGTTATTTTATTTTTTTTAGCGTTTTGTTGGGTGGGCAAAAAAAGTTAATGGTTGGGCAAACCTGGGCAAAACTTGGGCAAACCTATGGCATAATCCGTTTGAAGTATTTCCGTCATGGGGGTGCTAGTACGGAAATGAGGTCAAATGTTATTTTCTTTTTTTTAGCGTTTTGGTGGGTGGGCAAAAAAAGTTATTGGTTGGGCAAACCTGGGCAAAACTTGGGCAAACGTTACACACAAACCACTTTTTGAAATTCCAACATGGGGGTGCCAACTTCACGCTTTCCAGAAAACTCTTTTCGTTTTTTTGAGCATTATAAATGGTGGGCAAAGAAAATCATTGGTTGGGCAAACCTGGGCAAAACTTGGGCAAACGTATGGTATTATTTGTTTTTAGTTTTTTCGACATGGGGGTGCTAATGCGGAAATGAGGTCAAAATTTATTTTTTTGATTTTTGGAATTTTGGTGGGTGGGCAAAAAACAATATTGGTTGGGCAAACCTGGGCAAACCTTGGGCAAACGTTACGTATAAACCGATTTTTCAAATTGCGAGGTGGGGGTGCCAGCTTCACACAGGTAGCGATTACCGCATTAAAAACTGTGAAAAAAAAACCGTAGTTTACAAAATGAAATAGTCCTTTTCCAGCATTACCGAAATCCCTATAAGATCGGTGCTGCGTCAGATGCAGCTCCAACGTGCCTAGTTTCATAAGGTCGAAACTGGTAGGGAAAACGAGTAGCGGCGGTTTTAACCGTCTTTTCCCTAAAGAAATCCCTTTTCTTGCGAGCTGCATGAATGAGCAGCTCCTTTCGGGACTTTGGAAGCGCTATTACGCTTAAAACTGGTTGATTTTTCTCAATGTTTTAATAATTTTTCATGATAACGAAGTAATCTGCTCTTCTATATGCATAATATACTATATAATATGATAATATTTATTTTTAAAATATTTTATAAGTTAACATAATTACTTCGAATATTTCTGGGGGGGCTGCAGCTCTGCAGCCCCTGCCACGAGCCGCCACTGGTGAAATCTGGGGACCTGGGACGGCAAGCATGACGAACCAAACGACCGTGTAACACCCGTCTAACAGGTAGAGCACCATCCTGCAGAAAAATCGTACGTTCCAGCAGGTGTTTTTCCGCCAGGTTAGGGATGCGATTCTGTAACAGATTGGCGTACCTCTCACCCGTCATGTTAACATTTACAAATCCCGAATAACTCATTTCCTGAAAGAAAAAAGGCCCGATAACGGTAGATGTGGTAAATCCACACCACACTGTGACTTTCTGGTTGTGCAATGGAGTTTGCACGAAAGTTCTAGGTTTTTCGGTAACCCAAAATCTACAGTTGTGGGAGTTGACATAACCTCGGAGTGTGAGATGGGCTTCGTCGTACACACAATACGTCGGCAAAATACGTTAGACAACCAATCGTCATCTTCCGCCATCTTTTGAAACGCCCATACCGCAAATACTTTCGGCTTCGCAAAATCGTCGGGTAACAGTTCATTATGACGCTGGATTTTGTATGGATAGCATAGGAGGGTACACCTTACTGATACCCAAACAGTAGTTATGGAATGCCAGTGAGACGTGCGACTTCACGAGCGCTGACATCCCTATTAGTAGATGAACCCGCTACAATTTCCATTTCTTCATGAACTGTTTGAGCAGCATTAGCTAGCACTTGTGCTCGGTCGGCCACTACTCGGTCGCATTGTCTGAACAGCCCGTGGCTTCGAACTTTGAAATCATTTTCTTCACAGCTGAACCTATCATAGGACCTTTACCCATTGAAATACCCTTCCTATGGCGATAGGATCGTAAACCTGCAGTAGCAGATTCCCCATTCTGATAGTACAGCTTCACTAACAGTGCCTTTTCTGGTAACGTCAGTATGCTGCGATTGCTGATGCATCTCATTCTCTCTCTCTTTACAGCTCTTTTTATACAGGATTCTCATGCAGCGTCACTTACGTATTGCTGTCCAGTGCCACCTTTTGGCCATTTTTTGAACCTTTTCTTTTTTGAGGTTGCAATAAAACCCCATGCCATTCCAAGCATGCGTGTAAAGTTTTACCTCTCTACCTACATTATTCCGTGAATTATTTATTTTTCAAATGCATACTAATTTTCTGATCACCCTGTATAATACATATACATAAACTTGTGTATTAAAAGGACGGTTGTAACTTCATTTACATTACGAAACGAGCAGAAATTATTTAGTTCATTTAAAAATCGATGTGCAAAATCGATGAGCAATCTTCTTATATTGATGATAAGATAATTTGTCAAATTTTGAAAAAGTACTATTGAAAAATATTAATGAAAATTTTTAAAGGTCTGTTCAGTTATATGTATAGTCATAAAATAATCTGGTATGGCTCTCACTCGACTTTCTCTTATTTTGAAATTCAATACCATAAAAAGAGATTGGGCATTAAGAGATAAGATAATCAGTACTATTACATAAACCTCCGTTAAAAACAATTTAAAATAGGCTTCGGAAAAACTTCATTCGAGAAATAATTCTGTATGACGGCGGCTACCGTTCCGTCATTCCCCCATTTCAATATTGTATACTTACATTTAAAGAAAATTCGAAAGTTGTTATTAAATTTAAAAGTTCATTCCAAACTATTTAGGCAACTTTCACCCACACCATTCCTTAAAACTTATCAATTCTGATTTATTTATTTATTATTATTTTTTTTTAATTTTTAAATAACAACCTTATATTAACATCAAAATAAAACATTTGAATTACTTGAAATTATTTGTTTTTAAGTTATTCTGAAAAAAGACATAGACAAAGATTAAACATTAAAAAAATGTCTTTAGTATTCAGAAAAGTTCAAAATTTGTAAATATACAAAAAGAAAGAAACAAACGCTAAATATTTTGTTTAAAAAATACTTTATTTATCATATATGGGTATGAGTAATTATTTTTAATCTCTGAGCTGTTTTCCTCAACATGGTAAAGTATTATAATAAAGCATTTCCGCTAATTACATAAAAAAAAAAAAAAAAAGAAAAAGGATGTTTCCGCTTAATTATTGGCAGCACTGTACGTCTTCTAAAAATTATGCACGCAACATATTGTGCACTTAAGTATAATCCTATAATAATAACATAAAACACAGCATGAAATGCACTACCATGAATTTCCAGGTGATGTTTCACTACAGTGAGCGATCAAATCACATACAATTAAAAAAAAAAAATTATTATTATTTTTTTAATTTATTATTATTTATTATTATTCATTTATTTTTGCGTTTTTTGATTTTCTAAAAAATGGGCCGGGACTTCAGACATGTAAAGAACATTTAAAAATTCACATATTCCACTATCGATTTAGTTTAGAGGGATATTAGGGGAGGGGACCAACCACAAATTGAAGAAGAGCGCAAATACTTTGGGCCATTCTGTATCATAAAAATCTATAAATGGCTTGTAACTTTAACACATATTTTCACTTTCTATGGGCAGTATTTGTATGATTGTTGTATACACTATGTATAATATTTATATGTTTATTGTGGAAATTGCGCAATTATTTAGGCAAATCTAAAATTTTTTCAAAAATTATTAATTTTTTTTTTTTGAAAAGTTTTTTACTTATAATTAAAACAAGTTTCCAAAAAACTTAAAAAAAAAAAAAAAAAAAAAAAAAAAAAAATTGAGAAACATTGGCAAAGGAAAAAAAAATTACAAAAAATTTATTCTGAAACACATAATTCCTACGTGTAATATTCTCTGAGATATGAGCCTTTATATTTTATGTTAGTAAATATTATTTTACTGCGCATGCGTGAAAGATAGGAAAATTTCCATATAGGTTGAAGCTAGATATATTGGACAACTTTTGTCAAAAGTTCATTTGAATAGAGAAAAATTAAGCAAATTGTCGGCACAAAAACGAGCTAGGTTTCAGGTTTTTTTCTAAAGTTGAAATTTCATAAGGGGTTTTCCATATGCTGCGTATTCAATTTGAAGATCCAATTTTTTTCAACCATGTTGCAAAAGTTCTTTTTGAGAAAACCCCCTTATATGTTTGTAACTCTAACATATTTTTATTTATTTATTAAGATTGTGAGTTCATAAGGGGTTTTTCACAAGAGTGAACTTTTGCAATGCGGTTGAAATAATTGGATCTTCAAATTAAATACGTGGCATGTGAAAAACCTCTTATGAAATTTCAACTCTGGAAAATACCTAAAATCTAGCTCTTTCTTTTGCCGGCAATTTGTTCAACTTTTACTCTATTTAAATAAACTTTCGACAAAAGTTGTTCAATATACCTAACTTTCAAACTATGCAATAAAAATGTTTATATCTTTCGCGCATGCGCAGTAAAAAATATTTACTATAAATGTTCATATCTCATAAAATATTATGCATGTTAATTTTATCTTTCATAATAGTTTTTACCTAATGTTTGACAATTTTTCTGCAAGTTTTATAAAAATCCGTTCAACTTATAAGAAAAAAAACTTTTCAAAAAAATTAATAATAATAAAAAAAAAAAAAAAGAAAAGAAAAAAAAAAAGAAAAAAAGAAAGAAAATCTGCCTAAATAATTGGACAGTTTCTACAACAAAACATCTAAATATTATAAATAGTATGTGCAATACTGTGTTAAAGTTATAAGTAATTTATAGCTTTTTATAATACAGGGGGATCCAAAGTATTTGTGCTATTTTTCAATTTGTTGTTCGTCCCCTAATTGCACTCTGAACTAAATTGATAGTGTAAAATGCTAATTTATAAGTATTCTTTGCCTGTCTGAAGTCCCTCCCTGGCTATTTTGCCCAGTATCTTTTAGAAAATCGAAAAATGTAAAAATAAAGGAATTTCACATAATTTGTTTGTTGTTGTTGTCGTGTGCCACTCGGAAATTCAGAGCCCCGGTACTGGAACTATCCGGATTTAAGGTAAGAGGGGTGCGCCTTGCGTTTTCAGGAGCGCCACATAGGAGGGAAGAACGACTTAAGCTCCAGAAACTGGTAAAAGATGGCAGCAACAGCCAAACAACAGGAACTCGATTTTTTTTAATCCGGATCAGGGCCGAGAAACCCGTGTTCTGGTACCTCCAGAGGTATAACTTTTGATGGGAACTTGGAGGACTTTGAGACTAAGACGGAATTTAACGTGCACCAGTCGCCATTAGCGTACTCGGCGGTCTTCGGCCGGCTCGAGGACCGAACCCGCAATTTTTCGATCACGAACTCGCTGCTGTTACCGACCAGGCTACCGCGGCCCTAATAATTTGATTACCCATTGTATATTGTCCTTTGTTCTCCCACTTGTTCTTTTGTGTAACCTTGTAAACGAACGGTGAACGATTTTTATGCCATATTATATACGAAGCATGCTTTTATGCCTACAAAAAAGTATATATTCATTTCATTTCGTTTATTGCAGTCTGTATATGTTAAACTTCACTTACCTGCAATATTCCCCATAGACGTAATGTATCTGAAATGTCTTGGATGTCCGTGTACACGAACCATTTGCTTGATCTCGATGAAAAGTTTAGTGTAGCATCCCTGTATGACACAGATTTAAAATACTGAGTTTGAACTTCCTGCTGCTATTTATTCCTGATATATGTCGATAACAGACTTGCGCAAAGATCAACCGTCAAAAACATGATTTCGGATTCAATGGACCTTAAAATGTGTAAAATTAACAAAAACTCAATTATGAATATTTGACCAAAAAACAATACTTTTTTACCATATATATGGGTAAGAGAAAGTAAAAAAAAAAGGCTACACACGACTTTCATCAAATAAATATATAGCTGGTGCCGACAGACTGATACTAACGTCTAGTTATTAGTGGAATAGTTAAAATTTGGTTAGAGTGTCGTCCAAATATTAAAACTTGCATTATCTTCATTTTTACATTCTCTTACCCATAAGGTAAAGAAAGTATTGTTGTAGGGTCAAATTTTCGAACGTGAGTTTTTGTTATATTTATAAAATCTGAATCCTGAATCCGAAAATCATGTTTTTAGCGGTTGGTCTGTGTGTCTGTCTGTCTGTGTGTCTGATTTGTCTGCGTGTGTGTTATCAGCATATTTCAAGAACAAATAGTAGCAGAAATTCCAAACTCAGTATTCTAAATCTGTATCATATAGGGATGCTACACTAAGCTTTTCGTTGAGATGAAGCAAACGGTTCGTGTACAGGGACGCTCAAGAGTATTCAAATACATTACGTCTATGGGGTGAATTGCAGATTAGTAGAGTTTAACATCTATAGACTGCACTAAACCAAATGAAATGAGCATATATTTTTTATATGCATAAAAACATGCCTCATGTAGAATGTGGCCGGGAAATCATTCACTGTTCATTTACAGGGCTATACAAAAGAATTAAATTATAGTGTGACAATAGCTGAAAATTGATGGAAGTGCATTTCAGGTTGTGCCGTATATTATTACTACAGGATTGTATTTAGGTGCACTATGTGATTTGTACATATTCTTCAAAAGATATATAGGGTTGCAAATATTTAAACGATAACATTCTTTTTTATTGTTAGTGGAAGTGCTTTACTATAATATTTTACCATGTCCAGGAGAACTGCTCAGGAATGGAAATGAATTCTTCATAGACATATGATACACAATGTATGTTTATAAGCCAAATATGCATCACTCGTTTTTTGAGTATTTACTCGTTTTGAGGTTTCCTGATTACCAAAGTCAAATTTTTTAAGGTTTGATTATTGCCTGTGTCTCTTAACTTAAAAATGAATAATTTCAGGAGATCCAAAAGTTGTATTTTCAAATTAGCATAAATATGTTGCTGGAAAAGTTTGATCATGATTGATAAGTTTCAAGGAATGTTGCATGTGTAAGTTATCTGAATAATTTTAAGTTAACTTTTAATTTTAATAACAGATTTAAATTCCATATAAATGTAGGTGCAGTAACGAAACGGGGGTTGAGGGGGGCGGTAGCCCCCCCCCACACACACACAGAGAGAACTAATTATCATATAAAACTGTTCCGAAGCCTAATTTGAATTATTTTAACGTAGGTTTACATAACAGTACTCGTTATGTTACCTCTTAATTTCCAACCTGTATTTATAGTATTAAATTTCAGGGTAAGAGAAAGTCGTGTGAGTGACCCACCAGATTATTTTTTAATTGTAACACCCACTTTTGATTCCATATTCCAATTTCTCAAGGCAATTCGGAGAAATTTACTGTTTTTACTTTCCAAACACTATACGTGAAGAGAGTATTTTAATTATGTCAAAAATCCAAGTTTGAGATTTTGATGTTTCTATACATGTTTTGTGGTGCCCTGAATTATATTTACTATTTTTATGAGGATGTATGTGTGTTTGTATGAGAGTGAACACGATAACGTCTAAACATTTACTTTGAATGAACTGAAAGTTTGTACGTATGTTATAGGTCACCATAGCGTGAACCCTATTGATTTTGGTGAATCTAGTACTTATAAGTTTTTACAGGGACACAAAGAAAAATTCTTTATCATTATGGTCTATGGGACCATATTTTTTAACGTGCGATAGAGTCTAAACGCCTTATTCGATTGAGCTGAAAATATATACACATGTTATAGGTCACCGTTGCACAGACTGCATAGATTTTGGTGAATCCGGCACGTGCAGTGTTTTTACAGGGACACAGTGAATAATTGTTTTTTTTTTTTTTTTTTTTTTTTTTATGCCCTGTGAGCTCAAATTCGTTAGAAGACGATAGCGTCTAAACACTATATCCGATTGAGCTGAAAGTTTTTATACACGTCATAGAGTGGAGAATCTTGCACTTATAGTCTCTTTACAGGGACTCAAAGAAGAATCCTTTATCATTGGGGCTTATGGGCACAAATTATTTAAAGTGCGATAGTGTGTGAACGCCTTACTCGAATGAGCTAAAAATTTATATAATTTTTATAAGTCGCCGTCGCACGAACTGTATAGATTTTAGTGAGTCTAGTATTTGCAGATTTTTACAGGGACAGAACGAAAATTTTTTTATGATTATGATTTATGGGCTCAAATTATTTGAAGGTCAATAACGTTAATTTAAACAACACACTATATAGAGAAAAGTACTTATGTACCGTAATATAATTTTCTCTTTTGTTTATTTAATGACATTTCTTACTTCAATTTATTTACCGTTAATTACTTAATGTTCGGAAAGTCGAGTGGAGTAACACCAGATTTTTATATTTTAATTGGTACTATATAGAGTTTCAAGCGGCCCCTCAGGGTATGTTGTAGGAGTATGTCCCTATAATTACAAAAAAAAAAAAAAAAAAAAAAAAAAAAAGAATCTCGCATAGAAAGTAAATTATTTATTAGGATTCACATCGGGAAAAAACATGAATGATTTAGATCTTAAATAAACTAAAGTTACGAAGTCGAAGTCATTGTTCGTGTATCTATCAAGTCGTGTTCGTGTATCACCTATATAAACAGCTATTTTAGTTCGTAATACACCAGATGTTCAGTACTTATGATTAAAAATAATGTGTTATATTGCTAATATATTACCTAATAACCGGATTATTATAACTAATCTATTACATTTTTCTCGTTAAATATCTTTAATTGAATAATTCAGGCTCTTTTCTGCTCTCTTCACATAAACATTTCCATTGTATAGGAAGGTTTTTCTCCGCGCATATACAAGTGTTTCAAAATAGCAACGATTGAATTTTATTTTTCAGTCAATTTAATATATATATATATATATATATATAAGATCACTTCGTTCAGGAAATTTTATCCTCAGATTGAGTTCATTTTTGTTCTTCGAAACGTACCAGTATAAACGCTGCTAAGCAATGCAGATGATGAAAAAAAATAAAATAAATAAACTGAAGTAAATAAATAAGTAGTTTCAATACAAATTAAGACTAGCATGTTGTGGCCAGCACAAGACTTTCTTCTATATTTTCCTATACATATACCAAACAGTAACAATAGAAAAAAAAAAAAAAAATCGATTTTTTTCTAAGTGTTTTTTTTGTTAAACGTAATATGTATACAATCAGTAACAATATTTAAAAAAAAAAAAAAAAAAAAATAAATAAATAAATTACGTTTTTTTTTTCTAAGTTTTTTTTTTTGTTAAAAGTAAAAAAAATCGATAACTTTGTTTTAAATTATCGCAGATTTATAGTTCAACCATTCATTTTAAAGGTATTGACGAGATCTTTCGAAAGGTACCCATCTTCAAAATTTACCCCTCCCCCGGGGGGTACTTCCCCCCCCAGGGGGGAGGGGGGGAGCGATACACCGATATGCACAGAAATGTTTTTCTAGTTAACTATTACTATTATCAACAACTCATATTAATTTTACAATCACAAGTTAAAAATAACTCTCATTATGTACATTTATACGAAATTTTGTCCTATACTGCATGTTAAAAATTTAGAAAACATGAGATCACAGCGCCACCTGTTGAGCGATTGATCCCCAAATGTAATCAGCACCAATTTATGTCAGGGACCAACTAAATACCAAGTTTGGTTAAATTTCGTTAAAAAAAAAAAAAAAAAAATACGATTTTTTTTTTCTAAGTTTTTCTTCGTTAAAAGTAAAAAAAATCGATAACTTTGTTTTAAATTATCACAGATTTATGGTTCAACCATTCGTTTTAAAGGTATTGACGAGACCTTTCGAACGATACCCATCTTGAAACTTTGCTCCCCGGGGTGGTACTCCCCCCCCAGGGGGGGAACCGATGCCCGCACATGCTCAATTTTTTTTCCTAGTTAACTACTACTATTATCAATAATTCATATTAATTTTACAATTACAAGTTTAAAATAACTCTCATTATGCCCATTTATACGAAATTTTGTCCTATACTGCCAGGTTAAAAGTTTGCATAAAATGCGATCTCAGCGCCACCTGTTGAGCAATTGATCCCCTAACCTAATCAGTACCAGTTTATGTCAGGGTGCAACTAAATACCAAGTTTTTTTAAATTTCATTCATTGGTTCGTGAGATACAGCGTCCACAAAAAAGTGATACAGACAGACAGGCATTTTCCAAAAACTATTATTTCGTATTCTGGACATCCCAAAACGTGTAAGTCCATCAAAAAACGGAGGTCGAAATTTTTCACATTTATAGGACAAAATTTCGTATAA